>CAWUFW010007250.1:600000-1033170 GCA_963921515.1 Calotriton arnoldi | reverse complement strand
GGCTGCCGCCGCCGTGCTGCTGGGGGGAGCTGCTGCAAAGTGAATTACTTGGAGATTTCGACTGCTACGAAGATTCTTTTAATGCATGTAAAGATAGCATTGCATGTTCAATTTTCCCTACATATTTAAAAATGTTGAATGATGAAGTTGAACAGGAAAAGACTATTACAGCTGAAGTTGCAAATGAAAGTTCTCAAGATAGTCAAAGTTCTGGTCCATGTAGTCAAGATCCACTTGGACAACCAATAGTGGAAAATAAAGCAGCGATTGCTATGCATGAAGTCGAAATTGCAATGCAACAAGCACAAGAGGAGAATATTACATTGGAAAAGTTAGAAGAACAAGTAAATATTGAACAGAAAGAAATATATGTACCAGTGAGAGAACAGATAGAACATGGTTTGTTGCATGAAAAAAAAGTATGTGTATGTTCATCATTTAAACCTATTCTGATGTACATCAGTGGTCAAGCTGGAAAAGTTTTTTAATTAAAGTTTTGACCAGTTATCTTAAACAAACTACTGGTTCACATTTATCTTGTGTGGTAACAGCTCCAACTGGATTAGCTGCGCACAATGTTAAAGGAATTACTTTGCATAGATTACTGATGTTACCAGTTGAGCATGATAATAAATTAGAATATCAGAAGTTGTCTGGAGAAGCTTCTTATGAAGTGTCAAGAGTGCTGAAGAAGATGAAACTTTTAATTATTGATGAGGTGAGCATGGTCTCAAACTTAATGCTTGCTTTCGTGCATTTAAGAATGCAACAGGTATTAAAAACAGATTACGACGTTCTCTTTGGAGGAAAACATTTATTGTATTTGGAGATCTGCTACAACTAACTCCTGTAAAAGGAGAACCAGTCTTTAAAACTCTTCTACATGAAGACACTAGGAAATCTTTGGGAAGTATTGGAAATGTGAATCTCTGGTTAAATTTTGAATATAAAGAACTCACTCAGAATATGCGACAAGCAAGTGATGAAGATTATGGAAATATTCTGAAAGATATAAGAATTGGTGTTCTAAGCAAACATGGTAAACAAGCTTTGCAAAGTCATCTACTAAAGAACTTGTTTACAACTGAAAACACACCAGCAGCAGTACTGTACAAGAACATTGCAGAGAAAAAGTCTATACTTTGCTTAATGCCTACAGTGGAAGAGTGTTATACATTTAATCAAGAGCTTCTGAAATTGGAAAATCAAGAAATAGTTCACATTGAAGTTATTGATAAAAACGAGCATCAAGGAATAACAATTCTTCTTTCAAATAAACTACAGACTAAATTGGATTCTTTGTAAAAGTCTGTATCAAAAACTGCTGGCTTAGAAAAAATGTAGATGTATGTAAAAACTGTCGGGTAATTTTGAGGCGTAATTTGAATATAGAAGAAGGTTTAGTGAATGGAGCAATAGGGAAAGTTGTTGAATTTGTAAAATATCAAAACAGAAATGCAATTGAATTCTTGAAAATTAAATTTGATCAGATTACAGAGGTAAAACAGATTGGGCGTTGTGTTGTACGTTTTTTGCTGGTAAAAGACTTGTATGTTGGTAGAAAACAGTTTCCTTTCTGTTTAGCATATGCAATAACCATTCATAAATCTCAAGGTTTAAGTGTAGATAATGCTTTAGTAAATGTTGGAAGAACTGTGTTTGAAGAGGGAATGGCATATGTTGCATTATCTCGAGTTAGAACATTGTCTGGTTTGTATTTAATTGATTTAGATGAAAACAAGGTTAGTGCTGATGTAAATTGTGTAAGAGAATATAATCGTTTAAGAAGACTTTATGCACCAACTTTAGGTGAATATCCTATTTATGAAAAACGTGTTGTGTGTTCAAAACGCAAACATGTTGATGAATCAAGTGTGGTTGAAAAGCAGAAAAAAATTCAAGAGAAAAGAAAAGATGCAAAGAAACAGAAAATACAAACAAGTGATGATGTTGTGGGATACCAATTAGAAAATGCTTCTGGTGTCAACTGCTATGGTAATGTTATTCTAAACGTTATATTTTATCTAGAAGATCTTTATGGTGAAATTATGGAAAGTCAGGAAAAAGATTATGTTCTGCACTTTATACTTTATTTGAACAATTGAGAACTGACAGAAGTAAGATCCATACTGCTTCTGGTATTCGACAACTCTTGGATACATGTACTGGATCTTTAACGTTCAGCCCTAATATACAACAAGATGCACAAGAGTTTCTGATGGTTATGCTTGGAGTATTAGAATATGAAGGAATCCAGATTGAGAGTTTATTTGGACTCAGTTACAAATGGGATCACAAATGTGAACAGTGTTCATTAACTTCAAGCACTATAGTTGACAGAGAACGATTTCTATATTTAACAATACCTGACTGCAAATCTGTACCTTTTCCGAAATTAGTAAAAGAAGCAAATCATGATATGAAATGTTCTCGTTGTCAATCAGAAATGTTATCTACATTATGCCTACAAAGATATGGAAAATATCTAATTTTAATGCTACAATGCTGTAGACCAAATGGAAGAAAAGTGGAAACGAAAATTAAAAATGTTGTTGCTAGTCAAGTATCTATTTCTGGAAGAACTTTCGCAACACTGGCTATTGTTTTCCATGCTGGAGCTACTACCACATGTGGACATTATACTGTATATTTAAAATGCAATAATGGTTGGAGTCACTGCAAAGATACACACTTGGAAATAAAACCGAGATTGCCTTATGAATTACCCAACTCATACTTGATATTTCTGAAACAAAAATTTTAGATACATTATTCGGCCTAGAGGGAAAATGGGAAGATGCTTTAAGGAATTCATACTGGATGATTTCCCCCAAAAAATTCCACACATTATTTGGCCTTGAGGAAAAATGTGAACAGAAACTACAGAGTAAAGGTAAGATTTAAAAATTGGAAATAGTATTGGATGTGTTATTTGTGTTGATTTTGTATTGTGGTTGCAAGAATCAGTCATTTGTTTTTTTTTAACAATCTAGTTGATTGTTTTTTTTTCCCAGCTGTTTATGATGATACTACAGTGACATCACTGTGAATAGTGAAGTTAAGTAGAATCTGATAACAGCAGAAAAAGGGAGAAAAATATGTTTTCAAAATGTTAAATTATGTTATATTATTTGATAGGTAACACTGTAATTTGTGAAATATATTACATTACACAACAGTTTTACAGTTTATTTTCTTTTCTGTACTGCAAAAGTTAGAAAAAACAGTACTAATGACAAATAGCAGAATAGTAGTTTAATATTTTTTTTAAAACTTTGAAATTCACTGAAAAAACCATAGGTTTTACAGACGTTATAGTTAGAAATTAGCATTTAAAAAACCTTTGAAATTCACTGAAAAAACCATAGGTCGTACAGATGTTATAGTTAGAAATTAGCATTTAAAAAACCTTTGAAATTCACTGAAAAAACCATAGGTTTTACAGACGTTATAGTTAGAAATTAGCATTTAAAAAACCTTTGAAATTCACTGAAAAAACCATAGGTTTCAGGGACATTATAGTTAGCTGGACATTTCACTCGTACAAAACCATAGAAATTCCACCGTTATAGTTAGTTCAGCTAACTATAACTTGCGCACCTGCAATGCACTGCTCATGACGTCACATATTACATCATTCATGACATGGTCAGTGACATCACTGATGACATCACTGATGACATCACTGATGACATCTCAAATGACATCACTGATGACATCACTGATGACATCGTCCACGTGAAAAACTGATGCATCTTCTCACACTCTAATATAACCTTTAATACACCCACTGTAAAATACACACAATCATTTTCAAAATCGTTAACACACCAATACCAGTTACTACATACGCACTCACTGATTGCTAGATCTACACACACATCTACTCATTCATCCATACAATCACTCATACATGCAGTCACTCATAAATACAACACTATCATATGCACTCATACACCTATACAGACAATCACACACCGCCACTCATCCATGCAGTTACTCATACACCTACTTAGTCATGCAAAGAATCTATCACAGTCCCATTTACTCACCTATACAATTATACACACACCACCTCACTTATTCATACAGATACTAACCCATACTTACTCTATTATATAATCAGTGATACAAGTACAGACTCATCTATACAGCCAGTCTCAAAATCACTGACTATCATGTAGAGTCCTTTATATACTTCAACTCTCACATACACTGCCTTTTACATATGTAGTTACTTGGACATGTACCACTGAGACATCCATTCACTCACCAACACACCGATACACACACTCATGCACCCATACACGTGTTTCCACATGCACTGTTGAACCCATACATCCAGTGAATCAACTACTCACACATCTATGCACAGAGTCACACACCTCAGACCCACCCACACACACACTCAATCTCCCCCCAAAAATACTCAAACAACCAATCAATAACCTATATAGACACTCATATAGCTACTGACCAACCCATGCAGCAGCTTGCACAACAACAGACAGACTGATACAGACATTCACACAGTTTAGTCACTAACCCATGCATTCAGTAAGACACATTTAATCACTCACTTATACAGTCAGTCACCCTCCTACTAAATCCTCCATCCAGACACTTATACACCCACTCATTCTTCAATACACCTAGGAATATATATATAAATATATTTAAAAATTACAGAAACACACAGTCACGGGATGATGTCATCAGTTATGTCATTTGAGATGTCATCAGTGATGTCACTGACCATGTCATGAATGATGTAATATGTGACGTCATGAGCAGTGCATTGCGGGTGCGCAAGTTATAGTTAGCTGAACTAACTATAACAGTGGAATTTCTATGGTTTTGTACGAGTGAAATGTCCAGCTAACTATACCGTCCCTGAAACCTATGGTTTTTCCAGTGAATATATATATATATACTACCTACTGGCAGTCACCAGTAGTTAGTTATAGTTAGGACCTAGCTTCCATAGGAAAGGCGTTTTGTCTTTTGCCAATATCGTCGTTTGACGAATGTTGGACTTGGCCTTTTTGCAGGGTCATCACTAAATTTTTGCCTTTCTCCTACCCATTTTTCTGACATGGTGTTGGTGGTTTTAGGACTCTGGGCACTTTAGCACTGCTGTTCAGTGTAAAGTGCGTGTGCTCTCTGTGATAAATGTGGTAAGATTGGTCTACACCTGTTTGGCCTATTTAATTTACCTGTGAGTCCCTTGTAAAGTGGTATCTCATACCCAGGGCTGGTAAATTAAATGCTACCTGGTGGGCTTGCAGCGCTGATTGCGCCACCAACCAAATTAACCTTTCAAACCTGTCTCAGGCCTCTGCCATTGCAGGGCCTGTGCGCGCAGTGTGACTGCCGCTGTGACGTGGCACCTAAAGTGTGTGTGCCATGTCCGTGACCCCCCTTTCACTACATGTCAGTCACCCCTAAGGTAGGCCCTAGCTAGCCCAATGGGCAGGGTGCATTGTAGGTAAAAGATAGGACATGTACCTTAAGTGTGTGACATGCCCTGGTAGTGACAAACAGCCATTTTGGTTTCTCACTACTGTGGGGCTGCCCTCCCATAGGAATGCATTGGGGATTCCCTGATAAGTGTTTCAGTGGTAATTCCTGATATGAGAGGCGCAGCGTGGTCAAGTTTGATATATTTGGAATAGTGATAATAAATGCTACGCAATGGTGTGCGCGGATTTATTATAACTATTTTAGAAATGCCACTTTTAGAAGTTGGCATTTCCGTGTGCTATGTGTCTGCCTGCCTGATGTGAATTGCATGTCTGGCTTGTGAGTGACAGGGGCTGGGAGGTGTGAGTGGCTCCAGGAGGGGCAGGGTGAGTCAGCGCTAGGCTGAATAGGGACACCTGCATTCTGAGTAGTGGGAGGGGAGGTCCCTGGTCCCTGAATAGGATTGTGCCTGCCCTAGTGAATGCTGGCTCCACCCCCCTGTGGTGTGTCTGATGACAAGCCCCCACCTAACAATAGGAAAGAGGAGCCTGGTAAACAGAGTGCTCCAAAACCAGTTGCATCTGGTTTCCCCAGCCCTGTGCTTTCAGACAAAGGAAAATGTCCTATAAATGAAGGGGCTGTGACCCCATGAGAAGGTGGTGCTGTCCTGTGCTTGCTTGGAGGGGACCCTCTGCCAGGACGAACCGCCGCGGGACCCAGCTGCTGTCTCCTGGGGGTCCCTGCGTGCTGGCCTGCCTGGCTGTGCTGTGCTGTGGTCTCCCCAGCACCAAGGACCCTTTATTTCTTTTGCTGACTTACTAGCGCCCCGTGAGCACTTTTATTTTAATTTGCCAGGAGAGAGGAGCTGGCCCAGCTGCAGCGCGAGGCTGCGAGGGAATCCCCGGCGTGTGGGATTCCCCTCCTGCGCTCCTGGAAGCGACGGGTGCCCACCCCGCATTTTTGCTACTTAATTCGCCGGTGCCCACCCCGCGTATTTATACTTTTTAAAACCGGATCAAGAGCCCACCCCGCCGGTCTGTGCCTCCCTGCGTGAGGCCGCCGCCACCGAGAACACTGAGGGCCGCCGCGCTGCCCGCGGCGACCCGGAAGTCCGGCAGTGACAGCGTGGTTGCGGGCGGGGCCTGAAAACAGCCCGGAAGAAGTTGCTGAGGCCGAATGCGGCTCCCCCAGCGAGTTACCCTAGCAACAAGGGAGTTGCGGGGGAAGCCGGTGCCAGGAAGAAGGGCAGGACGCAGGGAACAGCTGCTGGCATTGAGTCGGGGATCCCGTGTGAGTGAGGGGAGCCACGCGCAGCCCAGACCGTCCGCAGCCTCGCGGGCTCCACAGAGAAGGCCCGTGTCCCAGGAGAGGGACCGGGCGAAGCAAGAAGGAAGCAGAGTGGGCCACAGAACTTCCATTCTGGCGGGAGTCCACCCCACGTATTTCCGCCTGAGGACTGCTGCGAGGAGATGGAGCCTGCAGCAGCCATGAAAGATCCCGGTGAGTGGGGCACAGCGGTGCCAGGTTTTTGCTGAGCGGTCCCCGCAGGAGAGCGAACAGCCCCAACGTTGGGCACAGTGGTTAGGAAGTCCCAATAGGGACCCCGGAGGTACCGTGGTGCCTGTGCTCATTTTCCTCTGGGGGCATTGTGTGTGGGCACTCCAAGGGCAAGGTGGTGCCGATCGGGGCACATTGCCGGTGCTCATTTGGTCACAGCTGCCCCGCCGGACAGTGGGCAGCTGCAACGCTTGAGGGCCAGTTCTTTTGTTGAAAGAGGGGTGAGTTGCACCTCAGTCACCTGGGCACTGTGTTTGTTACTGCATTGGCAGCCAGTCCTGATATTTTGGGACAGAAGAGGGCACAGTGAGTGCCTAGGCCCATATTGCTTATTCACAGCTGCCCAGCAATTCGTGGGCAGCTGCTACGTTTAGGCCAGTGCATTGCGCACTTTGCTTTTGCTGCCTTTGCAGCCAGCCCGGACATCCTGGACATTGGGCATTTGAGCCCCAGTGGAAGGCCAGTTGGCCTGGGGGTCATTTCAGTGTTTAGGCTCCTGAGGGTTAGGATAATGTGTTTATGCCTAATGCGATATTGCGTAATGTTTTTATGCTAAGGAGGTTTGGGGGCCTAACGTGTTACTGTCTAATGTCATGTTATGATGTTTGGGGGAGTGCCTATTCGCGTAATGTGTTTATGCCTATGAGCTTATTGCATAATGTGTTTATGCTGGTGAGGCCCATTGCGTAATGTGTTTATGCTAATGAGGTTTGGGCCTAATGTGGGTTTATGTCTAATGCTAATAGTATAATGCTTAGGTCATTATAGTACCAGTAGTTACTGGTTGTGTTTTATATTTGCATTTACTTACCTGATCTGATGGTTCTGACGTGGCCCGATTGGCCTGGTCCTGTAGATAATTCCCCTGTGAATATTGCCCGTGCCAGTTGGCATAGTGTAATTGTGTGATTACGTTTCTAATGTGTTTTATGATAATACAAAGGCTATTTTTTATATAACCTTGTGTGGAGTTCCTTTTGTAGTGTGCCTAGTGTGTTGCTGCTGTGTGTGTGTGTTGTGCAAACGCTTTACACATTGCCTCCGGGATAGGCCTGACTGCTCGTGCCAAGCTACCAAGGGGGTGAGCAGGGGTTATCTTGGGTGTGTAACTCCCTTGCCCTGACTAGAGTGGTGGTTTCTGCCTGGCTTTGGCGCAAGCCTTAGCCAACCAGAAATCCAATTTCTAACAACGAATCTTTGCGAAATTTTCAAAACTAATGTGGCGGTCAGGTCAGCTCCTGTGTTGAATGTTTTGGGGTGAATCGTCAAGTGGGAGTCGAGAAAAAGGGGGGCCCAAAACATGTTTTCTCTCTGTTAATTTTAATAGGAAACTTTTGACACGGCTACAGCCGGAACTGGTGAACGGAATTACACTAAATGTGGCAAAAAGGTAGCTCTTGGTCCAGCAAGCACTCTTTTTGTTAAATGGTGTAAATCCATTCAGTAGTTCCTGAGAAATTTAAACATTTCTCAGATATACAAATATCCCCGTGGAGGATCAGTGAACCCTTCCGATCTCAAGCCTGCAATCTGATTGGCTGCCAACAGTTCCAACCAAGAAGTGTTGGCAGCCATCTTGTGACTCGGTTAAACTGAGTTACAAGAAAAAAGGTAAAAAATGGATTAAAAACAAAAAAGGGGGCAGGGTAGAAACACCCTGACCCCCTAGGCTAGCTCAGGGGGTCCTACAGGGACCCGCCAGGGCCAAAAAGAGCATTTTTAAAAATACATTTTGGCAGAATTCACGCTGGGTTTCTTTTAAGTACCCAGGTGTGCCAGGTCCCGGGGGCAATGCCAAATTAGAATGCGGGGGCCCCTGCAGCCCCAGGGACCGCCACCTGTCTGGGGATATGTTTAAAAATGTAGTGTGGGGGGGCTTGAGCCCCCCCACACTGCCCCACAGACCGCCACCTCCCTGGGGCACACTTTAATTTAGTGCGGGACTCCATTGTGGACCCCTGCCCCGGGGACCACCACCTCCCGAGGCTACACACAAGATGGGAGGGGGGCCACACGGCCCCCCTGCAGGAGCCCTGCATGGCCCTGGGGACCACCACCCCCCATGGCCGGCTCCAGCAATGTCCCAGGGTGCCCACCCCCGGGACATTGCAGTTTGCTATGGTATGGCGGTTGCCGTTGCAAACTCTGCTTCTCTTCATGGATGCGAGAGCAGAAAAGATGCTCTCGCTTCCATGAAGTGAAACAGAATTGCTTTCAGGCAGAGGGAGCTGCATGTTAGCAGCTCCCTCTGTCCAAAAGCAATGCCAGCTCCCGCAGGAGGCGGGGAGCCGGCAGGGACTGTGGGGACATTGGGGCTCCTCTGCGGTCCCCAATGTTGTGGCTAAGCCCCGGGGGATGGGGTCCCTGGGGCAAAAATGGCCCGGGAGGGGGGTCACTCGACCCCCTTCCCTTTTAATAAATTTTCTTTTTTTAAATGACCAGGCCATGGTGGATGGGGTCCCCGGGGCTGAAATGGGCCTGGGGAGGGGGGATGCATGTGCCCCCTCCCCTTAAAATTATAAATTTGAAATATAGGCTTAGCCCCAGGAAATGGGGTCCCCGGGTCAAAACTCGTCCTAGGGAAGTGGGGGCCATGAAATATATATATTTTTCTCTCATGGTAGGAGTCGCAACTATCGTGGCTCTGAGCGCTGCCCCCCAGTGTAACGTCGTGGTGGATTCGCGGATCTGCCTTAAATAAATAATTAAATACTATATAACTCCAAGGGTAGTGTTATAGTTGTGAACTTTTTTATAGAGGTTGTAATATTGTATTTCATAATCACATTCAAATTGACAGAGTTAGAGATAATATTAAAAAATATAAATTAAAAGTTAAAGTTGAAAAGTGAAATGTGTTGTAGTACATTAAATTCGTGCTTTTGTTTTGCGGGGTCGTGAATCCGGCAAATATTTAAAAAGAGTTAATATGTTAAAAAATAAATAACTTTCAGTGTTGGGCTATAGGTTGGCTCTAAGAAGAGGCGTTGTGTTCATTATGACTTTGTTGCAGCTACATGTAAGTGCGGATGCACAGCTTAATGTTTTAATGTTGTTGATAAATACTCTGTTCCCTTCATCTGTGAAGTGAACTCCATCACTTCTGTAGATGTCATGCATATCAAAACGTAGATTGTTGTTATAGATGGAGCCCATCCTATGGTCTCTGAAGTAAACAGAAACAGCTTTATTAACATGCTTCCTAGCTTTGTCAATCTGTGGACAGAATTGATTTGACCACTTCCATTTCTGTCTTTGGCATATATTTAAGTATACAAAGACAGTTTGAGGGAAAAGCAACATCAGTTGTGCAAAGGTATCCTTCATAAGGATTTCCAGCCCTACCCCAGTCAATGTGCCTAGGTCATTGGCACCACAGTGCACAATTATGAGGTCAGAGGGTTAGAGATGCAAAAAGGTTTTAACCAAAGGCATCAATTGGTGCCACTTTAATCCTCTCTGTGTAAACCATTTAATATCCACATTTGGCAAACCTAGGTCTTTGTCAATACCTCTGTGTTCAGCATACCTTTTGCCCCAGAAAACATAGCTATGCCCTGCAATCCATACTGCAAGCATTTTGAAGGAATGTGTGGAAGGAATCAAAAGACGTCTGTAGCTGAGTAAGTCAGTTGGTAGAATGAGAGGTATCTGAAATGGTGGAGAAGATGCTATTTTAGAAAAAGCAGATAACTGATTGGCTGTTCATAAACATTGTGTACCCAAAAAATAGGATGCATGTCACTTTGCTGAACAAGCAACTTTCTGATTGGTTACAGAAAAACGTATGAAACATACAGTAGACAGGATAAGCTAATATTTTGCAAAAGTCAACCACACCTGCTATTTGCATGTGTAAGCTAGAGTGCTGAGTTTGAAATGTTGCAGAAACTGTAACTATGGAAACTAGAGCTAAGCAAAAGGGGAGAAGGGTTAAAAGTTAACTGTGGTTTTAAAATAAGAAATGGTAAGTTATTTATATTTGATGTGCTTCTAAAGTAATTTTTTCCAAATCAGTACTATGTTTAGAAGGGGTATGTTCTTAATAAATAATACTAGTATTGTTGGAAATAGGTTTTTGAACTCCCGTAAGGGTTCGCGACTCCATCACAATGCAACACTGTGGCACCGCAGTGGAGTCGCGACTCCAGTAAATTACAGAACCAGTTTCGGTATTTTTAGAAGAGACTAATAAAGGATTGATATGTTTAACCAATACAAATGGGTTTCGGAATTTGAAATAATGAAGAAAGCATTTTGATTTGTTACTTACATTCATTTGTGTCCAGAAAGAGAGGGAAGGTTTGCCATTACTGTTTTTACCTTGTTGAGAGTGGTGCATCACATTTATTGTGTGGGAAAGAACACCTTTTATTAGTTTCTGATATTTCATATTCTGCAATACTAATTGAGAGGTGAGTTACAAATTTGTAAGGTGTGTTAAGTTTTATGTAGGAGTGATTCAGTGTTTGTAATTATATTTTTAAGTTTGTAATGCATTATTTATGAAACATCCATTACGATGCAGGCATTAGAATGGTACATGTGCTGTAATGGCTTGTATTGTAATAGTATGCATTGTAATGGAAGCTGCGTTGTCAAATTCATGCTGTAAAAGTATGCGTTGTAATATTTTGCGTTGTAACATCATATATACTTGAAATAAGTTTAAAAGTATGAGACTTACAATAGTGACATGAGAAGAGTTGGACTTTCATATTTGCCTAGGCCTCAGTTTGTGAGGCGTCAGTGAATAGTGAAGGTGGAAGAGAAAAGTGAAATTTAAATCATGTGGGTAGATGGATTAGTGATTATGGTACTTCATATGAGTCTCTGGAAAGGTACACTCAAAATAGGCCGTATACATTTAGGGATCTTCTTGCAATGGGAAGTGCAGTCTGTCAAGTTTAGAGGTCTGCATGCTCTCATGACTCAGGTATGTGTTTCTTGTACAAATTCTCTGGCATGTGCTGTGCATCTGATGACGCAAACTTAAGAACTTGGTAGCTTCTCATAGAGATGAACAAATGTTTTTACTTCTGCAGCATCATTTGGTTGCAGAGAGAGACATGTTTTGCGTGTGTAGGTGTCACAGAACTCCTCAAATAGACTGTTGAATACCCACGTGCCCTGTATTATGAACAGAAAGGGATACACACACCTTCTTATACACAAATTTAGAGAGCATGCGGTGTGAAACACAGGTCTTGTACTATTTCTAGGTTTCTTTTTATGTATCATGTCACTAGGAAAAGGCACAGACACATGCATTGATGCCTTCGGAAACATGGTGAGACTTACAACAGTGACATGGGAAGGGTTGCTGTTTTATATTTGGCTAGGTGCAATATTCTGAGCATATGGTGAATAGTGAATCTGCAAGAGAATAGTGAGGTTTAACTCATGTTGGTAGAGGGATTAGTGGTTGTGGTACTTTGTATGGGTCTCTGGAAAGGTACATTCGAAGTAGGCCGGATAAATTTAGGCGTCTGCTTGCAATGGGAAGTGCAGTCTATCGAGTTTAAAGGTCTGCGTGCTCTCATGAGTGAGGTATGTGTATACTTGTACATGTATTCTGACATGTACTGTGCATGTGAAGATGCTAGCTTAAAAACCTGGTAGCTTCTCATGCAGCTGGACAAATCTTTTCAGTTCTGCTCCATCTCTGTCAATTTTAAAAGTTTGCCTGCTCTCATAACTCAGGGATGTGTCTACTTGTACATGTTTTCTGGCATGTGTTTTGCAGCATGTGAACCTAACTTAAGAACATGGTAGCTTTTCGTAGAGGTGAACAAATCTTTTCACTTATGCACCATCATTCGGTCGTAGAGGGAGATGTGTCTTACCTCTGTAGGTGTCAGAGCATCCCTCAAATAGACTGTTGAATACACATGTGCCCTGTATCATGAGCAGAAAGGAATACATACACCTTCTTGTACAGAAACTTAGAGAGCATGCGGCCTGTATACCTTCAGAAACATGGTGACACTTACAACAGTGACATCGGAAGGGTTGCTATTTTATATTTTGCTAGGCCCAATATTCTGAGCAGATGGTGAATAGTGAATCTGCAAGAGAATAGTGAGGTTTAACTTATGTTGGTAGAGGGATTAGTGATTATGGTACTTTGTATGGGTCTGAGGAAAGGTACACTCAAAGTTGGCTGTATACATTTAGGTATATGTTTGCAATGGAATGTGCACTCTGTCAAGTTTAAAGGTCTGTGTGCTCTCATGACTCAGGAATGTGTCTACGTGTGCATGTTTTCTGGCATGTTCTGTGCAGCTGATGACCCTAACTTAAGAACTTGGTAGCTTCTCATACAGGTGAACAAATCTTTTCACTTATGCAGTATCATTCGGTCACAGAGGTAGACATGTCTTACTTATGTAAGTGTCACAGAACCCCTCAAATAGACTGTTGAATACCCACATGCCCTGTATTATGAGCAGAAAGGAATACATGCACCTTGTTGTACAGAAACACAGGTCTTCTGCTATTTCCAGGTTTCTTTTTATGTACCATGTCACTAGGAAAAGGCGCTGAGACACGCATTGATGCCTTTAGAAACATGGTGATACTTACAACAGTGACATGGGAAGGATTGCTGTTTTATATTTGGCTAGGCCCAACATTCTGATCAGTCGGTGAATAGTGAAGCTGCAAGAGAAAAGTGAGATTTAAGACATGTTGGTAGATGGATTAGTGATTATGGTACTTCGTATGAGTCTCTGGAAAGGTACAGTCAAAGTAGGCCTCATAAATTTAGGGGTCTGGTTGCAATGGGAAGTGCAGTCTGTCAAGTTTAAAGGTCTGCATGCTCTCGTGACTCAGGTATGTGTGGACTTGTACATGTATTCTGACACGTGCAGTCTGTCAAGTTTAAAGGTCTGTGTGCTCTCATGTATCAGGTATGTGTGCACTTGTACATATATTCTGACATGTGCTGTGTGTCTGAAGATGCTAGCTTAAAAACCTGGTTGCTTCTTATGCAGGTGGGCAAACCTTCTCAGTTCTGCTCCATCATTTGGTCACAGAGGGAGACATGTCTTACCTATGTAGGTCTCACAGAACACATACATAGGAATACATACACTTTGTTTTACACAGATTTAGAGAGCATGCAGTGTGAAACACAGGTCTTGTACTATTTCTAGGTTTTGTTTTATGCATCATGTCACTAGGAAAAGCCACAGACACATGCATTGATGCCATTAGAAACATGGTGAGACTTACAACAGTGACATGGGAAGTGTTGCTGTTTTATATTTGGTTAGGCTCAACATTCTGAGCAGCCAGTGAATAGTGAAGCTGCAAGAGAAGTGATTAGGCTACTTCGTGTGGGTCTCTGGAAAGGTACACCCGAAGTAGGCTGCATACATTTAGGTGTCTGCTTACAACGTGAAGTGCACTCTGTCAAGTCTAAAGGTCTGCGTGGTCTCGTGACTCAGGAATGTGTGTAGTTGTACATATATTTTGACACGAGTTTTGCAGCTGATGACCCTAACTTAAAAAGTATGTATCTTATCATACAGTTGCACAAATATTGTCATTCCTACTACAGCATTCAGTCACAGAAGCAGAGATCTGTTACCTATGTACATATCACAGAAGTCCTACTACAGCATTGGCTCGCTAAAGTCTAGATGATTTTCCTAAGTAGCGATCATAGAATTGCTAGAATATTGAGTTAAAAATCTGAATGCCCTGCATAATGACGAAAAAGTAATGCATACATCTTCTTGTACAGAAATTAAAAAAATAAAAGTGTACAGTAATTTACAAATGAATTGAAGATGGCAAGAAATTATGAAAAGAGAAGAGAGCAAAAAAAACAGTAGTACTTAAAGAAAAGTGAAAAGAGAAAATTAGAAGAAGTACAAAACGTTATACAGGAAAAAAAGCCTTCTGGTAAGAGAACTAAACAGTTTCTTAAAGCAGTTTCATACACATCGAAAGAGGTCAAACATGTTGAAAAGAAAAAGAAACGTTTCTCAACAAATCAGAAGGATAACAAGAATTGTCATGGTAAAACAACATTGTTTTATGGGAAAGAAACGCATCTTACAAGAAGGCAAAAAGAGCATAAAGATATAAGAAGAAGAATGTTTAGAAGTAGAGTAATTCAAAATGTATTAAAAAATTGAACAAAATATAAAAGAAGATCAGCAGCTCATAAGAAAAAGCAACAGATTGAGAGTGTAGTGGATACAGCTTTTGAATTGAAATGAAAATTATTTATATTAATATTGAAGAGAATGAGAACATTTGATAAAACACTGGTGTTTATGAAGGAGAAAAGAAAAAGAAAAGACTGGTTAATAGAAGTAACTTTTGTAAAACTTTTACTGGTAAATGGAAGCACACTTCCAGTACTGAGCCTTTCTTTAATGAAGAAAGCTATTTTCAAGAGAACACATTAGTACATGCAGTTAATACTAGTGGTCGATGCTATGAGGTAAAAGATGGTTCTCCCATTGCAAAAGAAAAAATGGTTCCTAGGAATGTGGAAGAAGTAACAGCTTAAGAAGTTCAAGAGAGACGTACACAAGCTCCCGTATATCACTGGGATTGTAGCAGTATTTGTAGCATTCGAAAGGAATCTATTGACATATTAAATTTTTTTTAACGAGAATATTCCAAAAAAAGTGTTGAACAGAAAATTAAGATCTAACAATGATTAGATCCATGTAAAGTAAGAAACTCTACTAAGTTGCAAGGTCATTCTCTGGCTTGCCTTTCAAGAAAAGTGTGTCAAAGCACTTTTCATCATTTAAGAATGTTAGCTGTACACCACTCTGAAATGTGGAAGTTAGTAAGGAGACTGTTAAGCCTGGGCGGAGCTGGTGGAGCGGCACTACGCGGAGGTCCACGGAGTTGGGGGCCAACTCCGTGGAAACTCCGCTCCGCAGCCCGCCTCCACCCCTCCTAGGAAGAATTACATTAAATATACATTAAAGGTTAAAAAAATAAACACTTACCTTGACTGCGGCGTCCCTGGGCTGCCGTCCTCCTCTTCTTCGATTTCACGATGATCTGCGCATGCCCGCACGCCCGTGCATGTGCATTTCTCGCAAGGAATGCGCATGCGCAGATCATCGTGAGAAAGAGGAAGACGGCAGCCCGGGGACTCTGCAGGCAAGGTAAGTGTTTATTTTTTTTACCTTTAATGTATATTTAATGTAATTCTTCCTAGGGGGGGTGGAGGCGGGGGTTGGGCAACTCCACTCCGCCGCGGAGTGTGCCGAGTTGTGGCTACTCCGCGTTCTCCGCGGAACGCGGAGTAGGCACAACTCTGCACACTCCACGGGCGGAGCGGAGCTCTCCGCCCACGGTTAGAGACTGTACTATGTAAAAACTCCTGCATTATGTTTAAGTGAAATGAACACAGCTCTTTTGTATGGTTCTGTATTAGATGTACAGAAAGTTTTTGATTATATACAGTTCAGTTTTTTTGGTTCAGAAGACGAGTGTAGAGAAAATGAGAGTTTGATAAGTGTAGGTGTTCAACAACATGAGAAAGAGATTAGTATTGAAGAGTTTGCAGAAGAAATTACAAAGTTTAACACAGTTTCGTCTGAAAAATCAAACTACATTTGTATTTGTTGTCGACGCACTCACTTTAGAAGTCAAACTAGGAATGTTAATTTATATTTAAAAAGTGAAAAAGAAAACAATGATTAGTGGCAGCAATTTTGTCTTTATTTGTTTGTAGAAAGTCAGTTTGATTTGGGTAGTGATCAAGTAATTCGTAAGTACTGATACAACAAATTAGAAGAAAACAAAATGCCAGCTAGAGCAGTACATAACAACTTAGAGTTGGTACCTATTCCTCAGGAACTGGCAGAATTAAATATATATGAGTCTATTCTTTTTCAATCTGTATACCCTTTTCAGGCCATAGTTCGTATGAAGCCTAAAACAGGTAGGGTGCCAAAAACAGATTTGCAAAAAGGTCTCAAAGGAAGAGTTGTGTACTTGCCTTTAGATTTTAAGAAAAACATTGAAACTGTTGGTGTAGAGACAGAGGAAAATGAGCCAGTAGTTATTCTAGTAAATGGTGTACCAACAAAGTGTAGGAAAATCTGGCAAGAGTTTGTAGATGTTAATAAACTTCTTAATATAAAAATGTAAATGTTGATGAGGAAGTAATATGCTTAGAAGATGAAAAAGTAATGTCAAGTGGCCAAATTGAAAAAGTGGACAAGTCTAGGACTGAAGAGATTTATGAACATTATACAATACATGCTCTGCATTCAAAAGAAATTATAAGAAATAGTATTGAATTATTTCAAATGAAGGAAGCAAAGGGAACTCCCATGAGTGTATGGGAAAATTTTTTAGAAGCTCGTTGTTTTCCACAGCTATTCTCCAGTGGAGAAGGTAGACGATTTGATGAGCGAGATGTACGGATTCCAGCTTCAAAATACTGATCAACAAGAATCTAGAATATTTCGGCAGTGCATTCCATATATATTCCATCTTCTGTTTGAAAGCGATTTGTTTGCACTTTCATATGCAGTGAACCATATCTTAAAAACCGGAGTTCATCTTCAACATGTTTCTGCAAAATAGTTCATGGACAAAGTTGAACAAAGAGATGAAAATTTAGAATCACAGCTAATTAATTTGATGGCATGTCAACATGGTACCAATGAATATTGGTATCGTTGGTATCGTCGTCATGGTGAGCTTAAATGCATGTTAATAAACTTAGGTACACCTACATGGTTTGTAACACTTAGGGGTCGATTCCGATCTCGGTCGGAGGCGCACCCAATACCATTCGGTCGGGAAAAAAGCCATGCGAAAGCCTGATTCCCGACCGAACCGTACGCGGGTCCGGCCGAGCGAGTACGATGCGACTCGCCGACCGACTCGTCCGGGCGTCCCGACAACTCCGACCGACTCGCTCGGACTCGAACCGCTCCGACCGACTCGGTCGGACCCGGTCCGCACCGCGCAATGGAGACGTTTCCCGGCCGGGTAAGTACGATGCGCGCCGCGAGCAGTCCGACCGAGCCGCGCACTCCGGCTCGTAAGAGCTGTCGGAGCCGTACTTTGGGGTCCGTGTCGGACCCCCCTGTACGCGTACCCGTGCGAGGCGCACACAGGGGGACCCAAGGGTCCCCCTACCTGTGCGTGTACGCCGCGAGCGCTCCGCGGCGTACTCGCTGTAGGGGGCGCCCTTGTCCGCCTCGCACCCATTGAGGCAATGGGAGCCCGCGTACGCGTTGTACGACCGGCTCCCATTGAGTTCAATGGGAGTCCGACCGACTCGTGTCCGATAACATACGGCCGCATCGTACTCGTTCGGTCGGACTGCACGGGTCCGATTCGGTCGGAAATCTCTCCGGGTCCGGCTCGGTCGGAGAAATTTCCGGCCCGAATCGGAATCGACCCCTAAGCTGTGCTGAATATGCGTGGGATGATTTACTTGAGTTTCCAAGAGAAGCAAATTCAAATGTTAAAAACATTCAAGTGAAGACAGCAGGAGAACTCTGTCCCTTGGATCCTGTAAATGTTTGCAGGTATTTTAACCACAAGTTTCAAGCTATGATGTAATTTATCTGCAATAAAAATTTGGACCAGATAGTGATGAAACTGTTTTGTCTTTCATTGAACAGTATGTGACATAGGCCATTCCAAAAGATGGAGGAGAGAAGAGCTTGAGACAACAAGTTGTACGGTTTCAAAGTCATAGATGTCGGAAATACTGCAGACGGAAATATAAATGTAGAGGGAAATTTTATACAAAATGTTGTTTTGGATTCCCATGCCCTATAATTTCTTAAGGAAGAGTAAATAGTTTTAAGGCATACCATAACTCAGAAATCTCCCAAGTATACATACAACTTGAAAGGAACAGAAGCTTCAAAGTACATTAATGACTACAATCCAGTTATTTTGAAAATGTGGAATGCAAACATGGATATTCAGTATGTTGCAGATAAATCTATTGCTTTTGCTCATTATGTTAAATCATATATTACCAAATCTGAAAAGTCAGAAATGAAAGAAATGTGGGATGAAATTTCAGCAGAAAAGAGTCTTAGCATGAAATTGTACAGCTCCAGCATGAAAATGATTTCCCATGGAGAGATTGGCTCTTATGAATGTTCGGATCGGTTGAGCTCAGACAGCTTATATTCTAAGTCAAGAGGAATCATTTGGATAAGTCTAAGTCTTGTCTCGACATTAAATAGAGTATTGAAATCTTTACAAGAAATTGAATACTTAGCACAATATGAGCCAGAATGTACTGATATTCTCAAAACTAATATGTTGGATACATACTGTCCCAGAAGGAGTCCACATCTTGAAAACCTATCTCTGTATTAAATATTTCAGCATTATACATTTAAAATGTAAAAGAAGAAAAATGTGCAGTGATTGGATGTGATGGATGTTTAGTGAAACATGTGAAAGGGAATCTTATTAACCACAGAAAACTGAGTTGTGAAACTGCAGATAGGAGAGAATTTTTCTATTTCACACTTCTGCAATTGTTCAAGCCTTGGCATCGTGAAACAGAATTACTTGGAGATTTTGACTGCTATGAAGATTCTTTTTAATGCAACTAAAGACAGCATTCAGTGCACAGTTTTTCCAACTTACCTACAAATGTTAAATGATGATATTAAACAATAAGGTACTATTGCAGCTGAAATAGCTAGAGAAAGTTCACAAAGCAGTCAAAGTTCTGGTCCACTGACTGAAGATCCACTGGGACAACCAATTATTGAAAATGAAGCAGCAATAGTCATGAATGAGGTAGAAACTGCAATGCAGCAAGCACAACAGGATATTATTCATTTTGAAAAGTTAGAGGAACAACTAAATATTGAACAAAAAGAAAGCTATCTATGAGTCAAACAACAGATAGAACATGGTTTCCTTCATGAACAAAAAGAATGCCAATGTATATCAAATCAAATCAAACAAGCTTTATTCAGTTAAATGAAAACATAACCATAAAAGCAGCCTAAAAATGTATACATATTTTCATCTTCCACAATATGCAATAAAAACACATAGAATACATTAAAAAAAGAAACACACAAGGCTAAAAAGGAGACCCCAAACAACGGACCCTGTTGGCCATGTACATTAAAGTGCTTTGTGTATATAAATCCAATTCATAGCATGATAAGAGCTCTAGCTTCATTGTGCAGCAAAGAAATATCAGTAGAATGCGTTATGATTCTGGCACTTCAATACTCTATCTAAAAAGACCTGATATCTAAAATAAAATATACACAATGTATATTTAAAAATCATATAGGTATTACTTGCCAAAAGTGCTAAGTGCTAAATAGTGCAAGATTATCCAGTTCGAAAACTAGGCAATGATTTTAATAACTTCATAGTACATCATGGAATAAAGATAAAATTAATTCCCTCTAAAGAATCATAATTATGACTGGGAAAACAAGAAAGATAAGAATACCAAATACATGAAATATAATATTTTGCGGAGCCTATTAGACAGGGTATTGGCTCATTTATCTGGATTTACATCATTGTGTTCGAATACAAGGGCCTCAAGATGAGAATTACTATGTCATATTTTAATTGACTTCGGTATAAAGGTCACCACTTCATTGCAGTCCCTAATATTTGCCAGACTACAAACATATTCAAAAGCTATATTATACGTGAAGAGCCTCTCCTTTAAAAAAAAGTGGTCGTAGGAGACTCTTCCTAACATCACTGTAAAAATCACAGAATAATATAAAATGCAATGTTGTTTGATCTGATCTCCCGTCGCATGGGCACTTTGGAAGATTATGATTCCACTTGCCCATCGTTGGGAAAGCTATTAAAAAATGGACTAAACCCATTCTCAGTCTTGTGAGGTAAAATCTGTTTTATGTTTGTAATCTGCAGTAAACAAAAAGGTATCCCTAGCCCAGATATCCTGTCCAAATAAGCCTTGGTCATTGGTTTCTGGATTGCATTTACATCCCTGAGCCAGTTCCGTGATACCGTTAGATTATTCTTCAGATCCTTTTTCCCATAATCAAGTATTTGGGAGGGATTTTTGAAATCAGTATTTATAGTACATTCATTTAAAAGATTTTTAATATAAACTAACCATGGTATTTTGTTCCTTGGTCATGGGCAACACAATCTTTAATAATATCCTGCGTAAACTTTGTACCTTCTTAGCTCCAGATACCATACCAGACATTTAAACTTATTGTACTTATAAAATCATGTATGTAGGGGGCATCTAATTCTTTATGCACACTAAATACCGGGGTAGAACTGGGTAAAGCTAAAAGCCGTCGTAAAAATGTATTTTCTTGGGTATAGAAGGTTGTACAATTTGCCCCTCCCCATAGTATTGCCCCATAACAAACCCCAGTAAGACACTTGCTTTTATAAAGTGTCATTATTTCCCTGGTGGGCTTATTGCCCATTTTTTGTGAAAATCTAAAGATTGACTCAGTTATTCTCAAGAATTTTAATTTACATTGCTCAATATGGGCTCCCCTTATTTGTGAGAACCAGACCTAGATATACAAATGATTTTGTTTTTTCAATGGGGACACTATTTATATGGTGATTCTTAGTTTTTATTTTTCCTGGTCCGCAGACCATCGTAAAGGTCTTTTTCAAATTTATTACTAGATCCTTATCCTGCATATATTGTGCAGATTTTTCAATAAGGGGCTGCAACCCATTCGCAGTTCTTGATAATAAAACCGCGTCATCCGCATAAAGTAGGGTCGGAACAGCACGTTTGGCTACTTTAGGGACGTCTGCGTTTAACTTTTGCAGTTCCTCATCTACACCATTTATGTATAAGGAGAACAGGAGTGGGACAAGCACACACCCCTGCCTGATTCCCCGTTTTACCCTGAAGCTAGCGGTACATTCCCCATCTGGCCCATAACGAACTCTTGTAGTTAGGCGACTGTATATCTGAGAAAGGTAAATTATGATATCATTGGGGGCGCGCATTTGAGTCAAGGTCTGCCATAGTATCGAATGATTTACTAGATCAAAGGCACTGGTTAAGTCAATAAAACAAAGGTGTAGATGGCCCATTTTTATATTTGTGTACTTACAGATCAACAGGTGTAAATTAATGCATTGTTCAATCGTTCCTATTTCCCTTCTGAACCCATATTGTGATTCCGTAAGGACATTGTTTTCCTCTACCCATATTTCCAGTCTCTCTAACAATATCCTACCCATCAGTTTTGAGGTTGTGTCAAGAAGGGAAATAGGGCGATAACATTTAGCGTCACTTCTGTTGCCCTTTTTAAAAATTGGCACGATTATGCTTTCAGTCCATGTTTTTGGTATTGTGCCCCCTAGAATAATATTAAACACTTTTTGTAAAAGGGGGGCCCAAAATCCAGTGTTGTGCTTAAAGATATCTATTGGAACCCCATCAACACCGGGTGCTTTGCCATTTGCACTTCTCACTAGTGCCGATGTCACCTCATCTAGTGTGACGGGGGCCATATTAGGTGATTCAAAAGTTATAAGAATTTGATTATTTAATAACTCTAAGGTACCATCAAGGCCACTTTGTTCAACTGGAATAGGGTTTCATTTTCAGCATTAGAAACCTGGCCAAAATAACGTACCCATTCTTCGGCCTGCACCAGGCTCTCAATCTTAATAACACAGTTTTCTTTTAAAAAACGGATGGTTTATAGTCTTCCAAAATAGGGATGGATCTTTAGTATTTGCGGCCTGTGAAAGTTTTTCCCAAGCATTATATTGGATTTAACGCTCTCTTTTTATTATGGACTGTTTATATAAAAGTCTCTGTTGTTTGTAAAGTTCTTTATCTCTAGGCCTGAGTTTTAGAGCGTTTTTTAGTGACTGGTTTGCCTTCGTACATTGTGAATCAAACCAGCCAGATATTTTCTTTGTTTTCCTCTTACTCTTAATTTTCAATCCTCTGGATATTTCGGCAGTGATATTACAAAAAGACCTCATAATCTGATTATCAGTAAGATCCACCCTATTACAGATTTCTATATCTTGTTTACATTTATTTGTTAAAACCTCCATGAAATCTATTGGATTTACTCCCGACCATTTAATAGATATACAGTTTTCCCCCTGGGTAGAAATAAAGGGGGCTAAACAAGGTCCAGTCTGGTGAGTATCATCAATTCTAACTGTTAGGAAAAGTCGGTGGTGATCACTAACATAGACTATTTTTACCTCCATTTTCTCTATTTGTTCTTGGCCATGTGCCGAGATTAGGATGTGGTCAATTATTGAACTGGCCATGTCCTTCATAAGTCGGTATTTGGGATTGCCCATCCGATATATACTGATCTAATAACTCTAGGTTGTGTTTGGACATAACCTCGTTAATAGATTCACCATAATGATTATGAGGAAAATGGGAATAGCTATCACCACCCTCGTTTCCATACCCACAGAGCTTTCCATCTGAAATACTACATTTCTTACTATTAAAGTCTCCCACCCAAATCAAAAGGTAATCGCCCCTTATTTTTTTTAGAAAGAGATCAAGCTCCCTCTCAAGCGCAATTATCACTTGATTTCTGGTGGTATCAAAAACATTATTGTAGAAATTAATTAATACATAACATTGATGGTCAGAAGAATAAAGCCACAAGAATTGGAAAAAGGGAGAGTCAATGTAAGCTTTCTTCAAGGTCAATGGGCATGTAACTGAAAGTAAAACTGCTAGGCCACCCGTCGCTCTTCCATTTCGTGAAGGTGTTGCTTTAGTATCCACGGTTAAAAAACCATCAATATGGAAGGATTCCGTGTGCCAAGTCTCTTGCACACAATTAATTTCACAATCATTTAGAAAAACAGGCCATGTCCCATCTTTCATTTTCATATTAAGATCTGCAATATTCCAAGTTACTAGAGTCAGTTTTCTAGATTTCAATTTTTGAGTTGCAGGCAATGTCTCTGGTAATATCTCATCAATAGGGCCAGGGTCTTGGACCGTATCCTTTTGTAGTCAGTCTACATCACTACATCGTCTGAGTGGTAAGAATCTATTAAACAAAGCAAGTGGTCTAGACTTTTCTGTTATTGTGAGACCGTGACCTGATTGAATCCTCTTATCCGGCTTATAGAAGTACCCAAGGGGTACCCCAGTGATGGTTTCATTCTGATGTTCTAATAATTTCTCCCAATTATTACTTAGATCTTCTAGCAGGGTCTTAACCATCTCTGGGTATCGAAAGAAGACTACAACGCAGTCCCCTTCACAGTTTTTAAGTTGTTTTCCTACCCAGGATACTCTTCTTACCATATTAATGCTTTGGGACAAGATAAATAGGTAGTAGTGTTCCCTAACGGGAGAAACCGTACATCAAATAATGACCTGGTACATATGACTTGTAGTCTAAAGCGTGTGATGTTATTTTCCAAAAATTAGAACGGGGTGCTAGGACAGCTTGTAACATCTACTACCAAGAGATGTTGTCAGCACATTAAACAATAACATGCATGTACAAAAAAACTCCTAAAAGCTTAAACAGCACACCCTTACGTGTATTTATCAGTCCAACTCTAGTATAGGATGAATTCAAGATCCAAACAAAATGCACTAATTAGTACAATTCCTTCTGATAAGTAAAGATCAATCAGTATTGTTCGTATCCAACAAACAGTCCAAAAACAAGTTAAACAATTTTCAGATCCTTGTCTTTATTAATTCATTTTTTAAAGATTCCCAGCACACGATCTAGCCGACGGTTCTCTTCCTCCTGAGTTCTTTTTGTTGTAGCCTAGTCTAGTCCCTTTCCTGTTCCTTTCCAACTCCGATAAAAAAGATGAACCTGTGTGTAGGAGAGTAGGATCTGCCTCTTATGTTGCCCCCACTTTTTTTCTGATGTTTACACTGGTTTCTGGCTATAGTCTGGCTGGGTCCCTGCCAATCAGGGCCCCAGCCTCTCTGTTCTCTCTAAATGACTTGGAGTGCACTCTAGGTGCACTAGTGATTGGATACTGTGGAACCTTATGAGTCCCTAGTACATGGTACCTTAGGTACCAAGGGCACAGGTACTTCACAGGCCTACCAGGGGCTGAAGCATGTATTATGCCACCCCTGGGAAGCAGACTAAATCTGACACCACAGGTCTGCTACTGCAGCCTGGGTGAGGTGGTGCTAGCACTCCTCACTGAGATATAGGTTTCCTATATCTCCTCTGCACACACATTTAAACCTATCAGTCACCCCTAAGGCAGGCCCTATCAATCCTGAGGGCAGGGTGCTTGGTTCCTATGTGAGAGGGTGCCTCTGCCTGAGCAGGGCCCCTCTGCAGCTCTCAGAGTCCATTCTCTGGGGCTGTTTGTGGATGCGGTTAAACCATATACTCTTAAGTGCATTATATCCTCGCGGTAGAATGCTAACTTTGGAATTGCTGCATCAAAACATGTCGTGTTTGGTGTCAAACATCTTGGAATACTACCCCCTGCCAGTTCTGGCGGCGGGGGTAGCATTCCACCCTTCTAGAGGGATAGACATGTACCTACTGTGGAAACGCGGTAGAATCCTGCAGAGCCCTGGCATCACAAAATGGATGCCACCAGTCACAGACACTGGGCTGCCCTCCTGCTGATGACCGAAACTCGCAGTGGAGGAAGCCCAACAATAGGTATCCTGTCACAGGAGGGTGTGACCACCTTCCAGACAGGGTTTAGTGTATTGGGGCTGGGTGGGTGCACTCTTAGAGTGCTTTGAAGTCCTGCACTGGGGGAGCAGAAGGCTCCTCTGTGCATATGCCAGTTCAAACCAGCTTAGGGGCTACCTGCCCCTGCCCTGGCGTGAAACTGGACAAAGGGAAGTGGGTGTAGCCACCCACTCCCCTGACCCTCCCATAGGTGGGGTCATAGAGCTAGTCCCTCCCTTTCTTTTAGTATAAGAGGGGGAACCTGTGCATTGCAAACTAGATACCCCTGGACGACGCTCTACAAGAAGAATCCCAGACCTTCGACGTTCCACTACCTTTGGAAGACTGAAGAATCTCCCTTGGAGTCAAGGAGTGACTCCCCTGCTTGGCAGGCACCCAAAAAAACGACAATGACGGTCGCAAACTACGCCGCTCCCGCCGGAGCCCGAAGTCCCTGCAGCCCAGGAAGAGAATTTCCTGACTTCTCCAAGGCCATCGTGAGTCCCCAGCGAAGCTGAGGCAAGTGGACCCCACGAGTAATGAGGAACCGCAGACTCTGGGTACTGTGCACTATTGTCGAGTGCAACCCCTTCACGACATTCTACGAACTTGTGCTTTGGACCACGTGTGGTCCCAGCCTCTAACAGAGATCTCTCCCAAAATCAGAGGCCTACACCGTCCCGAGTGACCGTGGGCCCCTGTTGAGTGCATCTGCCCGAGGCGTCTTCGCGATCCCTTGCCAGCCGGCTTGTGGGTCCCCAGAAGACTTTCCAAAGAAACCAAAGGGCTCTCCTGGTTGCACCAGGCCTGCCCTGACCTACCCTCGCTGGGTAAGTTCCTCAGACCTTGCTGGTCTGCACCATTGACTTTTTCTTTCCACCACGAGACTTGCTGCTACAAAGGCTTGTTGGCTCCAATCGAGTCGCCGACACCTCAGTAAGCTGCAGACGTCGTGGGACACACCGAATCCAGCTCCTGGTCATCATCGACACTGCCTGGACTACGTGGTCGAAGAGTCAAGACACCAGTGAACGACCCGAAGCTGTCGACGACGGTGGGCATTCATCTGCCTGGCCCAGAGTCACTGCCAAGTGACTGTGAACACTGTCCCCTCTGCTTTCAGGTCTTCCTCCTTCCGAATCCAGGCTTGGATTCCAACGGACACTTCTTCTGTCACCGCAAGCAGCAAGTCTTCACTGGCTCCCATTGAAAACGACGCCGCGACCCAACACCAAAGGACACCTATGCACCCGGCTCCCCTGGGTGAGGTAACTTTAGCATTACGGTGCTCCCGTGGTTGTGGGCCCTAGAACTACTTACCCTGTAAGTGGCTTGCTTGTAGCTACCCTAGAAGGGCCCTAAAACTCTTATTTTCTAAGTGCGACAATTGCGCTGACTCGTACAGGGTTCGCGTCTGTGTTAGACACATCGCGTCCATCTCCCTTGTAACACTATCTATAACCGTGTCCTTCGACTCGTACTGTGTCCGATCGGTGTTCGCCTCGAACACACAAGGGGCCTGTAACATTGGAATATCCATTGCGCTGACTCGTACAAGGTTCGCGTCTGTGTTAGACACAGCGCGTCCATCTCCCTTGCAACTCTATCTATAACCGTGTCCTTCGACTCGTACTGAGTCCGATCGGTGTTCGCCTCGAACACACAAGGGGCCTGTAACATTGGAATATCCATTGTGCTGACTCGTACAAGGTTCGCGTCTGTGTTAGACATAGCGCGTCCATCTCCCTTGCAACTCTATCTGTAACCGCGTCCTTCGACTCGTACAAGGACCGATCGGTGTGTTCGCCTCGAACACGCAAGGGACCTTTAACATTGAAATCTCAATCGCGTCTGTTCGCATAGACTCGTACAGGACTCGCACCGGTGCCAGGACACCGCGTCCGTCCCCTGTGGGTCTCCTACAACTACCTGGGGTGGTTCTTGGGGGTCTCTCGATTCTAACTGCTCTAGACCTAGGTCTAGCCAAACTAAGATTGTGATATTTGATTGTGCTAACTTATTTTGATAACATTTGATTTGTACATATGTTCCTGACGTCTAATCTCATAAAGAGATTAGTAGAGAGTTGTTTATTAATAAATACATATATATTTGATATATATACCTGTGTGGTGTCTTTTCATTTGGTGATTCAAGAGATTGTGTGGTAAAACAAGCTGCTTTACATTCCTCCAAGACTTAGCCTGAAGGCTGCTCTCCACAGCTACCACTAGGATAGCTTTCTATAAAGGTTGTCTTAAACCTACCAACAATAAGAGTCGAATTGTTCTGGTGCAAGGTGTCCACTTTAATTAGTGAACAGCATATACCAGGCCAACTTCTCACATTGGTGGCAGCGGTGGGATTCCAGCTTGCTATTGTTTTACCAGAAAATCTCTATTTGAATTACTAACTGAAAACCACTATAGGTACTCAAGGTACATATAAAATCAAGCTTAGTATCAATAAGTTCTACTGAACTTAGAGCTGTGTGCAAAAGGGATAGCACACCCTTTCTACAGCTCAAGCTAGTATCAGTAGGCCACAAACTAGTGTAGGTAGTACAACACTGCACAACACTAGAATGTCCTCAAGGGATGGACCCAGTGGATCCACCCAGCTACAGTATAAGGACCTGACTTTCTGTGACTTGAAAGCCATGTGTGCTGAGAGGCACCTGAAGATAGGACAGAGTCCCTCCACACTACACTTGATAGATCTGCTAACAGCAGATGACCTTAGATTAGCTCTAGGAGCTAAGGGGTCTGGATCAGTGGGTGGGTCAGTTATAGTGTCTGGGTCAGATGATGAACATCAGGATGACCAGGACTCTGTGATTGTAGGGCCAGGCCCAAAGGGGTCTGAACCAGACAGAGGAATTCTCCCTAAGAGAACTGACATAGTGGAAGACAGGCACAGGTCCCTCTCCAGGGAATCTGAGCACTCCTTTCACTCTGGCAGAGAAACTGTCTACCAGAGGAACTCCTTCTTCCCAAGAAGAGAGACCTCCTCTGAAAGGATGTACAAACTGCTGCAGTATGAGGAAGCAAGATTTGCCCTCAAAACCAAGCAGTTGGCATTAGACAAAAAAGCCTTTGAGTTCCAGAAAGCTTCTAGAAGAGAGGGGTTAGAACCCCCTGGTGGCAGCAACAGTGTCCCAAGAGGTAGAGAAAATACTTCAGACCATAGGAACCTGAGCAAGGTTGTTCCTCCCTACCAGAGTGGGGATGATATCCACAAGTGGATAACTGCTATGGAAAGGGCCTGTAGAGTACAACAGGTCCCCCAAAAGCAGTGGGCAGCAATCGTGTGGCTCTCCTTTTCAGATAAAGGTAGAGACAAGCTCCTCACTGTTAGAGAAGAGGATGCTGATGACTATGAAGTCCTGAAGAGTGCACTGATAGATGGGTTTGGCTTAACCACTGAGCAGTACAGGTTGAAGTTCAGAGACACCGGACTGGACTGACTTTGTAGATTGTGCGACCAAGGCTCTGGAGGGTTGGCTGGTTGGCAGTAGGGTTACTGATTTCAAGGGATTGTATAATCTAATGATGAGAGAACAGATCCTTAATAATTGCCAGAACCAGTTGTTGCATCAATACCTGGTGGACTCAGATCTGACCTCTCCCCAAGAATTGGGAAAGAAGGCAGACAAGTGGGTCAGAACCAGGGTGAGGCAGAAAACCCAGAACCAAGGGGGTGACACCAAGAAGCAAGATCCTAAGGGCTCTGAGAAAGGTGGGGATAAGGCAAAAGACCAGAAGTCTTCACAAGGGCCCCAAAAATCTGCATCTGGTGGGGAGTCACAATCCAACAAGGGAAAAGGCCAAAAGAAGCCCTGGTGCAAATTCTGTAAACAGAAAGGGCACTGGACTTCTGATTGTAACAAGTCCAAAGACCAAACCACCACCACTCCTGCCCCTAAGGCAACTGTTCCCCTAGCTCAGCTACTGGTGGAGGTGGTACTCAGAATAAGGGTGTAGTAGGGTTGACCCTGGGTTCTGAAGTGGACTCTGACCTAGTCAGAGTACCCACTCAGGCAGTGCTGATTTGCGATGGAGACCTTGATATGTCCTTCCTAGTAAGCCCCAGTAACCTGGGCAAATACAAACAGCAGCCTGTAATAAATGGCAAACAGGCTTTGGCATTTAGGGACACAGGTGCTAGTGTCACCATGGTGGCAGAGGATCTTGTGGACCCTGGACAGATCATCCTGGGCGAAATGTACCAGGTGACCAATGCAAGCAATGTCAGGACCAACCATAGTCTGGCAGTTGTGAATTTCTCCTGGGGAGGGGTAACTGGCCTCAAGAAGGTTGTAGTCAGTGCAGACCTCCCTGTAGAATGTCTATTGGGCAATGATCTAGAGACTTCAGCCTGGTCTGAAGTAGAGTTATGGACTCACGCTGAGATGTTGGGCATCCCTGCAGAGGTATTTGCTGTGACCAGGTCACAAGCAAGAATGCATAACACTGAACCAGCTCTGGATCCTGGAACAATGGACCAGATGCTTCCCAAGAGGAGGAGCAGTAGGGTAAAGGCAGTGCCTTCCCCTCTGTCTCAGATCACAGATTCACCTCCAGAGGGAGGTGAAGCAGACCCTGAAGAAGGAACTGCCCCAGAGGGACTTGAGCCTGATCAGGTTGAGTTCTTGGGGGCAGAGGGCCCTTCTAGGGATGATCTGAGTAAGGAGCAACAGTGCTGCCCCTCTCTTGAACCCCTCAGACAGCAGGCTGCTGCTGAGGCTGCTGGGAGTGCTAGTGGGTCCCATAAAGTTTATTGGGATGAGGGACTCCTATATTCTGAGGGTAGAGACCCAGCCCCTGGAGCCACCAGGAGGTTGGTAATACCTCAGAAGTTTAGGGGTTCCTCTTGACCCTAGCACATGACATCCCTTTGGCAGGTCACTTGGGCCAAAACAAGACCTGGGACAGGCTTGTTCCACATTTTCATTGGCCACATATGTCAGAGGACACAAAGGAGTTTTGTCGCTCCTGTGTCACATGCCAAGCCAGTGGCAAGGCAGGTGACACAACAAAGGCCCCCCTGATACCACTACCTGTGGTGGGGGTACCCTTTGAAAGGGTAGGGATTGACATTGTTGGTCCCCTTGACCCTCAAACTGCATCTGGGCACAGATTTATCCTGGTGGTAGTGTATCATGCCACCAGGTACCCAGAGGCAATTCCCCTGAGGACCACCACAGCCCCTGTGGTGGCAAGAGCCCTCATTGGAGTCTTCTCCAGAGTGGGTTTCCCAAAGGAGGTCATTTCTGACAGAGGTACCAACTTCATGTCAGGATACTTGAAGGCAATGTGGAAGGAGTGTGGTGTAACTTATAAGTTCACCACCCCCTATCACCCACAATGCAATGGGTTGGTTGAACGCTTCAACAAAACCCTGAAGGGAATGATTAAAGGACTCCCAGAGAAGCTTAGGCGGAAATGGGACCTTCTTCTTCCCTGCCTGTTGTTTGCATACAGAGAGGTTCCACAGAAGGGGGTTGGTTACAGCCCATTTGAGCTTCTGTTTGGGCACCCTGTAAGAGGTCCATTGTGTTTGGTTAAAGAGGGCTGGGAGTTACCTCTCAAACCCCCCAAACAGGATGTGATGGACTATGTACTTGGTCTCCGCTCCCGGATTGCCGACTACATGAATAAGGCAACCAAAAACCTGGAGGCCAGCCAAGAATTGCAAAAAGCTTGGCATGACCAAAAGGCTGTGCTAACTGTGTACCAGCCAGGACAGAAAGTGTGGGTGTTGGAGCCTGTGCCCCCAGCAGCCCTCCAGGACAAGTGGAGTGGCCCCCATACAATAGTTGAACAGAAGGGAGAAGTCACCTATCTGGTGAATCTTGGAACTCCCAGGAGCCCCCTGAGGGTGCTCCATGTCAACAGATTAAAGCCATATGTTGACAGGGCTGACATGGGCTTGCTCATGGCAACTGATGAGGACCAGGAGGAGGAGAGTGACCCTCTCCCTGACCTGCTCTCTCAGAACCCTGATGATGGGTCAGTAGATGGTGTTGCTTTGGCAAGCAGCCTCACTGACCATCAGCAAACTGAGTGCAGACAAGTTCTGCAACAGTATAGACATATGTTTAGCCTGACCCCTAGTCAGACTACCTGGTGCACCCATGAGGTGGACACTGGAGACAGTCTGCCTGTCAAGAGTAAAATCTACAGGCAACCTGACCATGTCAGGGACTGTATCAGGACTGAAGTCCAGAAAATGTTGGAGCTAGGTGTAATTGAGCCTTCAGATAGCCCTTGGGCTAGCCCAGTAGTCCTGGTACCCAAGCCTCATACCCAGGGTGGTAAGAAAGAAATGAGGTTTTGTGTAGACTACAGAGGCCTCAATGCAGTCACTAGGACTGATGCCTATCCCATACCAAGGGCAGATGAGCTGATTGATACTTTGGCCTCAGCCAAGTATCTAAGTACATTTGACCTAACAGCTGGCTACTGGCAGATCAGATTAGCTGATGATGCCAAAGCCAAAACAGCATTTTCGACCCCTAGTGGGCACTACCACTTTGTGGTGATGCCCTTTGGATTGAAAAATGCACCTGCCACTTTTCAGAGGTTGGTGAATAAAGTTCTGGCAGGGATGGAAACTTATTGCTCAGCTTATCTAGATGATATTGCTGTCTTTAGTTCCTCCTGGCAGGATCACCTGGTCCACCTCAGAAATGTTTTGGAGGCTCTGCAGAAAGCAGGCCTCACTATCAAGGCCACTAAGTGCCAGATAGGGCAGAGTCAGGTTGTGTACCTGGGCCACCTTGTAGGTGGAGGCCAGGTTCAGCCTTTACAGAGCAAAATCCAAACCATAATGGAATGGGTTGCTCCAACCACCCAGACACAGGTGAGAGCCTTCTTAGGCCTGACTGGGTACTATAGGAGGTTTGTCAAGGGATATGGATCAATAGTGACCCCCTTGAATGATCTGACCTCAAAGAAAATGCCAAAAAGGTTCAGTGGACAGCTAGCTGTCAGAAGGCATTTGAAGACCTACAGCAGGCCATGTGCACTGCCCCCATCTTACAGAGTCCAGACTACACCAAAAAGTTCATTGTCCAAACAGATGCTTCTGAGCTGGGTGTGGGAGCTGTACTGTCTCAACTGAATGATGAAGGTCAAGACCAGCCAGTAGCTTTTATTAGCAGAAGGCTGACCCCTAGAGAGAAACGTTGGTCAGCTATAGAGAGGGAGGCCTTTGCTGTGGTGTGGGCTCTGAAGAAGCTGAGGCCATACTTGTTTGGCACTCACTTCATAGTTCAGACTGACCACAAGCCCCTCCTATGGCTTAAGCAGATGAAAGGTGAAAACCCAAAACTTTTGAGGTGGTCCATTTCCCTACAGGGGATGGACTATACAGTGGAACATAGACCTGGGACCCAACATGCCAATGCAGATGGACTCTCAAGGTATTTCCACTTAGAACACGAAGACTTGACTGGTCAAGGTTAGTTTAGTGTCCCTGCGTTTGGGGGGGGTTGTGTAGGAGAGTAGGATCTGCCTCTTATGTTGCCCCCACTTTTTTTCTGATGTTTACACTGGTTTCTGGCTATAGTCTGGCTGGGTCCCTGCCAATCAGGGCCCCAGCCTCTCTGTTCTCTCTAAATGACTTGGAGTGCACTCTAGGTGCACTAGTGATTGGATACTGTGGTACCTTATGAGTCCCTAATATATCGTACTTTAGGTACCAAGGGCACAGGTACTTCACAGGCCTACCAGGGGCTGAAGCATGTATTATGCCACCCCTGGGAAGCAGACTAAATCTGACACCACAGGCCTGCTACTGCAGCCTGGGTGAGGTGGTGCTAGCACTCCTCACTGAGATATAGGTTTCCTATATCTCCTCTGCACACACATTTAAACCTATCAGTCACCCCTAAGGCAGGCCCTATCAATCCTGAGGGCAGGGTGCTTGGTTCCTATGTGAGAGGGTGCCTCTGCCTGAGCAGGGCCCCTCTGCAGCTCTCAGAGTCCATTCTCTGGGGCTGTTTGTGGATGCGGTTAAACCATATACTCTTAAGTGCATTATATCCTCGCGGTAGAATGCTAACTTTGGAATGGCTGCATCAAAACATGTCGTGTTTGGTGTCAAACATCTTGGAATACTACCCCCCCCCGCCAGTTCTGGCAGCGGGGGTAGCATTCCACCCTTCTAGAGGGATAGACATGTACCTACTGTGGAAACGCGGTAGAATCCTGCGGAGCCCTGGCATCACAAAATGGATGCCACCAGTCACAGACACTGGGCTGCCCTCCTGCTGATGACCGAAACTCGCAGTGGAGGAAGCCCAACAATAGGTATCCTGTCACAGGAGGGTGTGACCACCTTCCAGACAGGGTTTAGTGTATTGGGGCTGGGTGGGTGCACTCTTAGAGTGCTTTGAAGTCCTGCACTGGGGGAGCAGAAGGCTCCTCTGTGCATATGCCAGTTCAAACCAGCTCAGGGGCTACCTGCCCCTGCCCTGGCACGAAACTGGACAAAGGGAAGTGGGTGTAGCCACCCACTCCCCTGACCCTCCCATAGGTGGGGTCATAGAGCTAGTCCCTCCCTTTCTTTTAGTATAAGAGGGGGAACCTGTGCATTGCAAACTAGATACCCCTGGACGACGCTCTACAAGAAGAATCCCGGACCTTTGACGTTCCACTACCTTTGGAAGACTGAAGAATCTCCCTTGGAGTCAAGGAGTGACTCCCCTGCTTGGCAGGCACCCAAAAAAACGACAACGACGGTCGCAAACTACGCCGCTCCCGCCGGAGCCCGAAGTCCCTGCATCCCAGAAAGAGGATTTCCTGACTTCCCCAAGGCCATCGTGAGTCCCCAGCGAAGCTGAGGCAAGTGGACCCCACGAGGAACCGCAGACCCTGGGTACCGTGCACTATTGTCGAGTGCAACCCCTTCACGACGTTCTATGAACTTGTGCTTTGGACCACGTGTGGTCCCAGCCTCTAACAGAGATCTCTCTCAAAATCAGAGGCCTACGCCGTCCTGAGTGACCGTGGGCCCCTGTTGAGTGCATCCGCCTGAGGCGTCTTCGCGATCCCTTGCCAGCCGGCTTGTGGGTCCCCAGAAGACTTTCCAAAGAAACCAAAGGGCTCCCCTGGTTGCTTCAGGCCTGCCCTGACCTACCCTCGCTGGGTAAGTTCCTCAGTCCTTGCTGGTCTGCACCATTGACTTTTTCTTTCCACCACAAGACTTGCTGCTACCAAGGCTTGTTGGCTCCAATCGAGTCGCCGACACCTCAGTAAGCTGCAGACTTCGTGGGCACACCGAATCCAGCTCCTGGTCATCATCGACGCTGCCTGGACCACGTGGTCGAAGAGTCAAGATACCAGTGAACGACCCGAAGCTGTCGACGACGGTGGGCATTCATCTGCCTGGCCCAGAGTCACTGCCAAGTGACTGTGAACACTGTCCCCTCTGCTTTCAGGTCTTCCTCCTTCCGAATCCAGGCTTGGATTCCAACGGACACTTCTTCTGTCGCCGCAAGCAGCAAGTCTTCACTGGCTCCCATTGAAAACGACACCGCGACCCGACACCAAAGGACACCTATGCACCCGGCTCCCCTGGGTGAGGTAACTTTAGCATTATGGTGCTCCCATGGGTGTGGGCTCTAGAACTACTTACCCTGTAAGTGGCTTGCTTGTAGCTACCCTAGAAGTGCCCTAAAACTCTTATTTTCTAAGTGCGACAAGTGCGCTGACTTGTACAGGGTTCGCGTCTGTGTTAGACACATCGCGTCCATCTCCCTTGTAACACTATCTATAACCGTGTCCTTCGACTCGTACTGAGTCCGATCGGTGTTCGCCTCGAACACACAAGGGGCCTGTAACATTGGAATATCCATTGCGCTGACTCGTACAAGGTTCGCGTCTGTGTTAGACACAGCGCGTCCATCTCCCTTGCAACTCTATCTATAACCGTGTCCTTCGACTCGTACTGAGTCCGATCGGTGTTCGCCTCGAACACACAAGGGGCCTGTAACATTGGAATATCCATTGCGCTGACTCGTACAAGGTTCGCGTCTGTGTTAGACACAGTGCGTCCATCTCCCTTGCAACTCTATCTGTAACCGCGTCCTTCGACTCGTACAAGGACCGATCGGTGTGTTCGCCTCGAACACGCAAGGGACCTTTAAAATTGAAATCTCAATCGCGTCTGTTCGCATAGACTCGTACAGGACTCGCACCGGTGCCAGGACACCGCGTCCGTCCCCTGTGGGTCTCCTACAACTACCTGGGGTGGTTCTTGGGGTCCCTCGATTCTAACTGCTCTAGACCTAGGTCTAGCCAAACTAAGATTGTGATATTTGATTGTGCTAACTTATTTTGATAACATTTGATTTGTACATATGTTCCTGACTTCTAATCTCATAAAGAGATTAGTAGAGAGTTGTTTATTAATAAATACATATATATTTGATATATATACCTGTGTGGTGTCTTTTCATTTGGTGATTCAAGAGATTGTGTGGTAAAACAAGCTGCTTTACATTCCTCCAAGACTTAGCCTGAAGGCTGCTCTCCACAGCTACCACTAGGATAGCGCTCTATAAAGGTTGTCTTAACCCCTTCGCTGCGTTCGTCGGCCAACGGCCGTCGCGAGCACTACCTCGGTAGTGCTGCGCACGTCCGTTGGCCGACGCGGCCCCGCCCACTCCTTTAAACCGCCGCACCGCGGTGGAATGTTCGCCGCGGTAAAGGGGTTAAACCTACCAACAATAAGAGTCGAATTGTTCTGGTGCAAGGTGTCCACTTTAATTAGTGAACAGCATATACCAGGCCAACTTCTCACATCCTGTGGCATTAGTATCATTCTGCCCTGCATATGACACTGTTTCACTCCTGGCCTCACTTGTTTCACTTGTGATACTTGAAAGGTCTGACTCGCTTACTGATACTTCGGTCTCAGGGCTCTTGTTATTGAGAGCATTGACCCCCCCTCTTGGTTTGACTTCATCAAACTTTTTCGCAAAGGTAAAGATTCTACCGTTTTTATAGTTGTTATCATCTCTCTTGAGTTTATGAATTTTTTTGTCCCTGATATATGTTTGGTGCGAATTGAGAACTTCTTTCAGTATTTTGAAGTTCTTATCCGTGGCTTCTGTAAGATTTAGTTTTTTAATTTCCTCCTCCACTTGTTCAATTTCCTCAAGTAATTTTGATCTTTTTCTCTCGGCATGTTACTTGAGGAAATTGAACAAGTGGAGGAGGAAATTATAAAACTAAATGTATAACAAGTGAAACAAGTGAGGCCAGGAGTGAAATAGTGTCATATGCAGGGCAGAATGACACTAATGCCACAGGTTCATCTTTTTTATCGGAGTTGGAAAGGTACAGGAAAGGGACTCGACTGGGCTACAACAAAAAGAACTCAGGAGGAAGAGAACCGTCGGCTAGATCGTGTGCTGGGAATCTTTTAAAAAAAGAATTAATAAAGACAAGGATCTGAAAATTGTTTAACTTGTTTTTGGACTGTTTGTTGGATACGAACAATACTGATTGATCTTTATTTATCAGAAGGAATTGTACTAATTAGTGCATTTTGTTTGGGTCTTGAATTCATCCTATACTAGAGTTGGACTGATAAATACACGTAAGGGTGTGCTGTTTAAGCTTTTAGGAGTTTCTTTGGGACAAGATATTTGCGTCATAGTCACAGTGATTGTTAAACCAGAATACAACCTTGTTTTTCAGTTCTTCCCAATCCTCATTTATACCATCCTTCAATTCTGGCACATTTTTCAAAATGATCGTGTACGGTGTAGCCTCGGGGGGTAGGTGTAGGGATCTTTAGGGCCTGATAGGTAATGATTTATAACCATGTTTGTCCAAGTTTATAATGTTTGGTTTTGCCTTTTTAGTCGCTTGATTAGCCAAAGTCATAGGGCGTGACCCCTTGTTGGTTTCTTTCATATCCCTTTGCCCAACAGTATTTTTTCCTTCTCCCAATGGTGGTGGGCTCTGTAGACTATGTGTGGGGTCATTTGTAGTAGTTCGGGGATTATTTACCGTTGCTGTATTGTTGTTTATGACACGTTGTATGTTTCCCCTCTCGTTCTTTCCCTGTATTATAAACTCCCCAATAAATTTGGAAATACCAGCAACATCATTCTTTATTTTTACAATTTCAGTTAACAGATTTTTCTCAACTGAGTCAATTTTCCCATGTAATTTTTTAACAAGTGAGTCCAGGTTATGGGAGATATCATGTCATTGAATATCCCTTATGCCCCCACTCTTTTTCTGGGGCAGTGTTTTTTGCTGTATTTGAGGAGGTTTTGCGGATTGTTTCATTTTACTCTTCCGTAGTTGTTTTGCTTCAATTGCAGGGGATGTGGATGTAGATGGGTCTAAACCTTCTGTTAGCACTGATATCTCTAAAAAATGACGTTGATACGCAGGGTGCTACATTATGGACCAAGGCTGTAGTATGATTTTGAGGATTTCCATTTGCAACTGTTTCTACTGCAATGTATCCACAAGTGTATCTTCAACTACATTATTTAACGTGATCTTTGTTGCTGCAAGGCACTCCTCCACATTGACAATCTCGCTATTAATTAGTCCCATCGCAGTATTTAGATAGTTTGTTATAGGTGCACTTAGTCTTGCATTCTTATTTTTGCTCCCAGATGCAACACCCCCAAGCTTTCGTTTTCCCATAACTATATTCACCAGGGACAGAAGGCACTCAAAGGGGGTAAAAAGGATAAGAATAAAACTTTTCAGCAATAAATCTCCTGTAATTATTTCAGCTGCTCTTACCCTGAGTCAGGGAGGTTGTAGGTAAAGTCTTAAGGACGTGGCCCAGCTCGGCCTCCTCTGGCTGCTGACAGGCGCAGACGGGCCCGCCCTAGGCCCGGGCACGCTCACGCGCGTCCTGCACTGCAGGAGCCCGCTGATGTATTTAACAAGCCTCCTGGCGCGGAATGCGTGTGTCGGTGGTGGCGTCAGGAGGCCACAAGGTAGCCTGGGGCTTGTAGTCCTGGCTCCGCCCCCCCTCGCTGGCAGGCAACAATGGCGGCAGGTAACGGGCTTCCCGAGCTGCGGAAGCCCGCTGATGTATTTAATGTGCCTCCTGGTGCAGAATGCGGGCGTCGGTGGTGGCGTCAGGAGGCCACAAGGGAGCCTGGGGCTTGTAGTCCTGGCTCCGCTCCCCCTCGCTGGCAGGCAACAGTGGAGGCAGGTAACCAATGTACATCATTTAAACCTATCCTATTGTACATTAGTGGTCAAGCTGGAACAGGAAAAAGTTTCTTAATTAAAGTTTTGACCAGTTATCTACACAAAACTACACAATAACATTTATCTTGTGTCGTAACAGCTCCAACTGGATTAGCAGCACACAACATTAAAGGTATTACTTTACATCTGTTACTTATGCTTCCAGTTGAACATGATAATAAACTACAATATCAGAAGCTATCTGGAGAAGCTTGCTATGAAGTCTCAAGAGTACTGAAGAAACTGAAACTTTTAATCATTGATGAGGTGAGCAAGGTCTCAAACTTAATGCTTGCCTTTGTGCACCTGAGAATGCAACAACATTTATAAACCGATTATGATATTCTGTTTGGAGGAAAACATTTAATTGTATTTAGAGACCTACTACAACTTACTCCTGTTAAAGGACAACCTGTTTTTAAAACTCTTCTCCATGATGGTACAAGGAAATCTTTGGGACGTATTGGGAATGTAAATATTTGTTTACACTTTGAATATAAAGAACTTGTCAAGAATCTGCAACAAGCAAGTGATGAAGACTATGGAAATATTCTTAACGACATAAGAATTGGTATGTTGACGGGACATGGTAAACAAACTTTAGAAAGTTGCCAACTAAGGAACTTGTATACATCTAAAGAAACAGCAGCAGAAGTAATGTACAATATGTTTGTAGAAAACAAATCTATAGTTTGCCTTATGTGTATACTGCAAGAGTGTTCTACACTTAATGAACAACTTCTCAAACTGGAAGAACAACAAATTCTAGATATTAAAGCTATTGACAAAATCGAACACCAGGGAGTGACAATTCTTCTTACTGAGAAACTACATGCTAAATTAGATTCTTTAGAAAAGTCTGTATCTAAAACTGCAGGATTAGAAAAGACTTTACATGTCTGTAAATACTGTTGAGTACATGTGTGGTGTAATTTGAATGTAGAAGAAGAATTAGTAAATGAAGCATTGGGAAAAGTTGATGATTTTATAAATTTTCAAAATCTAGATGGAATAGAATTTTTGATTATAAAATTTGATCTGATTAATGAGGTAAGACAGATTTGGCATTGTGTTGTACGTTTTTTGCTTGTAAAGGACTTGTATGTTCGTAGACAACATTTTCCTCTGTCTCTAGCATATGCAGTAACTATTCATAAATATCAAGGTTTAAGTATAGACAGAGCTTTTGTAAATATTGGAAGTACGGTGTTCAAAGAGGAAATTGCATATGTTACATTTTCTCAAGTAAGAACATTGTCTGGTTTGTATTTGATAGATTTTGATGAGAAAAAGATTAGTGCTGATGCAAATTGTGTAGGAGAGTACAACCGTTTAAGTAGACTTTATGCTCCTCATTTAGATGAATATCCAATATATGAAAACCATGTAGTGTGTCCTAAATGGAAATATGTCAAACATTCAACTGAGGTTGAAAATAAGAAAACAGTTGAAAAGAACGTTTAAGGCATATAGAAAAAAAGGTGGAAAGTGTTAATGACATTGTAGGATACCAGTTGGAAAACAGTTCAGGTATCAACTGTTATGCTAATGTGATTCTGAATGTTGTGTTTCATTTAACACATCTTCATGATGAAATCATGGAAAATCGTGAAAAAAGATTTTGTTCTGCACTACATTATTTATTTCAAGAGTTGCTAAGTGACAGAAGTAAAATTCGTACTGCTTTTGGCATTCAACATCTTTTAGATATATGAACTTGTTCATTGACATTTACTCTAAACATACAACAAGATGCACAAGAGTTTCTAATGTTCATGCTTGGAGTTTTAGAACACAAAGGAATACACATTGATAACTTATTTGGACTAAGTTACAAATGGGACCATAAGTGTGATGAGTGTTCATTTACTTCTACCACCAAAATACAAACAGAATGATTCTTATACTTAACAATACCAGACTGCAAATCAGTACTTTTTAACAAATTGATTAAAACAGAAAATCAGGATATGACATGTTCACATTGTAGATCGGAGATGTTGTCTACATTACATATAGAAAGATTTGGAAAATATGTCATTTTAATGTTACAACGTTGCAGAGCAAATGGAAGAAAATTGGAAACAAAAATAACAGATTTTAAGGGAAGTCAAATATCTATTTCAGTAAGAACTTATATAACAGTGGCTATTATTTTCCAAGATGGATGTACTACAACATCTGGGCACTATACTGTTTATTTAAAGTGTAACAAAGGATGGACACATTGCAATGATGCCCACCTGGAATTCAAAGCTAGATTACCTTTTTAATTAGCAAATTCTTATATGTTATTTCTCGAGCCAAAGTTTTGAGTACATCATTCGGCCCACTGGGAAAGATATGTGGTATCTTCCTGTTGTGTTTATGTTCCCTGTTACCTGGTTCCTAGCTGCTCAGCCAGTGTGAGTGTTCTGTTTGGAATGTTGGTGTGATGGACATGTGTGGAATGCTTGTGTGCCTGGTATGAGTGTTGACAGTTGAAAATGGGCTGAGCAGCAGGCAGGCTAGGCTGCTCCTGGTGGGGCTTCTACCATTGATCCTATTCACTTAATAAACATCTTACAAAGACACCACTCGGCTACGTCTATTTCATCTCCTCTACGCCTGGAACATAATTACTACAAGATGTCAACAGAAATTAGAACACACTGCAACCTATTAGTGTTTATAATTAGTGTTTTGATTATCATTTGGCCTAATTAATATTACATTTTGAAAAATTGTGTTTAAAAGTAAAAAGTTTATATATTTGTTATCAATATTGTACCAAAAGTAAATCAGATTGTACATTTTTTAAAATGTATTTGTGATAAAGAATATAGTTAACGTAGCTGAAAGAAAGGATTAAGAGAGTGTAGATAGGAAGAACATATCGTTACACATATTGATAATGATGTACTATGTTGATTTGGGCTTTTTTTGTACAATCAATTTGATTGTTTTTTTCCCCGCTGTTCAATGATGATGCTACATTTGAATCACTCTGTATGGTGATGTTATGTTATGTTATGTTATATCTGTTTATAAAGCGCACTATCATCCCACAGGTATCCTGGCGCTGTATTACGTAAGTACCACTATTGACACATATTCCTAGACAGATGTCAATTGCTGGGTGTCATCAGGCGACCTGAATTACTCCTTTGGAAAGAGCCATGTTTTAAGCCTCTTTCTGAAGAGTAAAAGATCCTCTGTCTGTCTTAGGGTTGAAGGGAGCGCATTCCAGAGCTGTGCTGCTTCGGTGCCAAAAGCTCTTCCTCCAAATCTTGTTGGTCTGAACCTGGACCTGCTTACCAGTTTGGCTGTTGACGAACGAAGGTTTCTGGTCGGGACATACCATTTGAATTTGTTTTGCAGCGGGATAGGCCCGAGACCATGTAGTGCCTTAAACATAATACAGAGCGATTTAAACTGTATCCTCTGCGTCAGCGGAAGCCAATGGAGCTCCCTTAAAGACATGAAAGCCGATGATCTGCGTGGTCTCTTTAGGGCTACTTTTTCAGCCATTGTCTTGACTTTCTGGAGTCTCTTAATCAGAAAGTTTGGGACACCTAATAGCAGAGCATTACAGCAAACTAAACAGCTCAGGGTGACACTTCTTACTATGAGTACTCTGGCTGAGACAGGTAGCATTGGGAGTATTTTTTGCAGTGCTCTGATGAGGGAAAAGCAAGTCCCAGCCGTTTTATTCACCTGGGTTTCTAGACTGAGTTTGTTGTTGAAAACTACACCCAGATTACGGACTGCCTCTGAGGGTATCAGTGGCTTATCTGCACTGATAGGCCAAAAGTTAGTTGGGAGGGAGAAGGGAATTTTCGTAACCGTGCAGCATAGGATCTCTGTTTTGTCACTGTTAAACTGCAGGGAGTTATCTTTAACCACCCTGCAGTCCTTTGCATGCGCTCGTGGAAGCTGTTGAGTGACATTGATTGATCCCCTTCTAGTGACAGGATAAGTTGTGTGTCGTCCGCATAGTTCACCAAATTGACTTTGTATGACTTGATGATTGAATTTAGTGGGCTCATATAGATATTGAACAATATGGGGCTAATTGCCGATCCCTGAGGGTCACCATACTTAATATTTCCAAATTTAGATTGGAAGGGGGGTAAGGCCACCGCTTGTTGCCTGTCCGACAGGTATGACTGGAGCCACTTCATTACCGTACCACCTACCCCAATTGCAGTAAGCCTTTTCATGAGAGTTCTGTGGTTGACCGTATGGAATGCATCAGACATGTCTAATAGGATCAGTGTAACTGATTGTCCTTTGTCTGCTTGCATTCTAAGTTCATCCATGACTGTTAGAAGGGCGGTTTGTGTTTCATGTCCCGGTCGGAAGCCAAATTGCTTATCTTCCAGGCTGTGATTGGTTTCTAGGAAGCGAGAAAGTGTTTTGCTGACAAAGCGTTCTATTATTTTCACAGGATAAGGTAAAAGGGAAATAGGCCTGCAGTTGTTGGGGCACACGGGGTCTAAGGTAGCTTTCTTCAAAAGTGGTGTAGCTATAGCCTGTTTCCAGAATGATGGTACTACTCCGCTACTCAAAGATTGGCAGCAAATCTTTCAGAGTTGTGGAAAAAGTTCCTCCTTTAGTTCTTTCCACACCTGGTGTTGTAATGGATCCAGCGGGGATACTGAGGACAAACTCAAAGCTAACGTATTGAAGCCGTCCTCTGTTAGAGTCTCGAAATGTTCCAGAGTCTCTGTATTATCCTTATCCACCATCTCCTCCTTCTGAACCAGTGATGGCATCTTAGCTGATCTGACTTGGCCATGTCCGTCTGATTGGTCTGTGTTGCTAGTTCCCAGTCCATCAATGATTTATTAATTTTCTCCTCAAAGAAAGTAGCTAGACTGTCACACAGATCTTGTGTGGCGGTGATCTTATTTTTAAGGCACTCTGAATTGGAGAGGTCAGTCATTTTTTAAAATGTGCTTCTAGCGCTATTAGGTGCATTTAAAATAGTGCTAGCATAGCATTCTGCTTTTGCTTTGCAGATCTCGATTTTATAGTTGCTCAAGGCAATTTTTAGGGCTATTTTATCCTCATCCACGTAGAGCTTCCTCCACTTCCTTACAGCCCATTTTTAGATTTTTTATATGTTATGCTAGATGTTATGTACAATCTGAGAACAGCAAAAAAGGGAAAATGAGAATGTTATATAATTGTAAATTAATGTTGTGTTCTCAAAGATATAATGTTATAATTTCAGTAAAATATTATCATTAAATAACAGTTTTCCTTTTTCTTCTTTAAAGTAGGTATTGTTGAAGATTGAAAAAAAATTCATTGCTGTTCAGGATAATAGTAGTCCAAAATAGGTTTACAGAATCATTTATTTCAATTTCTGATAAGGTAAGAGTATAAAATAGAATATTCATGATAAACTGAACAAATGTTTAAAATTTATAGGAGGCGGAGGAAAGCCCTAAATGCACGCCCCAGGAATAGGTCTGAAATCTCCACGGCGCGCATCGAGTACAAAACCGCCCTCGCAATTAGGAAAAGGGAATTATATATCCAAGACTGGGAACTTCTGGAACTTGCGTCCCAGGGAAAGGATAGTAAATCCTTTTGGGATGCAGTAAAATTAATACGGTGCAGGAGGACTAATGGGAATTAATCCTCCCCTACAAAATAATATCTCTGGTGCGGACTGGGTCACACATTTTGTCACTATTTACCACACTGAGGAGTAGCCAATCCTGCCCACCGCTCTTCACACCACATTGCAGAATTTGTCCCTGTTTTTGCTAACTTTGGAGGAAGTTGAGTTGGCCCTCCAGCACAGTAAGGAAGGGAAAGCCCCAGGCCCAGACGGGGTTCCGATGGACCTGGTGAAATCCATGCCCAAAATGTGGGGCCCACTCATTACAAATACTTTTAACACTTCCCTTTCTCTTTCTATCCCTCCCTCATAGTCTTCTGCTATAATATTCCCCATATTCAAAAAGGGAGATCGATCGTCACCCAAGTGTTATCGACCAATTTCGCTTATTGATAGCATGATCAAAATCATTGGCAGAGTCATTTACTACCGCTTGGTTGAATGTGCAGCTGATAAGGACATACTCTCCCCTTTTCAATTTGGGTTTCAACCTAAATTAGGTACGAACGAAAAATGTCTGAATTTGGCTTTGACAATCTCCAAATATACTAAGGCCAAGCGCTCCCCCATCTATTTAGCTTTTATGGATTTATCCACTGCCTTTGATTCAGTGAACAGAACCAAACTTTGGCTAATGTTGCTGGATCAAGGCATGGATCCCCCCCTGGTGAATTTTGTATACTCTCTGCACTCGGACCTCCTCACTGCTCTGATCCGTTTAACTCCGCTTGACGAGTTATCTTCTGAATTCTCTTTAAAGAGTGGGGTGAGGCAGGGTTGCATATTGGCGCCTCCTCTATTTATTTTATATATTAACAGTTTAACATCTCACCTAGCCTCTTCTCACACCGATATACCTAGAACCGCAGGCTCAGCAGTTCCCGCTCTGCTGTATGCGGACGATGCAGTATTGTTGGCCCTTACCCCAAAAGCCCTGAGATACCAGGTGGACTGTTTTGTTTCCTTTATGCATAAGCTGAACCTTAACACTAATTATTAAGTTGCACATCATTTCTTGGGCCCAGGTAAACTTAGACTAAAAGAAATCAGTATTAACGGGCATGTTTTGACGTCCATTGAGAACTTTGTCTACCTGGGATTAAATTTTAGTTTCAGGGTTATGGAATCCCTATTTTGCTCAGGTCTGTACCAAGTTAAGCAAAACTGCGGGCACAGTTAGCAACCTCATCAGACTACAAATTAGGGGGACACTGTCTCCACCTTTGAAAGTGTTTAACTCCCAATGTATCAGCGTGGCCACTTACGTAGCGGGAGTTTGGGTTTTTAGCAAGTGCAGCTCCATTCAGGCAGAGGAAAACCGCTTTCTCCGGAGGCTTTTAAGTGCACCCCATCCACCTGAACTCTCACCATGCACTTTGAGTTAAACCAGGGATTTATTGAGGATACGATTCAGATGGCGCCGCTTTTATTATGGGTTAGCATTTGGTTGAATCCAGCCACCAAACTCTGTAAGGATATTATATCCGACTGCATGACGTTGGACAAGGCTTTCTCCATACCATGGTTAAGCTATTTATGAGATACTTTCGGCTCCCTCCGCACCCCCTGGTGGTACTCTGAACCCAGCTGTATTCCCAATAACACCAAGTCCGAGGTGAAATTATTATTTAAGGCTCACCGAGCAAATATCAGGCTGATATCCGAGCTATCCTAACCCTTGGTGCTGCAATACTATAGTCTCCTTTATACTGACGACTCCTAGCTGTATTTGCCCTTGTAGTTGTCTAGATGGGAGCTATCTTTACTTTTCCGCTTCAGAGCTGGGACAATCTACTGGTCTTTCTTTTTTAAACATTTTTTAGATCCAGAAGGGAACACGGTCTTCTGAGGACCCTGCGATAATCACACTGTGCAATCTTTGTTGCATTTTATGTTTTTCTGCAATTTGCACAGTTTAGCACAACAGCACTTTCTGATTCCCCTATTAAGGAGGCTAGGCCTTCGTCGCTGCAGTCCCGCTCTCCTTTACTTACAATTCTTGTGCTCCCCTGAAATTGTCTTTTCTATCAGTGCCTTCCTGAAAGCAGCAATTAGGACCAGACACACTATGGGTCCGATTCTGATGCGGTTTGGAAAGCTTCCCAACCGAATGGGTGTGGGAATGGTTTCCAACCGAATCGGGAGAGTCCAACCAACCGAGTACGATGCATCCGGATGCTTCCAGATACGATTTGGTTGGACTCCCATTGACTTCAATGGGAGCCTTTGTTCCGACCGAATGCATAGGCTCCCATTGAAGAAAGGGGTGGCTGGGGAAAATCGAGCACCCTGTGGTGCCTGCCACACTGTGCATGGCTGGTAAGGGAAGACCAATGGGTACCCCCACGGGCCGATTGGGAAGGCTCCAGGTGCAGGAGGGCCTACTACAGACCCCCAAAGTCTGATTTCGACTGGCGATTCGAGTCAGACAGCACGATTCGGAAAGGCTGTCCAAATCCAGCATCGTACTCGGTTGTTTGGAAACACGGCCCCTAGTGATGTACAATTCTGCTCCGTACGGCTTGGTCATTCCAAATGCCGTCGGGTTTAGATTGGGATATTCCTAACGCCTAACTTGCATCATACTCGGTTGGTTGGAAACCTTTCTGAGTCAGTTGGAAAGACACATTCCTGATCCGATTTGGACGGAGAAAATGCCATTAGGAGGCTTTCCTAACCGCAGCAGAATCAGGCCCTATGTTGGGCTAGTCCAACAGAGCATTATGCGCAGCATGGCACAGTGCACTGAACCCGGTAGATGCGTGGGGTTTACTTAATGGGGGATAGTAGGAGTGCATAGCGGACCCTATCTGAGGTTTTTTGCCCTCTCTCTATCCCCACCTGTTGGTGCTTTAATCCTAGCTTTTATCCCTTATTCTGTAACAGTGCACTGCAATCTGATTCTGTTTTCGCATCTTAGGTTCCCTTTTTTCTGATGTCTGATGTATTCTCCGATATATCACTTTCGAATCCTGAATTGCTCCCTGTGCACCTCGCTAAACACTTTTTATACTTTTGCTAACTTTAATTCCGCTTGTGTGTTTATAGCAATGCGTAATATTCTTATGTAATTTTATGGTCATGTTGCTCAGCTCGCTTGGATATCTGATGTATTAGCTGACGTGTTAGTCTCGTACCTCAAAAGTCTTTTTTAGTACTTTTAAATACTCCTTACTATACGACTATTTTAAACTCCTATGTGTGTTTACAGTTGTGTGCATTATTTTTATGTACTCTTATGGTGTATTGTTCTTAAGACCGAATAAAGGTTTTTAAATTGAAAAAATTGAATTGAATACAATCTGAGAATAGCAAAAAAGGGAAACTGAGAATGTTATGTAATTGTAAATTAATGTTGTGTTCTCAAAGATATAATGTTATAATTTCAGTAAAATATTATCATTAAATAACAGTTTTCTTTTTCTTCTTTATAGTAGGTATTGTTGAAGATTGAAAACAATTGCAATGCTGTTCAGGATAATAGTAGTCAAAAATAGGTTTACAGAATCATTTATTTAAATTTCTGAAAAGCTAAGAGTATATAGTAGAAGATTCATGATAAACTGAATAAATGTTTAAAATGTATTTATATGTTATTTGTTTCTAATATAAATAATCTACAAGTTTTAGACTATTGTAAGTCTCAGCATGTTTCTGAAGGTATAAATGTGTGTGTTTGTGATTTTTCTAGTGACATGATACATAAAAAGAAGCATACACATATCACAATACATCTGTTTCAGGGATGTTATTATTAGGAATTAGCATTTAAAAAACATTAGAAATTCACAACATCAAAAAACAAAGGATACAGGGACGTTATAGCTAGTCTTATATTTCACTCGCACAAAACCAGAGAAATTCAGCTGTTATAGTTAGCTGAGCTAACTATAACTTGCGATAACATCACATATTACATCACTCATGACATGGTCAGTGACTTCACTGATGACATCTCAAATGACATCACTGATGACATCATCCACATAATCTATGATGCACCTACTCACACCCCAATATAACCTTTCATACACCCAGTCCAAATTTCAGACTACCATTCTTGAAACCATTGAAACACCAATACCAGTACGTACATACCCACTCACTGATTCATAGGTTTACATACACATCTACTCACTAACCCATACAGGCACTCATACAGCCAGTCACTCACCATACAGCTGCTGATATATCTACTCATACATCGTACAGCCACTCATACACCGTCAGTCACCCATAGAGCTACTCACACACCTACTCACTCACCCAAACACTCAATCACACAGCCACTTACTCACCCATACAGAAACACCACACACTCACTACTCATACAGATACTAACAAATACTTACTCTCCTATACAGTCGCTGACACAAGCACATACTCGCCCATACAACCCCTCTCACAATCACTCACTCACACATACAGTCCCTTATATACTCCAAAACTCACATATATTGCCTTTCACATAGGCAGTTACTCACCCAGATACCACTGAGAGATCCATTCACTCACTAACACAGCCATACGCACACTTACTCACCCATACAGTCCCTTGCGGATGCACTCATGAACCCATAGACCCAGGGATTCACCCACTCAGACATCCATGCAGGGAGCCACACACACCCTCACCCAGACACTCAGGCACCCATACAGGTACTCAGACAACTAATCAATAGCCCATATAGACACTCATGTACCTACTCACCAACCCATGCAGCCACTTACACACCAATTGACAGACTGATACACACATTCACACAGATTAGTCACTCACCCATACATTCACTAAGACACGTTTAAACACTTACTATTCTTAAACTTTTTAGAAACACTCAGTCACTGGATGATGTTATCAGTGATGTCATTTGAGATGTCACCAGTGATGTCATGAGTGATGTCACTGACCATGTCATGAGTGAAGTAATATGTGACGTCATCAGCAGTGCATTGCGGGGGCGCGAGTTATAGTTAGCTCAGCTAACTATAACGGGTGAAGTTCTCTCGTTTTGTGTGAGTAAAATGTCAGACTAACTATAACGTCCTTGTAACCTTTGTTTTTGTGTGAATAGCTCAAAACAAAGGTTTAAGTGACATTATAGTTAGGAATTGCAATAATATATATATATATATATATATATATATATTCACTGAAAAACCATAGGTTTCAGGGACAGTTATAGTTAGTTGGACATTGCACTCGTACAAAACCCGTGAAATTCCCCCGTTATAGTAAGTTCAGCTAACTATAACTCGCGCCCCCGCAATGCACTGCTGATGACGTCACATATTACAGCACTCATGACATGGTCAGTGACATCACTGATGACATCACTGATGACATCTCAAATGACAGCACTGATGACATCATCCACGTGATAATCTGATGCACCTCCTCACACCCTAATATAACCTTTGATACACTCACTCTAAATTACAGACTGCCATTCGCAAAACCATAGACACTCCAACACCAATAACTACATACCCACTCACTGATTCTTAGGTCTACACACACATCCACTCACTCACCCGTACAGTCACTCATACTTACGGTCACTCAGTACAGGACTATCATATGCACTCATACTCCTATATAGACCCTCAAACACCGCCACTCATCCATAGAGGTACTCACACACCTAGTCACTCATGAAAATAATTAAACACACTGCCATTTACTCACCTATACAGTTATACACACACCAGCTCACTTACTCATACAAACACTAGCACATTCTTATGCTCTTATACAATCACTGATACAAGCACACACTCATCCATACAGTCACTCTCACAATCACAATCACACATTCTCGCTTATAGCTATTTATATACTCCAACACACATATATACTGCCTTTCACATAAGTAGTTACTCACACATGTACCACTGGGACATACATTCACTCACTAACACACTCTTACACACACTTACCCACCCATACAGTCTATCACAGATGCACTCTTGAAACCATCCACCCAGTGAATCACCCACTCACACATCTATGCACAGAGTCGCACACACCCCACCCACACAAACACTCAGGCACCCATACAGATACTCAGACAACCAATCAATAACTCATATAGACACTCATGTAGCTATTCACAAACCCATGCAGCCACCTACACAGCAATAGACAGACGGATACAGACATTCACCCAGTTTAGTCACTAACCCTTACATTCAGTAAGATACGTTTAATCACTCACTTATAGAGTTAGTCACGCACCTACTAAATCATCCATACAGACACTTATACACCCACTCATTCTTCAATACGCCTTTCCCTATATATATTAAAAATATTTAAACTTTACAGAAACACACAGTCACTGGATGATGTCATCAGTGATGTCATTTGAGATGTCATCAGTGATGTCACTGACCATGTCATGAGTGATGTAATATGTGACGTCATCAGCAGTGCATTGCGGGGGCGCGAGTTATAGTTAGCTGAACTAACTATAACGGGGGAATTTCACGGGTTTTGTACAAGTGCAATGTCCAACTAACTATAACTGTCCCTGAAACCTATGGTTTTTTCAGTGAATTTCAAAGGTTTTTTAAATGCTAATTCCTAACTATAACGTGCCTGAAACCTATGGTTTTTTCAGTGAATTTCAAAGGTTTTTTAAATGCTAATTCCTAACTATAACATGTCTGAAACCTATGGTTTTTTTCAGTGAATTTCAAAGGTTTTGTAAATGACAATTTTTAAATGTATTAATTGTTATATTTATTTTTTTGATACTGATTTACTACATTTTTTTAAACTATTTATTTTTAGATATTTTATTTTTTAAATTACATTGTAATTACATTATACATTACATTACAAAATATACTTTCTCAGAATGAATTACTTTAGTTTAAATACTTTGCAAATAGGCAACAGACTTTTAAGTACAGTAGTTACAGTTGTTGCAATGGGCAACACAATTTCAAAAACAATGCAACATTGAGCTCAATGTGAATTTCAAGTTAAATGCAATTAGTTACTTTATGGATTACTTTTCTAACCACAGGACTGGATCCTAGATTCAGTCCTGGGACATCTCCTGTAAACAGTTGAGTAAAAGCGTTTTGGTTACAGTAGAGATTTTTAAGGAATATTATTGTATTTTAAAAGTTGACACAGAAACTTTTTCACATAGAATCACCAATGTTATCCTATGGGAGGAAATTTACTTAGCAGGTAAGTAGTGTTATCGTTACTTTTTCTTACTCAGTGTTGGATCCTGGATCCAGCACTGGTGCATCTCCTGTAAACAGTTGAAAGAATGCGTTTAAGTCATACAGGCGATTTTTAAGGAATATTTGTAGTTTGTGAAAATCGACACTTTGAAACTTTTCTGCTGAAAACCAGACAATGGATTCCTATGGAAGGAAATATAAGTTACTGGTAAGTACGGTTAGAATTACTTTTCAGGGTGAGTGCTGGGCTAAAAGATGGGTTCTCTCCTGATAACAGGTGAGTAAATCGGAATTCGTAGTTCGGCTGATTTTAGAGGAATATTATAAAGTTCCAAAACTCCACACTTAGAAGAATTTCCAAGTGAAACCAGTCAATGTTAGCCTATGGAAGGAAATTCAAGTTACTGGTAAGTACGGTTAGAATTACTTTTCAGGATCTGTACTGGGCTCAAAGATGCAGCACTGAGGTCTCTCCTGATAACAGGTGAGTAAATCAGAATTCGTAGTTCTGATGATTTTAGAGGAATATTTGTATGTTTCAAAAATCGACACTTTGAAACTTTTTCAGCAAAAAGCAGGCAATGATATCCTATGGAAGGAAATACAAGTTACTGGTAAGTACGGTTAGAATTACTTTTCAGGATCTGTACTGGGCTCAAAGATGCAGCACTGAGGTCTCTCCTGATAACAGGTGAGTAAATCGGAATTCCTAGTTCGGCTGATTTTAGAGGAATATTATAAAGTTCCAAAACTCCACACTTAGAAGAATTTCCAAGTGAAACCAGTCAATGTTAGCCTATGGAAGGAAATTCAAGTTACTGGTAAGTACGGTTAGAATTACTTTTCAGGATCAGTACTGGGCTCAAAGATGCAGCACTGAGGTCTCTCCTGATAACAGGTGAGTAAATCGGAATTCGTAGTTCTGCTGATTTTAGAGGAATATTTGTAAGTTTCAAAAATCGACACAGAAACTTTTTCAGCAAAAAGCAGGCAATGATATCCTATGGAAGGAAATTCAAGTTACTGGTAAGTACGGTTAAAATTACTTTTCAGGATCAGTACTGGGCTCAAAGATGCAGCACTGAGGTCTCTCCTGATAACAGGTGAGTAAATCGGAATTCGTAGTTCGGCTGATTTTAGGGGAATATTTGCACAATGGTGAAGGGAGGGGGCGGGGCCTAAGGTGACATCTGTGCAAACGCGCCCCGAGGTGCGTTTTAAGTTGGGGGATTAAGTCCCCTTGAATCATGAGGGTCCCTGGGGTCCAACTAGCCCACCCTGTACCTCCAGTATGCGCCAGGGAGCTGCGTTGCAGAGAGGTGTTCAGAGGCCACGCCCCTTTTTGCACCTCTCTGCAACGCAGCTCTGTGGCGCTTTCTGGACGTACCTGGTGGGCTAGTTGGCCCCCAGGGACCCTCAGGATTGAAGGGGATTTAATTCCCCATCTTAAAACGCGCCACGGAGCCTGTTTGCACACATGTCACCTGAAGCCCGCCCCTCCCTTCACCACTGTGCAAACGCGCCCCGTAGCGCATTTTAAGTTGGGGGATTAAGTCCCCTTGAATCCTGAGGGTCCCTGGGGTCCAACTAGCCCACCAGGTACCTCCAAAAAGCGCCACAGAGCTGCGTTGCAGAGAGGTGTAAAAAAGGGCATGACCTCTGTACACCTCTGTGCAATGCAGCCCCCTGGCGCATACTGGAGGTTCCTGGTGGGCTAGTTGGCCCCCAGGGACCCCCAGTATTCAAGGGGAATTCGTTCCCCATCTGCAAACGTGCCAGGGGGCGCATTTGCAGAGTGCTCCAAGGAGGGGGCGTGGCCTCTGGCGCGATGCTGGTATTTTTTTTTTTATTTTTTTTTAAGAAGCGGGGCTGTGTGGCCCCCCTTATTTTTCTAATTTTTTGGCCCTGGGGACCCCATCCCCCAGGGCCTGCCCCCTAATATTTTGTTTTTAAAAAAAAAATTTGAAAGGGGGCCGCGTGGCCCCCCTCCCCAGGCCTTAATCAGCCCCGGAGACCCCATCCCCCGGGGCATGGCCTTCTTTTTTTTTTTAAATGTTATGGAGGGGGGCTGTGTTGCCCCCCTCCTTAGGCCACTTATGGCCCCGGGGACCCCATCCCCCGAGGCCGGCCTTTGTTTTTTTGTTTTTTTAATTAACATTTGGGGATGGGGGCCACGTGGCCCCCCTCCCGGGCCACTACTAGCCCCGGGGACCCCATCCCCCGGGGCAGGCCCTCTCTGTTGGGGACCGTGGGGGGGTCCCCAATGCTCCCACGGTCCCGCCGGCTCCCCGTGTCCCTCGGGAGCCGGCATTGCTTTTCCACATGGGGAGCTGCCAAGATGCAGCTCCCCATGTGGAAAAGCAATTGTCTTTGAATTTTGGAAGAGAGAGCAGGTTTCCTGCTCTCTCTTCCAAAATTCAAAGCAGTTTGCTATGACAGGACGGGAGCCGCGAGGCTCCCGTCCTGTCATAGCAAACTACAGTGTCCCGGGGTAGGCACCCCGGGACACTGCAGGAGCCGGCCCTGCGGGTGGCGGTCCACAGGGCCATCAAGGGCTCCAGGAGGGGGGCCGCGCGGCCCCCCTCCCCACATCTGCAAAGCCCCGAGGAGGTGGACCCCCATTTTAAATTTGTTAGTGCCCCGGGGAGGTGGCAGTCCCTGGGGCGTGTGGGGGGGCTGGAGCCCCCCCCACACAGGTGATTTAAATTTAAAAATAGAAGCCCCAGGGGTGGCGGTCCCCGGGGCTGCGGGAGGGCTCAGAGCCCTCCCGCACCATTTATTTTTAAAGCCCCGGGGGGTGGCGGTCCCCGGGGCTTGGAGGGCCTTAGAGGCCCCCCACATATTATAAATAACCCCCCCCCGCATGCCCCCAGGACTTGGCCCACCCGGTGGCCAATTAACAACGAAGCGCGGGAGACCGTGCTTTGTTTTTTTTTTTTTTCGGTGGGACCCCCTGAGCAGACCTAGGGGGTCAGGGTGTTTCTACCCTGCCCCCTTTTTGCGCTTTGCGCACTTGTTTCTGTCCCTCGGTTCTACCGAGGGACAAAATGGCTGCCAACACTTCCTGATTTGGAGTGTTGACAGCCAATTAGCATGCAGCTCGTGGTCGGGAGGGTACGCGGACCCTACTCGGCCATAGATATATATGTGATTTTATTTGTGATTTTCTCAGAAACTACTGAACGGATTTACACCATTTAAGCAAAAGGCACAACTCTGAACCAAGGGCTACCTCTTTGCCAAATTTGGTGTAATTCCGTTCAGCAGTTCGGGCTGTAGCCGCGATGAAAGGATCCTATGGAAAAATGAATGGGGAAAACGCGTTTTAGGACCCCCCTTTTTTCTCGGCCCCCGCTTGACGAATCAACCCGAGACTTTCAGGCTAGGAGCGGAGCGGAGCGCCCCAACAAGTTGGTAGCTTTCGCAAAGATTCGTCAACCGGCGCAAGAGTTATTTCAAATAGAATGTCGCGGATTTCCTATGGAAAATAGGTCCTAACTATAACTATCTACTGGCGACCGCCAGTAGATAATATATATATATATATATATATATATATATATATATTTAGATTATTTATTTAAGGAATTGAGTATATCTTGGCTTATTTACAAATTATTATTTATTACAATTGCCAACCCTTTAAGTGTGGGCGCCCGCACTCCCTCCCTGTGGTTTTGTTTGTTTAAAATTGAATGTTGTAATTGACATTTTCACATAATTATGACATCCCTATCCCTTTAACCTTCTTCAGTGAACTTCTAAAGGTTTTCTTAAATGTAAATTAAGATATTGTTATGATTCCTAATTATAAATTCAATTTAACTTTTGGTGTTTCAGTAAACTTCTATGTTTTAAAAAAAATGTAAAGTAAGATTTCCACCACTTTGCAAGGTGGTGGGTTGGGCACCGTACCTGTGCTCACCCCCTCCCCCCTGTGGGTGACAAGCCCTCCCCATCGTTAGCCAATGACACTTAAGGTCTTAAAAATTGCATTAATAAACATAGAAATAAATAAACCTAGAAACAAATACATCCTTAATTCCTTAAATAAATATCATTTTAAATAAGCTACACACATATGCAATCATAATAAAATACATAGCAATACATAGGGCCTGACTTAGAGTTTGGCAATAACGATGGAGTTGTTGGTCTTGGTCTATCCACCTGATTTAGAACTGAACGAACTAATAGTATTTTGGACATCGTACTCCTCTAACGGCCTGGGGGTAAGTCATCCGACCACCAGCCCAATATAGACTGGTGCGGAGCTGGATTGTAAAGAATAAACAAAAATTACCCCAACACCATGGAAGAAAACTTTCATGGGGGAGTATTAGTTTAACATTTTTCAAAATTGAACAACCACTTTGGGAATTTGTGTAAAACTGTAAAACTTTAGAAACGTTTGATGGCCGGCCGTCAACATTGAAAGAGCCATCCATCAAACTTTTCCTACATTGACAGGCATCACTGTGACAGTGGTGCCTGCCAATATAGGGAGATGTCCGTAGGGTAGCAGACATATCTCAATTCGCTGGACGAGATGTCCAATTGGGCAAAAAAATGTAAATACTCCCTTGCCCAGATGATATTAAACCATCTGCCAAACTCTACATCAGCAAAAAGAACAATTGATGGACAGAATGCTGCACAATGTCAAACATTCACCCCAGTACAGAGATCTGGGCCTAAATTCATCGCCTTTTTGCACCCCATGCCATTCCAGTAGAGACCCAGCCATATGCAAATCAGTCTTGACCCTGTTCCCCATGGGAACAGTCCAGCCCGAATTGCCAGGCCAGGTCCTCCCTGGACTGGAAACAAGCATCCTGGGACCAGTTTCGGGGCATCACCCCTCATCAGCCAGGCTAGCTTGACTCCAGTGGCATGGAGAGAACGGGACCGACGTCTGGGCATACCCGTCCCACTCTGGGTGACAAAGGCAAAAAGTACAATTGATGGACAGAATGCTGCACTCTACATCTGGTCCATAATAACATAACACAAACAACATCAAGAAAGTAATATTTGCAACCCATTAATGTAAATAAATTAAACATGCACTTGCAGTTTCATTTCTGAAGGCTTGCTGAAGGCCTTGTAAAGGGAAGTAGGATCCATAAAAACAAAAAATAATCCACCAAAATGTGACCGACAAAGATGGCCATCTGACACTGAGTTTCCTGGTCTCGGCAGACTACCGGAGAGTACTTTAACCTGTATGGGTGGGTCAGCATATGTGCACCAATATGCCCTCATTATAATGTTGACTACCTGGGGCACTCCTAGATGCCTCCAGTGGACACCTGTGCTGCAGGATTGAGGAGTGCAGGGAACTACATGATTCTTCTCCTCTCCTTCCCCTTCCCTTCCCCCCACCGACCCTCTCCTGTCACTGCTGTGGGGCCCTCCAGTCCTTAGAGGGGAAACCACAACTTCGAGGCCTCCCACCCCTGGAAGAGGGTTGTAACCCACTGAGACGATTCTGCGGCCCTCTGGGAGTTACTGGTTCATCAGGTCATTACTACAACAGGACACCTCCCGGCCTTTCCTGGAACCCGTCACCCCATTTGAGCACAGTAGGGCATAACGGGCGTGGCCTGCACCCCATCACCTCCTTGGTGTATTCAGGGATAAGTCCTCACCTCATATCCAGCAGGCCATGAGCGAGTAGTGAGCCAATGTGGGGCCCCATCCTGTCCACCTGCCTTTAAGATGACAGCGGGGGAACCCCCAGCTTTACATTGTGGCTGAGCCTCCCCACAGTGCCACAGCAGCACAGTGGCCCTTGACCATCTCTGTAGGGGGGACCTTCTGTCGTGTAGTTCCTAGGACCTCCCCAGGACCTGCTCGTTTTAGATGACCTAAACTGAGGGCTTGGTGGGCAGACAGACTCTGGACACCCCCACAGGATGAGTTAGCCATTAGACCAGCTAGCTCTACGGTACCACTACCACCCCCTGTATTCTACAGTGGTGTATGTAGTTTCTGGCAACCACTCAATATGACAAACCTGATTCCTCAGGTATCGTGGAAAACAATACGGTATCTTTCGTTCAGTCACTCGTGCTTACTTTTCTCAGAATACACATAGAATGACGATTGGAACGGTTTCATTAATTATTTATTGGTCAAGCGTCAGTCTAGTATGAAACATATTTGCTGCCACAATCAAAAGACAGGAGCAGACAAATGTGATCGCTAGCACCAATATCGCAAACAGTAGATACATTTCTACCATAGTGCTAAAAAGATAAATATAATCTGATTATATAACACAATAGCATTGGCGTACTCCTACGATGCGTAGCCTACCTAAATGTACCTAGCCTAGATATGTAGGTGAAGCATGTGTATGCAAGTGCTAAGATATATCCTAATGGAGCCAAGAATCCCCCGGGCAAGTGCTAACCCCTCATCTGATGGTTTAGAATGAAGGACCCTGTCTCTGTGTCGAGGATGGCACCCCACAAGGTATGTCATGTCTCTGCCTGTCGAAGGATCAGCCTGCAGAGTCCAGCCTGGAAGGAATTCTCCTCTGTGTTTTGCATGGGGGAGTGAGGGTCTTTTATACTAAATTGGTCACTCCAGGGTTTCTTCTAGAATCGATATGTTTTGAAAACATTCACTAATCCTTCGCTAATTGTTTTCTAAACAAAAACACTCATGCACAGCTGGCTGTTGGCCATGGATGAAAAAGTGGTGACCCTTATACAGAAAAAATCCGCCGTGCATGGGGACATGTTTATGTACATCAGGTACAGGGATTAAAATAGGGTACCGCGAGCCTGGTGTCGAAGAGACAGAAGTAAGCTACTAGGTAAAAGGTCACCTGTGTAGGACCGTTATGTCGTGTGGATGGGACAAAATGTATGTAATCGGTATGTACATGATAGGACTATTCTAAAGGACATGCCACTTCTGGCCTTGCCCGGCCTGCCCCCACTCACCACAAGAGCCAGGACTCCAGGACAGTCCTACTGCTGCGTAGCAACTAACCACAGACTTCATCAGCAATGCCAGGCAAGGTCGGAGGACTTTTAGCTACCCAGGCTGGGAGGAGGCCATCCGTGGTGCAGGGTGGAAACACTGAGGGGACCCCTCTCTGATGACTGGCCTGCGTGCCACCTCAGCCACAGACACGCGAGGCAAGTGGGGTACTGCACCTACCTCAAACCCACCCCCTTTTCTTGCTGAAGTGGAGATACAGTTCTGATTGACCTGCATGAGCGCAGGACCCTTGCCAAGCCTATCTCACTGCTGGTTGCCAGCCTTACTCCTGCTAGCCTGGATGATGCCCCATCATAATTCTGGTCCAACTTCTGTCAGCTCGGTGGTGGAAGACCGCCTACCCACTGTAGGAAGGTAGGATCTGACTGCATGGTTACCCCCACTTTTTGCTTGGTGTTTTGCTGGTTTTTTGACTAGTCTGACTGGAATCCTGCTAATCAGGACCCCAGTCTATCTGCTTTCTCCCTTAAATTGACATACATGTACTTTGGTACACTCCATATTGGATACTGGGGTACCCTTATAAGTCCCTAGTATATGGTACCCATGTACCCAGGGCATAGGTACCCCAGAGGCCTCCCATGGGCTGAAGCATGTATTATGCCACCCATGAGAGGCCATGCAAAATGGAACTCCAGGTCTGCTACAGCAGCCTGTGTAAAATGGTGCTTGCACCACTTACATTAGATATAGGTTCACTATATCTATAGGTCACTACACTTAAAACTTATAAGTCACCCCTATAGCAGGCCTTATCAATCCTGAAGGCAGGGTGCTGGGTTTTTAGTGAGAGAGTGCCCCTGCATGAGCAGAGCCCCTTTGCAGCCTTCGGAGACCATTCTCCCGGGTTGTCTGTGACTCAGCCGGACATATAGGTAGAAGTGCATTATAACCTCGCGGTAAATGCTACCTCGAAAACGGCTGCATAGAAACATTTCGTGTTTGGTATCAAACACCTTGGAATCATACCTCCACACCAGTAACTGGTGTGGAGGTATGATTCCACCCTTCAGAAGCGAGCTTCATGGGGTCACTGGTCTAACCGGTGCCAGCCTTCTCGACCCGGACAGCACAAAATGGATGCTGCCGACCAGAGACACATTTCTGCCCTCCTGCTGCTGAGCCAAGCTCGAGCAGAGGAAGGCAGCACAACAGGCATCCTGTCACAGGGAGGTGTGACCAACTCCCAGACAGGATTTAGTGTATTGGGGCTGGGTGGGTGCACTCTGAGAGTGCCTGAAAGTATGCATCTGGGGCACATTTGGTGTCCCTGTGCATAGTCCAGCTCAAACCAGTTCTGGGAGCCATTGGCTCCTGCTCTGGCGCGAAACTGGACAAAGAACATGGGTGTAACTACCCCTCTGTCCTGACCCTCCCCTAGGAGGGTCCCCTGAATCTGTCCAACCCTCTCCCGTGGGTACAAAAGGGCTTACCTGGCTGTAAGATTTTACGTGGACAAGATTCTGCAAGAAGAAACCACTGATCTTCGGCCGTCTGGACACTCTGGACTTTGCTGGACTTTGACTGGGCCCGACTTCGTCTCCCTCTCCGTCCAAAGCTTTGTCTGTGCCCGTGCTCCATACAGGCTCCGTGCAGGACTTGTGGTGCTCCCAAAGACAACTGAAGAATCTCCCTTGGAGTGAAGGAGTCACTCCCCTGCTTCGCAGGCACCTAAGCGCAACTGACTGGTTTGCTGCTCCTGAGCTCCTGCGGACTCCAAAGATTTCAGCAACACAGGAGGTCCCTGAGGTCGAGCTGCCCTCTCACTGAGTTTGAGGCCAGTATCCCTCGTGGGGACCTTGTGACCCGAACCCCTGTGCACCGCGTCCATTTGCAAGTGTATATGCTTTTGGCGATTACCGAGCTTGTGCATTGGACTTCGTGTAGTCTTGACCCTGAGCAGTATTTGCACCAAAGATCTCCGGGCTCCTCGCTCCGAGTGCTCCGTGGGCTGGTACTTTGCAATCTTGCTCGAGGTCCCCTCGCGACTCCTGGCCATCCGGCCTGTGGGTCCTCCTGAGGGTCATCTTGATTTCTGTTGGGCTTTCCCGGTTGCTCCAGACGTGCCCTGACTCCCCATTGCTTGGTGAGTCCCCTGGACCTTGCTGGTCCACACCGTAACCTGCTTGACCTTCCTGCGTGGGTTGCTTTTGCCAAGGCTTGTTGGTGCTCCAGCCGGACACCGACCCCTCAGCACTCGACATCCTTTGTGGGACAGCTCACCTCCAGCTCCTGGTCATCCTCTACATCTCCTGGTCCTCGTGGCTGCAGAGTCAAGCATCCCTTCTTCGCACCTGAAGCACCCAACATCGGAGGGCATTCGCCTACCGATCCCCTGGTCACTCTGAAGTGACCCAGACTCTGTCCCCTCTTCTTTCAGGTTCCATCTTCCTCAAATCCAGACTTGGATTCCACCGGACCCTTTTCACCTTCACGGCAGCAGTACTTCTTTGCAGCTCTCCATTGAGAATGACGGCAGTTTCCGACGCCACTTCAGACCTATGCACCCGGCTCCCCTGGGATAGGTAACTCGGGTACTACGGTATCCACTGGTGGGGTGGCTCTTCAAACTCTTAAGTTCCAACAGGTTTGCTCGAAGTCCTCCTAGAAGGGTCCCTAAACATTAAAAGTGTAACCGCGACTTCCCCATAGAATTGTACGGAGCCCGCGGTCGTGTTCCCACACTGCACCTGGCCTCCATGGGGTCCCTATCTACTCACCTTGGGTGGTACCTTGGGGTCCCAGCGATTCTACATGCTCCAGACCTTGTCTTGATCTCAGTCATGACTGTTATACCACTATTTTAGTATATGGTTTGGTCTCCCCCTGGAGCCCACTGTGTATTGTGCTACTTACAACTGTTCTATTGATCTCGTATTGTGTGCTTTGTGTTCTATCCTCATGTAGAGGATAGTAGAGAGTGTAATATAAATAAATACATATTATTATATAACTACTGTGTGGTTCTCCTTTCATTTGGTCATTCAGGAGGTGATGTTCTGGTAAAACAAGCTGCTTTACATTCCTTCAAGATTAAGCCTGAAGGCTGCTCTCCACAGCTACCACTAGGATAGCTTTCTAAAGGTTATCTTTGACCTTTGACATCATAAGGGTCGTTTGGACTGGTACAGGGTGCCCACTTTAATTAGTGGACAGCATATACCAGGCCAACTTCTCACACCCACCTTATGGGACATTCCCAAGCTGGGATTTCTTGGGTCCTTGGCATGGTTCCTACAGATTTGAGTAGCCTGACCTAACTGGGGTTCAAGAGGGGCCTAGGTTTAGGTCCTGTGTCCCTCGTCGCTTGGGATACCCCCAGGCGATCCCTTGGATTCTCCACCAGTGGCTGTGGCTGCCGCCCACGGGGTTGTGGCCCAACGCAGACCTTCTACATCATCACCACCAGGGTGCCAAAACAACATGATGAACCGCATCCTGCCGGAAATTACTGTGGTGAGTCTCAGGCTAGAACTGAGCGACACCAAGATCACAAACTTCACCACTGACATGGAGTACATCAGCACAGAGATAGGGGTGGTCCAGGGCTGGCTAGATGGCATAGACACTAATCTTACTGCGTGGGAATCCTGAATGATGCACTCAGACTCCTGGGAACCAGAACTCTTGCACTTACGACACAAAATCACTGACCTGGAGGATACGAGCGAGCAGGAGAGGCAACGTATGCTTTTTTGGATTCCCGGAGAAGGTTGATCATGACAATGCAGGGGGCTTCTTATGTGACCTAATTCCATGCCTTATGGACCTGAGTTTCACCTCACCACTGCAAATCCAACGACCCCATCCCATCCGCACCTGCAGACCCGCTACTGGTGACAAACCCCACCCTCTAATAGTGTGATTCTTGAGGCACACACAGGTCTGACAAATCCTGGCCCACAAACATTGACCCTACGACGACAAAGGCCACGAAATCCACATATCAGCTGATTTCTACCAAGAGACAAATGAAAAGCGGAAGGCCTTCCTCTCTCCCCCTCTGAACTGCGCAAATGGAGAATTAAATATGGACTGCTTGAATTTGCCCGCATGTGGATCACTATGGATGGCAAGTCCAGAGACTTTCTGGAACCAGAGGACTCGCAAGTCTTCTTGGACAATTTACAGGACTCCGCCATGGACATAGCATCCCTCCCTGCTCATGCCGGGGACATTACCACCCCCAGGGGCAATGAGAAATCCCATACCTTGGACACATTAAAGGAACAGGGTTTCCAATAACGCTTGCAAAGTGGGAAGGACAGAGCCATCAGGGAGGTGGTGGAACTTACTCAGGAATCAGGATGTGACAAGTCCGCTCATCAGAAGTCCCAGTGGACTTCTGATGATGGCCACCGAGCCCCTCTGCAACACCCTATAGCACCAAATGGATGAGTACTCTTAGTTTTTCTCATAGTTTACGGTTGCAATTCTATTTTCTTATTCGTTTTATGCACCATGCTTATCCCATTTCCGCATTCCTCACTGCGATCTCACAGTGAGAGGTCATTTTGTTGGTGGCGCACCCCCGTGTTTTGGACTCACTGTTTCATTACCTATAAAAGGCCACAATGTTGCAGAAGCATTCGGAAGGTGTGCAGCAGGCATGCCGAAGGCACGCCTAAGGCAAGCCCATTTGTGCTCGTCCGCATCCAGATCACAGCCAGCATCAGTCACGCTGCCGGTAGCACTTTTCACAATGTCCCCTTACAAGCGTACTCAAGGGCTGAGCTGCTGAAATTCCATACTGCTTCCTGCAACCATGTTTGTGAGCTGGCACCTGGTAAGGAGGGAGTGGGGAACAAAGGCCCGGTCTGTGGTTTTTCCCTGTCCTTATGTGAAGTCCAGTTTGTCCTCTGGTAGGGATTGTGGTACAATCCCTTGTAGTGATTCTGATGCTAAGGCTGCTCCCTCTCTGGGTCCATTTTTCTCTGCCTGTCTCATTAGCTGTCGATCTCTACACAGACATGCTCTAGATATCTTTAACTTACTTACTGAGAATTATTGGGACTTGCTGTTTCTTACAGAAACTTGGCTTAAGAATTGGTTGGCTGTTGACATATCACTGGCTTTTCCTACCGACTTTTCAAACAAACATATTGACCGGTTGCAGAAAAATGGAGGTATGGGTGGCAGTAATACATTGCTCCTCCTACTCCTGCTCGATTTCAAAATTGGTAAACATCAATAACATGGATGGTTTAGTCTTTACAATTATTTTAGCCCTCTCCTTTGCCATATCTGGGGTGCTTATTTTCCGACCCTTCGGCTGACTCCTTACAATTACTATCTGATGTGCTAGGTCAACTGCCTCCTCTGTACTCCAATTTCTTGGTATTAGGGGATTTCAATCTGCATGTGGATGACCAGAATAACAGACTTGCACAGCAGTTCCTGTACTCGTTGGAAGGTTTCAGTTTTGGAGCAACATGTAATGGAGCTCACTCATAAAGCAGGTCACACTCTTGATCTCATTTTATCAAGGCCCTCTACAGTTCTGGTCACACCTGTATTGAAGCATTCCTGGGCAGACCATTTTCTGGTTCCTTTCAGCGTTCTCTCTCCGGTGGGCACAAGGGCTGGTTAGGAAAACATCCAAATCCTGGAACAAAATCTCTGAATCTCAACATGTGGAGACACTACAGTCACCCCCTGTAATTGCAGCGGAGGTTTGTGATATGAAGTGGCCAACTTTAATAATTGGCTGGTCAGTTCATTGGACAATATTGTTCCTCTAAAATCCACACTTCTAAAAGATCAAAACCTTCTGCACCGTGGTTTTCGAATGCACTTAAGGTGGAAATATCTCTATGCAAAAGGCTAGAGCGGAGATGGATGGTGGCTCATGAGAAAGAGGCTAAAGCAACCTATCAGGCTGCTCTGAAAAGCTAGCATACCACAATCTGGAAAGCTCAAAAATCCTTCATTTCTTCCTCCATTTCTGAGGTAGCTAATAGATCCGGAGAGCTGTTTAAAATTGTGAATTCCTGCCTCTCTCCTATCTCAAAAGAAAATGTTTTCTCTCTGTTGCTGGAGGTATGCCAAGATCTTTCGGATTTCTTTTTCAAGAAAATCCAAAACATTTATGAGCAATTCACTGTACAGGTCCCTCCTGGCCATAGGGCTTAATCTTTTACTCAGTCAGGCCCTCTACTTACTAGATTTTGCCCTACTTCCTCAGGAGACTCAGCAGCGGAACTTGTAAAATGTAAATCTGGTTCCCCTCTAGACCCTTCCCTCCTGCCATTTTAATTCTTGCCACCTCCATGGTTAACCCTGTCGTTAATAAGCTGATGAATAATCCTCTGGAATTGGCATTGGTTCCTGGTAGTTGGAAGCAGCAATAATTGCTCCCTCTGTGAACAAAAAAAGTCTGCTGATCCAAAACTCTTGAGCAACTTTAGACCGATTTTTCTTCTCCCCACAGTTGCTAAACTTTTAGAGAAAATTGTCAACAGGCAGCTATCACACTTCCTAGATTCTAACCTCCTTCTGCAAAACTCCCAATCAGGCTTTCGTGCAGGTTACAATACCAAGGGGCATATTAACAAGGGCCGGCGATAAATATCGCAAAGCGCGCTTAGCGCTTGCATATTTATCGCCGGCTATCTCTGGAATTTATCGCCCGATTAGCGCGTTATCAACAACGCGGCTCGCCGAGGCGATAAAAATTCCAGAGATAGTGTGGATATCGCCGTTTTCCATGGTGGAAAACGGCGATATCCTAGATGATAGGGCCTGTGGTCTTAGCCACAGAATCCACCCCCCATGTTAAGTATGCCTTAGTCAGGAATTTAACAGACGTTAAATTCCTGCGTTAAGTCATACTTAACGCGATTTAAAAAATCGCTACCCTTCCTTGTTAATATCGCGAAGCTGCCTTTGCGATATTTTCCCTGGTTGGTTTCACAGCCACGCCTACTTTGCATCTCATTAGCCATGCAAAGTTAGGCGTGCTGGAAACGGGCGCTAAGTCAGCAAAACACGCGATAGCGTGTCTTTGCTGATAAGGCGATGAAATTATCGCCGCTTTTCGCCCGAAAACGGACGCAAAAGCGGCGATAATTTCATAGCGCCGCCTTGATAATATGCCCCCAAGTCTGCCGTACTTAAGGTATCAGAATTCATAGGGAAAATCTTGATCAGAGATCCTCAGTTATGGTTACCCTTTTGGATCTGTCCTCGGCGTTCAATACTGTTTCCCATGCTATTCTGTTAGATAGACTCAAGAGGATTGGAATCAGAGACCAGGCTCTGCTCTGGCTCGAATCCTTCTTTGAAGATCGCTCTCAAGAGGTCTTCCTGCCACCTTTTACTTCCTCATCCAAGCCACTTGAGTGTGGTGTGCCTCAAGGTTCAGCACTTAGCCCCACACTTTTTAATATCTACCTTGAGGCATTGGTTAAACTAGGCAAACTAGGTGAGACCTTGGGGGATCGGGCAGTCTCCTATGCGGATGACATCCAACTCCTCCTGGCTTTTCATGAAAACGCATCAGCAAGATTGTTCTTTTAAACTGTGCTTGAAGGCTGTGTTGGAATGGATGAATGTTAGCTGCCTTTAGCTTAACTAAAAAAAAACAGATATCTGCTTCTTTGGCACCAAGACCTCTCCAGAAGTCTAGCATCTGGTGGCCGTCTGAACTGGGTGCTCCTCACCCAAAATTTTGATTTGAATTTTTTTTTTGACCCTCAAATCAAGTCTATATCTGCCACCTGCTTTGGTGCTTTTAGGTATCTCAGAAGGATGCTTAATCTTATTCTTGAGGACTTTTGGAAAATGATTGTCCATGCCTTGGTCAGGTCCAAATTGGATTATGTCAACAGTCTGTATTTGGGTCTGCCAGCTTACCTAACTCAACAGTTACAAACAATCCTTAACTCCGCTGCATCTTAAAGATTCCTCTGCGTACTCCAGTGTCTCATCACCTTCGTCATCTTCACTGGCTTCCTGTCATCAAGAGGATCCAATTTATATCACTCACATTCGCCTTTAGGGTCTTTATTCCTAAAGGTCCTCTCTACCTTAAGAGAAGATGTAATTCCTACTTCCAAGCTAGATCCCTGAGATCTAATAATCACAAACAGTTCCAAGTCCCATGCATTCACAAAACTAGAATAGGCGGCAGATCCTTCATTTACCCGGCTTCTAAATTGTGGAATGCACTGCCTCTCAGCTTGAAGAGTATTCCCTCTGAATCTGTTTTCAGAAATACTCTCAAAACTTTGCTCTTTGACTCCTATCTAGTGGACATCTAGGCCCATATTTTTTAGGCGTTTCTTTTTCAAGAGCTTGCCGCTATCCCCGGGACACATCTTCGGAGGCAGCAGTATGCTCTACAAGTGCCATGATTTGAACTGAAAAAAAAGTTTATGTCTCCATCATTGAATTTCTATGTATAATTGTTTTTTTTTATGCTCTTTGTTATATGATGTTGCATGATGCTATGTAGTGTTTACTACCTTACCATGTTGCACATGAAGTTTCATGGTTCTCCTGTTTATCTGCCTCCTCCCTGCTGGCCAGGTTGGGTACCCTTTATTAACAAATAGAGGGGGGGACTAAGGGCTATATTTATCCAGGTCCAGCATACATGCCCTAAAGCACTACAAAGCAGAAAGGTATGCGGTTCCTAGTGAACACTGTAAGTTGATGTGTGGTTAGTGTGTAGTGGAGTACACACTAGAGGCAGGAGGAAATTTCCTCCTTTCGGAAAAGGGACCCTCACACACCCCCCAACAGTGGGGTGTCTTGCTTCATCATCGGGTCTGCTCCTTATCGGGTCGGCGCTGCAATACCCGATCGGCGCACTTAACGGGGCCTTTTGGCGGAGATCTTTTTTCCTTTTGCCGTAAGATGCAGTGCGTGTGAGGGCCCTAGTGAGTGTAGATGTAATAAGTAAAGAAGTGAGATTAAAACAGGAGGTAGTGGTCCACCCAGAACTATTTTAATGGTAGTGGCCACTCTCCTGATTAAAAAACGTGAAGATTGCGCACCCCTGTTATAAGGTCACAGGGATGTGCGCATTTGGGGTCAACATGTTTCTTGCCATTAATTCAATTTGAAGGCAAATCTTCAGGACCAATACAGGATCTATCCACACTTTTTGGTAGTGGTACACACTCTACTAAGTAAGTGACCACCCATACAGCACCCTAAAAAGTGGTACCTGTAGTTCTAGGACATCAACCCAGTAGGGTCGGAATAATGTATCGTCGGTGGCCGGCTAGTTCCAACATTGAGTAGTGCAGTGTCTTGGACATCCACGCGGATCGCGGGAAGACCTACCCCTGCAAAAAGTGTGGATAGATCCTGTATTGGTCCTGAAGAATTGCCTTCAAATTGAATTAATGGCAAGAAACATGTTGACCCCAAATGTGCACATCCCCGTGACCTTATAACAGGGGTGCGCAATCTTCACGTTTTTTAATCAGGGGAGTGGCCACTACCATTAAAATAGTTCTGGGTGGACCACTACCTCCTGTTTTAATCTCACTTCTTTACTTATTACATCTACACTCACTAGGGCCCTCAAACGCCTACATCTTACGGCAAAAGGAAAAAAGATCTCCGCCAAAAGGCCCCGTTAAGGGCGCCGATCGGGTATTGCAGCGCCGACCCAATAAGGAGCAGACCCAATGATGAAGCAAGACACCCCACTGATGGGGGGTGTGTGAGGGTCCCTTTTCCGAAAGGAGGAAATTTCCTCCTGCCTCTAGTGTGTACTCCACTACACACTAACCACACATCAACTTACAGTGTTCACTAGGAACCGCATACCTTTCTGCTTTGCAGGTTGGGTAAACCCCAGCCTCGGTCCTCTGTCTCACTCCCATACAGCTGAGGACTTCACCATGCCGGAGATTCTCCTATGACCCCTATCGATCCTTTTTCTGCCAGCACCACTAACCACGAAGGGATCTTTAGCCCTCTCTTCTTGAATATATTGCAGTCTAGATCCCGTCCCCAAGGTGGCCTCCCCCCTCTACTCTACATATGCCATTGCCACCCTCTCTCCCTCCTAACGCGGGCACAGACCCTATTTCCCCATCCTCTCCAGTGCCAGACAGGCAACTAGGACATCAGCACCTATGAGGTTTTAGCTCCACCAACTACAATTATATACCCCTTCTCATCCTTTCATGAGGGGGGCATACGGCTTCACTGATGACCTTTTGACCCTGCACACATATACCACCTTTTCCCCCTCCCTTCCCACTTAGCCTGCATTGCAACATCTTACACCTGGCCCCTCTCCCCACTTGGTTTGAACCACCATCCATTTATCATGGCAACAACGCCCTTGTCTGTTTTATCATAGAAAGGCCGCAGACTCACTTATTATAAAAAACACAAAACAATCCCTCACGTATCTGAACTCCAAACATGCAGACATAGCCTGACTGCTGAAAACCCACCTCACAGACTCTGAGACAGAAAAACTCAAATGTGACTGCGTGCGCAAAGTTATCAATAGCAGTAGATCTGCCCAGCTGACTACTGGCGACACGCCTACACCACGGAAATGTGGAGTGGCTATTCTGCTGTGCAAATCACACTCCTGCACAGTACTCATAACGTGGACAGAGCATGAGTGTAGATATGCATTTGCCCATCTTAAGATCCTAGACAAGGTCCTGTGTGTGGGGTTGATATATGCCCCGGTAGAGACAAAAGCGACAATTTTCCTTGATCTCAAAAACATTCTAACGGAGCTAGGCACCACGCCGTCATTCCTAGGGGGGGACTGGAACCTTTCCCTGGACTCTGTGCTGGATAGTATTATCCCACTGGATAGGGTCAACAACACGGACATTGCGATCCTGCAGGACATACAATCGGACCAAGTAGTTCTTAACATCAAGGCGCCTCTTCTACCCATCCAAAATCTCATACACCTATCTCATCTATTCACGGCCCCCAATTCCAAACTTGATTACTTTCTCATTTTGAAATGCTCACTCCCTGATCATTCCCCGACTAGCTTACTGCTTCACCTAGAACTGCCGGCCTGTCCGAAAGCCTTTGCGGCTTCACATCTCTCAATACATGATACCTGAGAGAAAAGCACTCCTCAAATCCCATCTCACAACCTATCTTAACAATAACGCAGTATCAGTCACATCTGCGCAGATGCTCTGGGTGACATCTCTGTCCCAGGGCATACGCTACAGAGTCTCCTTGCACCATAACGACAGGTTGGAGTTGCCTTTGCACCTTAGGCAGTTTGCCAAGAACAGATGGGTCACTTTGCCTGTCTACTGCAGGTACTACCGGTGAATCCATCATCTTGATTTCCTTGGATCACTCGTTTTGTATTCCAACTAACCCTGGGCGTAGTTTGCGTAGTAGCACTTCACGTAGCTACGTGAAGTACATTTTGAACTACACATAGCTATGCAAATTGCATAGCACGTAGCTGTGTGCTTGACTGCACTGTACAATAATTGCCAAAGGCATCTTGCACAGTGCAAGTTAAGATAAAATAAGTATCTCTGTCTTTATATGCTAAAATGCATATAACATTTCATAAAAGTGAAATCAATAAATTAACAAGCAGTGAGAGAGGTGATGATTTTGGTATCCTCCCTAACCTAGGGAGAGAACCAAGCAGATGCCTTGAAAACAAAAAGCACATCTTTTGAACGATGCAGTGGTGGTCCCATCCTCTTAGGACCACACCAAGCACAGTTATTGGCAAAAATACAATCCCAACCAAAGGCCCTGCAAAGCATTATGGGACGAGATTAGCAGTGGGCAGTGAATATTATAGTATCCAATATCAAAATAATTCTACAAAGAGCTGCAGTTCCACTAGTCGTTACTAGATGTCCCTCACGAGTCAAATGCAAAAGCTTCATGAAAGGGTTTCAATGCTTTTGCATTTGACTCGTGAGGGACATCTAGTAACGACTAGTGGAACTGCAGCTTGATGTATTAATAATTTCAATGCTTTTGCATTTGACTCGTGAGGGACATCTAGTAACGACTAGTTGAACTGCAGCTCTTTGTAGAATTATTTTGATATTGGACACTATAATATTCACTGCCCCCTGCTAATCTCGTCCCATAATGCTTTGCAGGGCCTTTGGTTGGGATTGTATTTTTGCCCATAACTGTGCTTGGAGTGGTCCTAGGAGGAAGGGACCACCACTGAATCGTTCACATGATATCCTTTTTGTGTTCAAGGCATCTGCTTGGTCCTCCCCTAGGTTAGGGGAACCCAAAATCATCACCTCTCTCATTGCTTGATATTTTCATTGTCAAAGTTCACTTTTGTGAATTTGTTATATGCTTTTTAGCATAGAAAATTGCTTTAACAAAGCATTTGTATGTGTTTAATATACTGCTGCTACGCTACGTTGATTAGCAGAGTTTTTTAACTCTGCTATGTGCAATTTGCGTAATGCGTAGTAACACAAACTTTGCATGCTCCGTGAGCGTAGCAAAGTATTATGCCCAGGGTTAATTCCAACCAAATATACTGATGCAATGATTACTTTTTCACACTTTCTTTACCTTTCACAGCAGTAGCTAATTAGAGATCCTAAAAAAAGCCACGGCCCTGGCTAGGTCATTGGCTGAAACATGTTGATCCATATCTAGTATGACTGAATCTAATGGTTTCTGTCATACCTTTTGTTTTTAATTCTAGCACAAGGTAGTCAGAATCAGGGCTGGCTTTAGCACTGGTGGCGCCCTGTGCGACAATGTTTGTTGGTGCCCCCTCAATGACCACCTCCGCCACAGATTCCCACACTACCACCATTTGACAGTGCACCTCAAGTCTCAATAACCACTGTCTCTTAGATTAATTTAGTTTTATAGCGCCACTCATACCAGTTTCAGGTGTCAGAACACTTTACATCACACACACATTGCACAGAGACAATCATACATGTGTAAATGAGTTTATAGGAAATGTTACATAAGACAAAGGCCTACAAGGTGTAGGAGTAAAATGTCATCCATTCTGGTAGGCAGTATAGTTTAAGAGTCCTTGGTCTGGAAAAACACAAATTCAGAATTTAAAATGTTACACCAAAGTTAGGGGTTTTCTTTAATAATAAGAATTGATCTCTACATAAATGAACCCTTTTTGCAATATAAGAATAACAAAAGACTGGCAAAAAACACACATAGCTCTAACACATTCCTTGCAGTTTGCATGCAGCTCTTTGATGACAGTTAATATATTAGGATTTTAACTTATACAAGTAACAACAGGATCTCTCTGACAAAAGCGGTAACCCATTGACCAATTTATATTTTATGCACTTTGTGATATGAATGGGATACGTTATTTGCAGCAGACATATTAACCCTCTGCACTACGAGTCAACATTTCTTAGACAAAGCTCCGGTCTCTCTCCAGGAAGAACGTTATTCAGATGAGTTATCTTGACATTTTTATTGCTGGCACTAGGAACGTGGCACCAGCTGCTTCTAAAACAATAAACATGGTGCCCCCACCCCAAGTCAGCACCCGGTGCAATGGCACCGATTGCACCGCCCTAGAGCCGGCCCTGGCCAGAATAAAGGATAAGAGGTTAACCCTGTAGCTAGTTTTAATTCACCCACTCACTTGCACTGCACCCCTCACGACACCCCACCAGCTCACATTGGGTTTTAGTAATAACCCCTCTAATACAGAAAGACATCCCTGAGCTCCTCCCTCGCAGCGAGGGGTTTGTAGCCCGCACCATGATTAGGTTTCATGGTGCAAGGAGGATTCCCAATGATGAAGCATGCCACCATTGGTGGGTAAGGTAAACCATCCTTAAAAGGGACGCCTCTCTTTGAGTCAGCCCCTGTTTGCGTTCTCTCGCCTCATAAGACCCGAGGGCTCTGTGTGTATTGAGTTACTTGATCTGGGGAGTTTTCCCTTGTTGGTCTTCAAAATCTCCTCAGGCTCCTGTGTATGTATATGACAGTGATGACCACCATTAGTGGCCAATTCATGCGTGACGCATCCCTCACCAATAGGCAGAGAGCGGCCAAAGAAGCAACAATTCAGGACAAGACCCAGTCATACTCCTCCCACCCCACTAACTCCTTTTGACGACGGCTGGAGAAGGCAAAAATTGACCTAATGCTCTCTTCACTTCTTAGGCAGAGTACGCTCTCCACAAACTCAGTTACCACCATTATGAACAGGGTGAGAAGGCAAGCAGACTATTTTAAAGTACTGTTTTGTGCACTGATTTCTACATTCCAATTTACTACACGATACTTACGTTTGTATCATATTTAATTCTTGTACAGATTCTGGGAGTTTAAGCAAGATAACCTGACTCAGTCTGAAACCCAAGTAGTAATGACATTCTCAGGCAATTGAGCCTGAGTAAGTAGGTTTTGTGCTAAAACTTATTTTGGATTTTCAAATGCTTCCCTTCTCAATTGCTCATTTTTCTGCAAAACAAGTTGTGCTTTTCATTAATTGTTCTTTTAGGATTTTTTATGATGACCTTTTCTGGTGTGATTATTTGTGTGCTTTGGCTAATGGGCTGTACATGTGGAATATATATTTAAAACAATTTATTGCTTTGGAAGCACTGATTCACTTAGAATTCCAAATTCTTTATTACAGAGCAGAGCTGAATGATATATCTGGCCTGATGCTGGTTCCAAGCATACATGCATGAAGGAATGAAAAGTTGACAACCTTGACTAGAATCGTCTGACAACATAATAATAGGCCTTTTATTTTATTGAATTTCACAAAGTTTCTGTATTGTGCAAACCTTTCTCTATATGTGCTATATATTTAAATGAATGCATATTATTTATGCACCTGTCTCATGTCTCCCTCACAGTGTAACTCATTGACGTAATACTTTTGTAATCAGTAATAAATTAAAAATTATTTTGCATACTTTTCATACATTAAGGTCACCCTATATCCCTTTTTCCTGACAAATGTGAGGTATGTAACATCTAGAATGAATGAAAAGCAAACTTCATGTTACGCAACCAGAAAAATGTCATTTAAGGTGGTAAGGACAGTTGATTAAGCTGAGGCGGTGAACTCAGCTCTGCTCGTGGAGTTTGCAGAGTTTTCCACACTCCATGCTCTGCGGAGTAGAGTTTTTTTCCTTGCTTGCGCTCCCCAACATCAAGTTAGTTAGGGGTCCATTACGATGGTGGGCGGACAAAGTCCGCCCGCCATCGCAACGGAAAAAGGGACCGCCCGCCATATGTGGGGCGGTCCCGCAATACAAATTACGATGCACCCGCCACACTGGCGGGCGCATTCTGCATTGTTCACATTGCGGCTGGCGGTGCTGTCAGCAGCACCCGCCGCAATGTGAAAAAGGCTTGTTGTGCATTTGCATGCACAACGTGACAGGCACCGCGCGGTGCCTGCCACCTTGTGCATGCAAATGCAGGGGGATACCATAGGTACCCCCCATGTGCACCCAACACCCTGTGGGCCCCCAGAAGCAAAGATCGCATGCCTTTCCATGGCGGCAACGCCGCCATGGAAAGGCTGCTTTCCGCCACCATCCTAATATAGATGGCGGTGTCTTGCAGACACCGCCACCTTACTAGAGCCCTTTTCCGCCCGGTCCTCTGTCAGACTGGCGGAAAACTGGCGGACTGTCTTTCCGTCCGCCGGGGTCCCACCCGCCATTGTAATATGGCGGGGGAAATGGAATGCAGGTGGTGAAAAATAGCAGGCGGATCGCCACCACCATACGGGCGGTGGCGATCCGCCCGCTATTATAATGACCCCCTAAGTGCGAGCGAGGAAAATCCACCTCCTGGCGAGATTTTTGCTCACTTGCGATCCCTAACAGCAAGTTGGCAATAGCGAGCGAGAAAAATCCACCTCCCAGCGAGATTTCTCAATGCGGGCAGTCGGATTTCTCAATGCGGGCAGTCACAACCGCTCGCATTGAGAAACCTTCTGTTCGTGTTGAGAAAGTTGGCACTCGAGAAGAAAATCTACTCAAGCAGCAGAAAAGAAGCAGCGCCCTTTTGCGCTGCGCAGGGTGCCGTTCGCGTTGATTTTCCAGCACAGGACAAACACCCGGCGCTCAAAATCAACACAAACAGTCGTTACCAAGCGCACTCCGACGCTCGTGGAACTCCGTTTTTTGGTCACTTTACGGAGTTCCACACCCCGCCCAGGATTTACAGTTGATTGCCAATGAAGTGGGAACAGGAAAAGCCAGGTCTTAAGGGCTTTTCTGAACCTGAGGTGAGAGTAAATGCTATGGATGTCTCAAAGGAGAGAATTCCAGAGATTGAGAAAAAGGAGTCAGAAGTAAGTCCATCTATTGAATATTGGGGATAGAGGGATTGAATTAAGATGACAGGAAGATAGCACTAAAGACATTTTTAACAAAAAGCTGTCCTGCACGTGGAAGGTTTTATGGCATATACATAGAATCTTGAAAGTAATGTGACTTTGATGGAAAGGGAGGCCAGGTGTGAAGAGAAGCTAATAAAATGAGAGATACCAAGAACAAAGCAGCCTGTCCTATTCCATTTTAAGGTAGTATATCCAATAATGGGGAGTCCAAAGAGAGTAAAGTCACAATTGTCGAGGCAGGATTTAAATAGAGCCAGAACTGTCTGTTTTCAATTTTCCAAAGGAAAAAGAAGATTGTCTGCAGGATTTTCAGGAGGTGTCTATGAATGAGACACATGAGTGAGCTGACATAAATACTGAAAAATGTTGGACTGTGTGCAGAGCTCTGTGGTTTACTGTAAGGGAATAAATAAATTGTGGACTGGAAATAGGGAAGATATGCAGTATGGGTACAATTATTCACAAAACAAGAGAACCGCTGAAATGCTGTCTTTCACCACAGCCTCCTCAAGACAGGAGAGGAGGAGGGATGTGGGACCATGTCAAAAGCAGCTAAAAGATCTAGGTGAATTGGGGCAGCTGTTTCTTCCTGTTCTAGACAGACATAAATCTCATTGAGCGTGGAAAGAAAGGCACAATCAGTGCTGTCTTCTGGTCTGAATCCAGCTTGGTCAGAGTCATGCAAAGCATTGCTTTCCAGAAAGAAAAGAAGCTGAAGGTTGGCAGCACAATCTGTGAGTTTAGATAAAAAGGGAAACAGAGACGCGGGGTGGTAGTTAGCTAAGATTGTTGGATCAGCATTGGTATTCTTCAGGAGGGGGGAACTATTGTTAGTATCCACATAGAAGAATGACGACAGATGACGAGACTGATTAAAGATGTTTCTAATGGTTGGGCAGATAAATTCACCAGTTAATTTCACAGCCTTGGGAGGACAATGGTCTAGGGGAGAACTTGAAGCTATAGACATAAGCAATTTCTTCAGAGATTCAGAATGAAAGGTCAATTGTTGTAGTGAACTTAACCCTGGTGACACTATAAGACGTAGATTCATCATCAGTGTAGTACTGGTATAATAGAATATTGAATTATCTATGTTTAAAGACCTTAGTAGCCTCTGATCAGTATATAAGTGGTATAGGAGAATAATGAATTGTGGAAATTCAAAGATCCTAGTAGTCACTGGAAAAATACATATAAAGTATAAAATAGGATTGCAAATGTTTTCCCTCAGGGTTTTTTTTTTGCAAATAGAAGAATATATTTAGATCACTGAAGGGTATCAACTTGCCTCATGAGTGTCTTACTCAAAACTTTCTTACAGTACACCGACTGGACTTGCTAGGCTAAAATGTCACCTTGCCCATCATAGTGTACCTCACCAGATAGAATTATGCTACAGTTCAGAGATTATTTCGCCACCCAGAGGGCAGAGATGCTCATCTACTGAACTCCCCGCGCATCCACCCACCCACCCCCAGGACAACGCACTCACAGGTGAGCTAAGGCTCAGCTGCGCTTTCCCTGACACTATGTTGTGTTAGATTATATTATGTCAATGTAACAACACATTACTTTAGGTTACGTTTAGTTATTGACATTTAAGTAGCTCACATTATGTCATTTTGGTAACACGAGTCCTTCATTAAACAAATAGAATACATCCCTGTTCAATAGCATATCGAGTTCAAATTATGGAAATAAATCTGCTTTAGTTTAGAACATATTACAAACCGGCTTCGATCCCAAGAAATTGTGGAAAAATACTTCCAAACTGAGCAAAAAGGTAAACTTTATTCATTAACACGTCTAGCTGAGCCCACAGTCTCTCATATGGTGATATTCCCTGAACTCCAGACCATCTTTTTAAAGACAAACACATACATTAGGCAAGAGCTGGCAAATGTAGAGATGCTTTTGTAGCAGTAATAAAACGCGGGTTAAGGGGAGCCCATTAAGAGATTTCAGTTCTAATATGAAAACATAATATAAATCACACACACAGTAGAAATATGTTTCCATTTTAAGCCCTGCCAAGTGTTTTCTCCTGTGGTCATGTGAGGTAACTCCCAGCAGATCGCAGAGGCAACAGAAGGACTGGGTAGAAAGTGGCTAAAATAGATGGAGTGGAACAGTTGGAAAGAGCAGGCCTCAGCTTGAGTGACAGGGGACGGGGGAGCTCTGGAGTTTGCAGCAGCGGGAGCAAAGGATGACTTCAGTTTCACATCCCATCTCCCCCGGGCTGCTCTCCCAGAAATGAAGAGAGAGAGAAATAGATGACTTTTCCAGATTGCGCCTATTGGCCTCCCATGTTGACACAGCAATAATTTTTAATGAGAAAATTTTAGTATTTGTGTGGGAGAAGTGAGCGCTGTGTACACAGATGCAGCGTTGGCCACCATGCTGGGGGCGGGGTGGGGGCGAGGCGCTCCGCGGCAGCTCTCCGGCCTGCCTGGTGTGCTCGGTCCCAAGACAGATTCCTTTCAGGCAGAAGGGAAACATTTAGACTCGCTCACCTTTGAACCCAATGCGAGGCTGTTTACCTTGGCAAGAGCAAGTGGCAGTTTTACAGATATTAAATACAGTCCTGTGGGAGACTCTGGAAGCCTTCCTACATTTTAATCATTCAAATTGGCCTGCTTCAGAGGAGCATTGTACACGACCTGCAGCAAACATGTGAGTACATGAAAGTCAAGCAACAACATTTATAATTGGGACGACTGTGTGTTTGTGTGTGTGTGTGTGTGTGTGTGTGTGTGTATATATATGTATACGTATATATATGTGTATGTTTATTATATTCATAGAGAGAGATAATAGATATATACTTATATCTATAGGTATATATACATATTTGTACATATTTTTTCACACTAAATGAAGAATTATGTGTACATTATATTTATTTTTGAAAAGTGTAAATTATTTTTTATCTCTCTATATATACATCTATACGTGTGTTATATATATATACACACACACATATTGTCGGCATTGATAGTCTCAAAGTCTATGGAAAGAAATGTCAATTTTACAAATGAGTATATATCACCTCTTGCACCAGATGGCTTCTTTATAGGTATTTCAGCCAGACTAAGGAGTGAGAGATCTCTCCCCGTTTACGCCAGTTCCACTGGCTTCCCCAGACCCCTTGAGCCATTCATCTTCTAATTTGATTTTACCTGTCAGGGAACATTGTTTCATACTAGTTTTACACATCTTGAGTCAAGATTTTGTTATGTTTAAACAAAAGAGATACACAAGGGCTGCGAGGGACGCCCGAAGTCACGTCGGGGTCACGGCCTGTTTATTGATTTTCCAAGGCAGCCGAGATGCGCACAGAAGGGCAAGGCGGGAAGACACGCCGGGGGGATGCGAGGGGCTTCAACGTGACGTACTGCGGCCTGTAAAAACTGGCTGCAAGTACTTAGGCCTCAAACAGCCTGACAGCAAGCTCCCTGCAGGAACACAATCCATGTTGATTTTACAGGGAAGGTTGTTATCCACATTTCGCTCCTGATTTATTGGTTTTTAACCAGCTCCTTATGCTAAAATAAAAAACGGCATTTTGTGCTTGACAGGGGACGCGCCGACTGCTGCAGGGTGACAACGATTACCCCAGAAAGGAAGACTACGAAAAAAGCACAACGAAGCGGCACATGCCTAAAAAGGCGTCTGCCAACTGCTGTGTCCAGTTGTTGGCCACCTGCAAAGTTTGTTTTATATTTGTCAAATGTATGAAGGCCGTAGCTAATGTGGAATAATAACATATGTGCAGAGCATTACAGCATCACGGGCTCAGGCTCTCGTGCAGAAAGAGCAGTGACAGAGCTGGAAATTGGTTGAAGAAAGCTTTGCAAACATTCCCCTCGATCAGTTGAACAAAAAACAAAAAAAGAAATTGTAAGCCCTGAAAAAATGAAGGCGATTTCAGGAGAGAGCAGTTGATTGGTGGAAACAGAGAGAGCGAACTCTTCTGTCTTTATATGTCCTTGAAGAGCAAGAGATAGAAACAAGGGAGACAAGCTTCTGAAAGCCCTGCAGGATTAAAACAGCCAAACGAGGGACGCTGGCCACATCTGTGGAATTCATTAGGCAGGTTTGATTGGCCACTGTTAAACAAAGATGGAGTAAGGTTTCATCCTTTTTCAGTGGGAGTCCTGCTCAAATTTCCAGCTGATGATTTAGTCAGGTGTAAGCATGAAGTTTGCAATTTAGGCACATAAATCTAAACTGATTTTATTATCCTGTGTTTTACCCTGACACCCTGCTTCACCCCATCTCGCTGTCAAAGCTCCCATGATGTGTTTATGTAGCCCGCACTGTAATTGATTGGCATTCAGCAGAACATGGCGCATAAATTGTGCCTTCTACAAAAGATACAGAGCCCAGTGGAGTCCATATTTCACAAAACGTGCAGTCTTCCCATTCCTCTGCGGCTATTTTTCCCCTTCCCAAAATTTTTTGAATTCTCTCTCTCTGGCTATGAATGTGTTGCAAAACACAGCTGGCATGGCATACTCTGTGATATAGGCGTGCCATTTTTAAAATAATGATGGGAACGGTGATGCCCTTATCGCTTATTCTAGTTTCAGCGCCTAGAGTCGGTGCAAATGGCAGATATTATGGGTGTCGATGTTGCACTGTGTAATAATGTCACATTCAGGCCCGGATTAACTATGATTTTGCATTGTGATTGCATCAGTTTTGTGCCGCAGCCCTGGTGCAAAAATCTTTTTGGCATTTACTAAGCCTTACAAAGTCGATTTCCGTGGTTTAGTAAATACAAAGTAAGGCAGCGCAGCACTGTCTTCTATTACTTTGCGTCAGGTAGGCGTCACATGTGTGGAGTGTGAGCGTTCCCATGCATCCACCTATGTATTTTGATGCAAGCCCAGATTTACAAAGATTTGTAAATCTGGGTTTGTCTCAAAATTGCGCACCTACCCCACAGTGGGGCCACAAGGAGAAATATCTTCTGGAGCACACACATGGAAAGAGGAATATGCCTTTAAGGATTGTTTTTGTGCAGGAAGGTATCCCTTCTGCGCAAAAACAATCCTGCCCATAATGCAGGCACACTTGCTCCATGGTGCAAGGGTGCCAGTGTTGGTGGTAGACCACCTCAAATGCACCAGTGCGGTCAGAGATGAAGAGCTCCATATCTTAGTAGACATGGTGCTGTTCAGCTCTGTCCGGTTCACGCAACGCAGCAAAGCAACCTCGCTTCCAGCTCTGCATTGCGTAAACCTTTAATAATACCCCTCAGTTTCTCAACACTACAATAATTGTGCAACCCTTAGCGCACAAGTCCTGCAATTACTGCCCTTTGTTTCCGAGCTCGTTTGTCAGCAAAACATGCACTAACCCTGAGATTTTTCAAGTTAATGTGTGCGCCGAAGATGCCAAAAAGGAGTGCACAGGGCCGTCCTGCACTGGCACAATGGAGAAAACGGCATCAAAATACAGCCACAGGAATCTTTCGCTAACCAACTCTCCTTGTGTTGCAAAAGCTCTTAAAAACCTGCACACCATTTACACTGGCTTCAATCTGCTCCTTCAAAAACGATTTTGAATCAGAATAACAGCTAATGTGAAATGATTGGCAGTGGACTTGGAAGAAATCCTAGTACTGTCACAAGCTAGTCACTCAAACTGAAATTCTTTTACTGGTTTTATTTTAAAGCTGTCTACATGTCATTTTACTCGTCATACTCAATAACATGAAAATGTTGGCAGCCTACATCAACGATACTTCGAAAATTTCACCCTGTCCTGCTCGTGCATTCAGGGATTTTTCGCACATACTTCCAACTTGAGCCGTATCCAATAAAAGGCCAGCATGTACGTGTATGCGCCTATTTTAATTACTTGTGTTATCCTTGCGGTATGCCTGCACCTTTTGTTAACTTCTGTTTCTGCCTCACATGCCAAGCACTGAAGCAGAGCGTGTTCACAGCTCAAGGGTGACTCAGAGAGTAGTAATAATTCTGTTTTAGACCTGACAGCATTAGGGTGGTCTTCCACCAAACTCTTTGCCTTCCTCTTCCGTTTTTGCTGATCTCGTTTTTTGTTGACCTAACAACTCTGTGCACTTTACCACTGTTAACCATTGCTAAAGTGCTTGTGCTCTCTCCTTTAAACATGAAAAAATTTCCTTACACCCAATCGGCACAATTAATTTACTTGTAAGCCCCTGGTAAAGTGGTACTACATGCATCCAAGGCCTGTAAGTTAAATGCTATTAATGGCCCTGCAGCACTGGTTGTACCCCCCACTTAAGTAGCCCCGACACAGGACTTCGCATCACAGCCCACTGTCTCCATGGAACCGGTGCAGCATGGCGCATTTCTGATGCAGGCCTTCTCATTGCAAGCTCTCGTCAACGGCATCCCCAACGATGATGCAGGACCTCACACCACAGACTTGCTGCCTCAGAGCTCCTCTGAACCACCACTGCCCGAAGCATCCTTGACTCTGGATCATGCAATGCTCCGCAACCAGTATTGAAGGTACTCTTGTTCAGGGGGGCCTAACTTGGTCCATGTATCCAGCCTGCGCTTCATCATGGTTGACCTGTACTTGTGACTTTGTCCCGGTATCATGCCACCAGATAACCACAGTTGGCGCTTTGTGCATCAAAACACACAAACCCTGGAAACAATTCATGGTAGGGAACCAGAGGCTTAGGGGCCTCAAGGGTGAGCTGGCCTCCAGTCACTGCAATTTAAACACAACAAAGCCACCAGAGATTCAATTTATTTCTTTATATCAACCAGTGCTCCAGCTCATAACAATCTACTTCTGGGCATACACAAAAGTATGATGGGCTGTCCTCACACACCAGCAGGTGTCATGCTGTATCATAGGCTCCCCACGCTCTTCAAAAACACGGTTTGATGAAGAGCGGGCCTACACCTGGATCAGGGAGGCACTTCTACCTAAGAACAGACACATGCACTATAAACATTAAAAACCAATGTGAAATATCAAACTGACCTTTATATTTACATGGAATACCACTTGGTGTTAAAAAACAATTGTGGCGCTAAGGAGAATTAGTACAACACCACCACACACATTGTTTTGCACATCTAGGCACTATTTTCAAATATATATTTAAAATTCTATATCCTCTATTTTACATATTGGATGTTTCTCATTTTTGTGTTGAATTCTTTATAAATCTTTACTCTATGTTTCTAAATTGGTGTGGGATTTTTCTTGTGTTGTGTTTTCATTTTATTGCTGCTTGAAGTGCTGCATAAATGGTAAGTGGACATAATATCGACTTTTTAATATCGACATACATTAATATCGAGTTTAGTATATCGATAGTATTAAATATCGATGTTATGTATATCAATGTTAAAAATATCGATTTTTTTGTGTTGTAAAAATATCGAATTTTTAAATGTTGACTGTAATAATATCGTTATGTCAAAATATCGTTATTGTACTTTTTTTAATATGTTTTATGTTTGTTTTAGGTATAATATTATTTATTTAATGTTATAAAAAATAAATTTTTATTTTATTTTTAGGAGCGGGATGTTGGGTTTATAGGGGATAAGGGTGGGGAGTGTTTTTAAAATAATTGATTTAAAATGTTAATAATTTCGAAATTTTTAATATTTAAATTAGAAATGTTTGTTTTAGGAGCGGGATGTTGGGTTTATAGGGGATAAGGGTGGGGAGTGTTTTAAAATAATTTTTTATAAATTCGACATTTTTTAATTTAAATTAGAAATTTTTGTTTTAGGAGTGGGATGTTGGATTTATAGGGGATAAGGGTGGGGAGTGTTTTAAAATAATTGATTTAAACATTTAATAAAATCGAAAATGTTAACTTTAAATTAGAAATTTTTGTTTTAGGAGCGGGATGTTGGGTTTTAGGGTATAAGGGTGGGGGTTGTTTTAAAAAAAACATTAAAAAATTGAAAAAATTAAATATTTTTTAAATTATGGAATAATATTTTGTTTTAATTCTTTTTAAAAATATTTTAGATTAAATGTTTGCATTTTTTTTATAATTAATGTTAAATTGAAAATAATAATTTAAGTAAATTATGTTTATGAAAATAAAATTTAAAATAAAAATATAATATAATGTGTTAATATTGGAAAAATGTAATTAAAGTATTATTAAAATAATGATTTATTATTATGTATTAATATTTATATTTAAATGTATGTTATTTAATAATTAAAAGATATTATTCTTTGTTTTTTAATAATTGTATGTTATAAATATTAAATATTATTTCATATTTATTAAGAGTTTAAAAAATGAAAATTATTAATTAATTTGTTGAAAGATTGAATATATAATTAAGTAATATGTATAGTAATAAAAAAATATAATGTATATGTGATATATAGTATTTTGGAATAATTAATATTATATTTAATAATATTTAGAATATTGTTTTATTAATGTTATATGTTTAAAAAATATTTGAGTAATGAAATTATATAGTTTAATAAATTTTTATTGTGAATATTAAAGAAAATAGGTTTTATGTATTGTTTAGTTTGTGTTATTATATTAATTGGATTGGAAAAAGTAATTTATATATGTTTAGTGTCCAGCATCTTCTGTGACTTAATAATAATTGGAGTGGGAATAGTAAATTAATTAAGTTTAGTGTCCAGCACCTTCCATGACTTAATACTAACTGGAGTGGGAATAGTAAATTAATTATGTTTAGTGTCCAGCACATTCCCTGACTTGATATTAACTGTAGTGGGAATAATACATTAATTAAGTTTAGTGCCCAGCACCTACTCTGATTTAATAATAACTGGAGTGGGAATAGTAAATTAATTAAGTTTAGTGTCCAGCACATTCCCTGACTTAATACTAACTGAAGTGGGAATAGTAAATTAATTAAGTTGTGTCCAGCACCTATCCTGACTTAATACTAACTGGAGTGGGAATAGTAAATTAATTATGTTTAGTGTCCAGCACCTGCCTTGAATTAATAGTAACTGGAGTGGGAATAGTAAATTAATTAAGTTTAGTGTCCAGCACCTACCATGACTTAATACTAACTGGAGTGGGAATAGTAAATTAATTAAGTTTAGCGTCCAGCACCTATCCTGATTTAATACTAACTGGAGTGGGAATAGTAAATTAATTAAGTTTAGTGCCCAGCACCTACTCTGATTTAATAATAACTGGAGTGGGAATAGTAAATTAATTAAGTTTAGTGTCCAGCACATTCCCTGACTTAATACTAACTGAAGTGGGAATAGTAAATTAATTAAGTTGTGTCCAGCACCTATCCTGACTTAATACTAACTGGAGTGGGAATAGTAAATTAATTAAGTTGTGTCCAGCACCTATCCTGACTTAATACTAACTGGAGTGGGAATAGTAAATTAATTATGTTTAGTGTCCAGCACCTGCCTTGAATTAATAGTAACTGGAGTGGGAATAGTAAATTAATTAAGTTTAGTGTCCAGCACCTACCATGACTTAATACTAACTGGAGTGGGAATAGTAAATTAATTAAGTTTAGCGTCCAGCACCTATCCTGATTTAATACTAACTGGAGTGGGAATAGTAAATTATATATATGTGTAGTTTTGTAATCTTAAAAAATTAATATAGTTTGTAGTAGCAATGTGTATTAATTATAACATAGTTATAAATGAAAATTAATAAAATTATATATATATATTTAATTAAAACATATTTCTTATAGTACATTTAATTAAAACATACTTTTTATATTAAATACAACATTAATAAAATGATACACAAAAAACCAAACATATTATTTTTTAATTGATGTTTATTTAGTGTCAATGATATAGTAATGGTAAAAAAATATATATTTTATTAAGTGCATATAATATAAAGTAATACACTTTGGGGCCGATTCCGATTCCGGACGGAAATCTCTCCGACCGAGCCGGACCCGGAGAGATTTTCGACCGAATCGGAGTCTGGCAGTCCGACCGAACGAGTACGATGCGCACGCATGCCATCGGACTTGAGTCGGTCGGACTCCCATTGAAGTCAATGGGAGCCTGTCGTACAACGCGTACGCGGGCTCCCATTGACTCAATGGGTGCGAGGCGGACAAGGGCGCCCCCTACAGCGTGTACGCGTCCATGCGCATCGTGGCGTACATGCACAGGTAGGGGGACACATGGGTCCCCCCTGTGTGCGACTCGCGCGGATACGCGTACAGGGGGGTCCGACGCGGACCCCCAAAGTCCGGCTCCGACAGCTTTTTCGAGCCGGACGGCGCGAGTCGGTCGGACTGCTCGCGGCGCGCATCGTACTTACCCGGCCGGGATACGTCTCCATAGCGCGGTGCGAGTCGTGTCCATGCGAGTCGGTCGGAGCGTGTTGAAGCCGCGTTCGAGTCGGTCGGAGATTTCGCGGGTGCCTGCATCGTACTTGCTCGGCCGGACCCGCATACGATTCGGTCGGGAAACAGGGCTCCGAATCGGATCCGGTAAATCCGAATCCGATTCGGAGCACTACCGGCCGAGATCGGAATCGGCCCCATAGAGAGAAAACAATATTATTTATTTTACAGAAAGAAATATTTGGTACATATGTATACTTTTACATATAATAATTATGTAAACAAATGTTTTTAACATTGGTAAACTTTTACATACAGTCATGTAAAATTTGTAATATGAAATAATGTAGTTTTTATTGTTTTACAAACATTTTTGTAAAAAATATATATTTTAATAACAGTTGTACTGTTTAATATTGTATTATGAACATTTATTATTTGGTTACATACATTGTAAAGTATTAATAATATTACTGTTTTCACATTTTTTCAATGCATTTTAAGTTTTAAATTTTGTAACAATTTTTTAACAAATAAGATTTTTTTATTAATATTATTAATATATAAAATATTAATATTAATTATTACATTGTTCAATTTTTATACATATTTTTTATAATAGGTATACATTTTTTTTAACATTTAATAAATTTAATATATGTTTTTAATCAACATTGTATATAACTTGTATACATATGGAATTATAATAATAATTATTATGGGGCTCATTACGATGGCGGGCGGAAGCACCACCGCCGTGCTGGCGGATGCAAAAAGCACCAGTTACCGCCGGCACGCAGCAGTCCACACGCCCGTCCAATTACGATGCGAAAAGTAGGCCAAACACCGCCGGCAAGCCAGCAACACCGTCCGCCATCAAAGTGCGCCCGTACACGTAGCGGCGCAGCCCAACTGACACAAACCGTCCGACGAAATCACGTCCCGCCCGGCGTATAAATTACGATGCCGCAAACAAACGGCTCCCACGGCTAAGAGACACCGTACGACAAACCGAAGCGGTAACACGGACGCCGAGCACGGACAACGAAGAAGCGGCACCCCGAGCATGAATCCAGCACTGCAGGCCCTTCCCATGCTTCTGCTGATGCACCACCAAGGACGCAACGTACCGCGGAGACGCAGGTAGGCACACACACAACAAGTGCACGCAAACAGCGCACACAGTGCAAGGGCGGAAAAAGCGGACAACCCCCACCAGCGCGTGTACACTACACATCCACCATTGCATCCACATATGACACACAGGCCAAATCGTAACATCGCGGAACACATGTGTACACACCACCTGGGACTAGGAACCAACCACCCCGTCACGGCCCCAAAGCGCCCGATGACGCCGCCACACATGCGCACAACGCAGAGGCCAACCGCAGCGCCATGCATGCGTCGCACACAGACACAGGGACACAACCAAGCAGCACACACATCAGCCCCACCCGAACGCACATGACACGTGACAGGCCTGCCACAGACATGTCCCCAACGCCCAATTCACGGACAACACCCAACGCCACACAACCGACGCACACATGTCAGTGAAGTCACGCAACAGCAGGACACACCCCAGTGTAACAAACATGGCGTAGCACACAGCGGCGGCAACACCAACTAGGAGAAGCAGGGCCCCTTCGGGAAGAGGAACGCCAGTACCACACTGAAACACCCATACCACCCTGCACATATGAACAAGACATATAAAACGGAACACCAAAGAGCACGGGGACCGACAACAGGTGGCCCAAGAATAACATTCACACACAAGGCCCAACGCAGAGCGGAAAGGCAGCCTGCCGCCCACACAAGGAGAGCAGACAGCACTGAATGACCTTCCATTCCAACTCCGAAACCACAGCCCTACGACAGAAGCCGGTGAATACAGCCATTGTCCAAGAATAGACCAACACAGGCATGCCGAGGAGACCAACCACAGGGCAGATAGCGCATATCACAGAAGCACACAACGGACGGGGAAGAAAGAAGAAAACACTCCCCCATGTCGGCCACATGCAAGTTAATTGGAAGGAGTCACACATCACTGACCTTGAACTGTCTGAGAAGCATGTGGGAAGAGGGCCCGTGTCCTCCAAACAAGCAAACAGAACACAAGTCCTGTCTCCCTACGACTACACAGAGCTCACAGCAACCTCGGAGCGTGCACATTGCAGACTGCACACACAGCCGGAGCACGCCACCACAACGCACCGCTGCGAAATGGCAACCGCAACACACCTACCCAACTACGCCGAACAGCTCAAGCTGTACAAAACCAACCTGTTCCATACATTGGGATGCGATCTCCTGTCCCTGCTGAACGTAAGTTACCGACTGACTTACCGCATCACATTGTTCAGCTGCGTCATGCCCGTCTTCTACTGTCGGAGGTGTCCCTACCAGCATCCCGTCGAGATATGCCTCTCCAACCCGGCATGTCTGAAGGCGGACCTGCTACCACTACTCCTCCCTCTGGACGCACACGACAGGGCCTGCTCTGCCTATGGGGGCATGGCGTATGTGGCCAACATCGCACCCGCACTGAAATGGGACCACTGTGCCTCCACACGACGGATCATCGAGAACAGCTACATCGAATGTCACCCAGCATGCCCCATCATGGTCCTCCAAGGGACAACTTACGAACAACACCTTGACAGCCACCATCCGCTACATTGGCTGGCAAACATGTACACCACCAATGACATGGAAGCCCTGCTGGGCGGCATCGCATACCTGACAACCTGTAAATTCGTCGGACCACAACGCAGGTTCCCCGATTGACCTATGATGTCCAACCCCGCACCCATGCTTAGCTTCCGCACGGACTGGCCAGTCACCACCACAACAGCCATACCAAACGACCGGCAACTGTAACCACACCATCAACGACATCGCCATGACATCGGATATGACCGGGACATGCACACTGTTCCCCATCACATCCAGGAACACCGCATGCATCGTGGGAGGCAGTGGCATGGGCTCTGTGTATCGCACCCACATGGACGGAACTGCACGAACAACCAGGACACGACATGGATCCAGCGCCCATGGACACACACACCGCTCAGTGGACATGAATAGGTCGCCTGGAGTCTGTGGGTGCTGCACCCCTCCCACCCCCGCCCCGGGAATCCCATACCAGGACCTTTGCATGGACGACAAGTGCATACAACAACAACACGACCCCAGTGACTGTGACATGTCCAGTAACCACCACAGTGCAACAACAAGTGGCACGCCGCTGCATGCACGCAAGCACATGCCCTGATGTCATCTCACATGCACGCGTGCATGAGGAACAACCGCAGCAAACCTGTCACATGGAACTGAGATGGACTGTGCCCATGATGCCAAGCGGTCTGGTAGGCTACATGTATACCGTCTGTGTCAAAGTCCGCAGCTCCGCAGCTATACGTAAATGTACATTAGCACAGCCTTGGCCAAGCAGATGTCACTCTGAAGCCCACATCCCACATGCAACAGCCAATCACATGTAACCCCACACCCTATCCCATTTGCAATCATGCTCAGTATATCCACAACATGTATTCCGCTGCCAGTAGTGTCCACTATACTGCATCACAGAGGACAGAAGACTCAATATAATGTTTGAAACCAAAACTGTCTCCGCTGACTCATTTCACAAGTACGAATGAGAGAGGATGAGAGTATGTGAAGTACACGGCAGTCGTGACATGACCATGTAGTCCACTGGTATTGGATGTCAACGCAAATGAGTAGCACAACTGTGGAAGACACACATGTGTCGTGTGAAGTCGTATGGACGCAGTGCTCAGGTGGGTGGGTGTGACGGGTAGATACGCACATGCCAAGTTGGAGCACGCCGTGTTGGGAGGGCTCATGAACAGTACACCACCGCTTCCCTGGGCATTGTGAGAGGACACCTGTCGGGGGAGTGAACACGTGTGTGCACAGCAGCCGGGCACACGTACAAGCGGTACCAGGCACACCTCAGCCCACCCTCTGTGGACAAGCTGGATCCTGTTGTGCGCCCGCCATGCCCCTTGACAAGGCACACACAGCCCCAGTCGACCAGGTGTAACCCCAACATAGTCAATCCGCACAGGCGATACAGGGCACGGGATGGCAGTGGAGCATGGTGTGTGAGAGGTCTCCTCGCGCTCCTCCTGGTCATATCACGCAGGCAATAGAACCTCAACGTCTAGCATGGCACAAGTCAAATGGAAGTGTAGGGGGACGCACCACAGCACGAGCAGCACTGACGTCACGGGAGGTGGCTCGCACCATCCCATCCATTGCCCATCATACCAACCACGCCACATGCCATTGCGACTAAGTGCAAGCGCGTGCGCCACCACCCCCGAGCCCTCCCCAGAGAGGCCAAAGAGTGAATGTGTGGGCCATCAGCCACAGACGGACGCGGCATGGCCGCAAGGGCAGCCACAGCCACTGGGTGTCGCAGGTGGCGGATCCGGAAGGCGAAGACTGTGATGCATAGTCCATGCAGGCCGGGTCTCCATTTGGGGCACCACGCAGGTGGACGGCGTCCCGCCACACATCATACCCTGAGACAGCCCACTCGTGCAACTGGACCCACACATACACTCCTTGCCCTCTCTGGTGCGAGCTTGGGGCTGCCTGTGCAAGCGCTAGCCTCGCAGGTGAGCATGCATATTGGGGGATCGAGGGGAGGACATGAGGGCTGGGGCGAAGATGACTGTATCACTGTCAGTTAGTACAAGGGATGACCCAGATGTGGAAAGGAAGAGACGTGTCCCGTGTGTACTGCAACTAGTCGCCAATCCAACTACCCCCCCATGTCCGGAATGTAAGTCCGCACCTAGGCCCGCCCATCCGCCACATCGAACATACCACCAGCACGACAACCTTCCCATTCGAAACACTGACTGGGGGTGGCGACCAGTGAACAATCATGTGTAGCCTACCCACGCGTACATGTGGGCCCTCCATGATCCATGTCACCTGCGGCAAAGTCATGACATGCGCAATGAGGGAAGTGAGGAGAGCTGTCCGCCCCACGCACAGAATGTGCATCAGCTCCACAGACCCAGCAGCGAGTCCAGCAGGGGTCACATGTGCAGGGGCAGCTGTGCCTGGTGTGAAGGCACATGCATATAGACAGCACATCGACCAATGTGTAGTCTGCCCACATCTACAGTCCATTATCATGCGGACATAGGAATTGAACACAGGGCAACACATCTTAGTTGGTGCACCCACCGTGACCAACAATGCGCAATCATCGACGTACCCGCCCTGTGCATGGCCCCCACCCAACGGAGGCACATCCAGTGCCACCATCCCACACACACAAGCCTTCCACGGAACATGCTGTGTCCAATGGTCAGTACACAGTCAGCGCCCATCTGGTGGATCCTGAACAGGAGACACATGCACACACATGCCAGCTCCAACTATGTACGTCAGCCACCTGGCACGTGCAATGTAACCTCTCACCTGTGACGTGTGACTGCAAGCACACAGCCGTCTTGGCATGGGGCTGTCAATGTGGACACCTGTCAATGTTTCGGGAGGTGTGATCCGTACAGTGCTGTACATAGGGTGCAGTGCTGACACCTACTACTGTCTCATATCCCCTCGTGCCACAGGTCCCACTTGTTTTGGCCGCTCAGCCTGTGCCCACATCGTCGTCGTCGTGTGCCATACTCATCCAGCCGCGGAAGCAGTTCCATGCTCAGCAGACATTCATGTTGCCGTGGCGTTGCCGCTTGACGGATATGCAGTCAGTCCCCATCAGCACGCCCCGCAAGTCATTGGGGCCTAGATCCCCATGTGCATGCACATGGCAGTGGTTTGTATCACTAGCCATTGCCATTGTTGGGAGACCTGTGTAAGTGTATTGTGGCCGTGCCGTCCCAGCTTGACAGCTGGGCTGTGGCTCATGTGCTTGCTCAGTCATGTCAGTGATGTGTATGCGAAATTGCTATGTGTTGTGTTGCTTTGACATGTGTCCTCTGCCATTGTCCCTAGGCGGAGACCGAACATTGACCGCCCATACCAATTGCTGGCGGACATGGACGATACAGAGGTTATTAGGAAGTTTCGGCTGGACAGGCCAACCCTGCATCGACTGTGTGCCATGTTAGAACCCCATCTCCGTCCCCGCAGGGTGTATCCGACTGCTGTCACCCCCACGGCTAAGGTGATGGCCGCCATGCATTTCTTCGCCACTGGGTCATTCCAGCACACAGTGGGCAGTGGAGGAGGGATGTCCCAGCCCATGTTCAGCAAGGTGCTGAGGGATGTACTGGCAGCCATGATGCTGTACCGAAACAGGTACATCCGCTTCCCCAGGGCTCGTGAATTGGCGGCAGTGAAGGGTGCATTCTATGCCCTTGGCAGAATCCCACACGTCGTTGGAGCCATTGACTGCACACATGTTGGCCTTGTTCCACCACAGGCCACTGAGCACCTGTACCGCAACAGGAAGCACACGCACTCCCTGAATGTGCAAGTGGTGTGCCTTGCGGACATGGTGATCACCCACGTGTGTGCAAAGTTCCCAGGCTCGGCCCATGACGCACACATAATGCGCAACAGCATCTTGCCACGACTGATGTCCAATCTGCAACAGGATCGTGGCTGTATTGTCGGTGAGTATGTGGAGTGGTGTAGCGTGCTGGTTGTGCGATGCTGTCCCCTGTCCAGTTGGAATAGCAACGGTTCTCTGTGTCCCTCACACCCAGGTGACTCTGCGTACCCGAATGGGGCATGGCTGCTCAGTCCATTGAGGAATCCTCGCACCCCAGCAGACGATCGCTACAATGAGGCACATGGGAGGACCAGACGTGTGGTCGAGCGTACCTTTGGCCTCCTCAAGTCCAGGTTCAGGTGCCTGGACCGCACCGGGGGTGCACTGGCGTACTCCCCACAGAAGGTGTGCCAGATAGTGGTGGCGTGCTGCATGCTGCACAATCTGGCCATTCGGAAGCAGATCCCCCTCATCGTGGATGACGGAGATCAACCAGGGCCCCAGCCCGCAGACCAGGACAGCTCGAGTGAGGAGGACAGCGGAGAGGAGGAAGCTGGGAATGTGCGGCAGCAGCTCATCGCCCGCTACTTCACTTGACGGTGAGTGTCCATGTACGACGGCTGATGTGGCTGTATCTGTGCAGGTGTGTGTGTGCTGTGTCAGGGTGGCCGTTTGTTCACTGCGTGCTGTGTGTCAACGCTCCATGGCCAGGGTAGTGTGCCACTGTTGGTGGCTGTGGCATTGTGCCCTATTGCTCTGTGCGATGTGTGTACATTGCTTGTAGTTGTTGACATGTACTGTGTGATGGGTGTGTGACACACTCATTGAATGTGCTCCTGTTCTGTCTCCCACCCCTAGGTCCCTACAGGCCCTCCGGATTCCATTGCCATGCCACGCATCAGGTGCCTTTCCGCCCAAGGTGGCCGTTGTATTCCGTACAAATAAAACACAGGGCACAAACAGCAGTTAGTGAAAAAGGTGCATTTATTACAAACTGTGACATGTGATTGTGTGTAAGGTGATGACAAAAGTGGTGCGTGCAGTGACAATGAGCTGTCGGTCATGGCTGCGTGATGCTCAGGGTGTACCCACTGGTTCTATGTCCATAGTCCAACACACACATGCCATCCAGATGGCTGTGTGGAGTGGGATCGTAGTCCAAGTCAATGCAGTGGCTGGTCAAGGAAGGCTGGCGGAAGGCTGGCTGGCTGCCTCACTTGCGTTTGGAGCGTGCGAAGTCCTCCCGGGAGATCTGTTTCCACTCCGGACGGCCCCTTCCACGTTTGCGAGGGGGGTGCCTGCTTGCGACATGCTGGTGGTTGAGGTGTGTTCACTGGCTGTGGACGCAGGGGAACTGGACACTGCTGCTCCACCCTGCGCCCCGGCAGGTGGTGGCGGAGGGGAGCTGCTGTCCCTGGCTGTGACCTCACCGCCACCACCAGCTGGCCCATGAGGTCCACGATTTGGCCCATACGGGCGTCCATGGACCTCAGCACCCCCAGCACCTCACGCGTGTCTGAAGCAGACCGGACCCATTGTCCTTGGGCCTCTTCATAGGCCCCAAGGACTCTGGCCATTTGAGGCAGGGCATGGCTCCCAGGGAGGCTGGCGTTTCCCTGACCCTGCTCCTCCTACCAGTCCTGCTGCCACCGGCCTGCCCACTAGCCACATTGCTCACCACGGTCCTCGCTGTGGCTCCCAGGGTGGATCCAGTCGGCCGGGCCACCACCTGCGCTGGGGCTGGTGCCAGCGAAGACGTGGTGGTGGTGGCGGCGGTGGTGGTCGGTGCGGCGATGGTGGCGGTTGCGGCAATGGTAGTGGCCACAATGACCGTGGGTGTGGCCGCAATGACCGTGGGTGTGGCCGCAACGACAGTGGCAGCAGGGGGCTGGGAATGTTCAGCAGCCCTGGATGATGGGTTGGTGGGTAGGAGGGGTCCTGGGGAGCGGCTGGGCCCTGCCACACCAGATGGGCCTGCTTGGTGGTCCGTGTCCGAAGAGGAGGACAGATCCTCCAGATCCGTGTGTCCTCGTTGGGGGCTTGTAGGCTGGCTGTGCTGGCTGCTGTCTCCATCCCCAGCATCCAGCAGTTCGTCACCTGTGGAGAGAATGAGATTTGTTATTGTGTTGCACCTGGCGAAGTATGTAGTTGTCGTCTGACATTAACAGTTCGTGTAATCTCGTACATGGGTTTCCCGGAGGCGTGTGTGTGGCTGTACCATTTGTAGTTGTGTGTGCTTGGCAATGGGACTGTGTGCTGTGCACATGTGGCATGGGACTGATTGGCCAATGCCGATGGGTGTGTTGCTGTGCCCCTACTTATTGTGACTCTGGTGTATGCGGGCTCCTGGCCCATCCTGGGTCTGGTTTGTACTTTGCTTTTGGTGTTCAGATGGGACGCCTAGGAACGCATATGGCAACATGGGGGCCATGCCCCAGATTCGCATTTGGGAGGGGATATGCTTTTGGGGTTCAAATGGAACGCTTAGGAACGCATATGGCAACATGGGGGCCATGCCCCAGATTCGCATTTGGGAGGGAATATGCTTTTGGGGTTCAAATGGAACGCTTAGGAACGCATATGGCAACATGGGGGCCATGCCCCAGATTCGCATTTGGGAGGGAATATGCTTTTGGGGTTCAAATGGAACGCTTAGGAACGCATATGGCAACATGGGGGCCATGCCCCAGATTCGCATTTGGGAGGGGATATGCTTTTGGGGTACATGCTGTGAGCCATGGGTGCCGAACGTGACATGTGTTGTGGCAGCATGACAGTGCATGGTTTGAGGTGTGTGCATGCTTGACATGGCCTGCATATTTGCTGTCTGTTGTGATTACTGGACATGGCATTGGACGCATCGTTATGAGTGAGTGATGGTTGTGTGCCAGCCAACGTATTGCAGTTGTCCCATCTCCTTGGTGTGCGTGCTGCCCTGTGCCATGTGCATCACTGCAGTGCTCGGGGGGTGTGGCCCATGTTGTGTGTTGTTGCTCACAGTGTGTCGTGCGCTTCATTGACTTCTGGCACATGGTTGGTCATGGGCATGTATCTTAGCGTGACTGCTGTATGTGTGGCAGCTGTGCGGATGACATGCCTTTCATGAGACTGGGGCTGACGGATGGGATGGATGGTATGTTGTATGTGCATGGTGTGTCTGTGTGTTTGATGGGTTCAGTGGTGTTCGTGTGCATTTATGTTGTTCCGCTCTGTTGCGTCTAGTGTTGTTTGTCTTACATAGGCGTAGTTGTGGGGTGTGTGGTTGACAGGCAGTAGGGGCTACATGGACAGGACTTCAATGGTGTTTCGGTTGTGTGTGATGAGTTGCACAGTGGCTGCCGTGTGGGACTATATTCAGTGTGGCTTGTGCATGCAGACGTGGCTCCTTGGGTGTTGCTATGTCTGTGATGGGTCATGTGGGGTGTGAGTCTGTTGTTCATGTCCGTGTGCACATTGTTCACTTGTTCGTGACGGTGGGCGGTGCTGCGTGTTCGTCTGCTACGTGACATGTCCCATGTGTTGGTCGTGTTATGGTCCTCATGCCTCCAGTAATCCAGCCCTGTCCAGTTTCCCACCTGCAAGTTGTTCGTGCGTGCACTGTACTGGATGCCACATGGCTCTAAGCGGGGGTGCTCCATGTTGCAGGTCTGTGGGGGTGGGGGGTGTTGTGGGTCGTGGGGGTGGCTGGACACCCACTGACACCGATTGCTGTGGACCGTGATGTCTGCCTTTCGGCTGTCGTTGTGCACTGCGGTGGCTGACACGTGGCTGTGGGGTGTGGGGGATGCTCCTCCTTGCTGTGCTGTGGGACTGGGGCCTGGTGTGTGTTGTACTTGGGCTGTCCACCCTCCCACCCACTGCACTTTGTGTTCCTGCCACTTACCTGTTACTTGTCGGTTAGTGCAGCTGTGGCGGACACATGGGTGTGGTGGGTGCTCGTTGTGGCGCTTCTGGCATATTTGGGGACCTGTTGGTGGTTACGTGGCTGGCTGAGTGTACACATGTCCCCACGCATCTTACAGTTGTTCGGTTTGGGCTGTGTGTGGTGGTGTCTGTTGCATGTGTGTGTGATGTGTTGTGTATTGTGTGCTGGACATGGGGGTGTTTGTCCCTGGGAGCTGTGGCATGGTAGTTGCGCATGTGAGTACATAGCGGTGTGCTGGTATACATTAGTTTGTACTTACCAGCCTCCACTCCCCCTGCTAATCCGGCGAGGATCTCAGGATGTATTACGACTCGCACCTTCTCCTCCCACGCTTTGAAGGTCTTAAAGAGCGCGGGATTCCCTCCGCCAGTGACGGCAGCCAGCTCTCTGTTTTTGCCCTCCTTCTTCTTGACCAGGCTCTTTACGTCATTCCAACGTTTGTTTATTTCACCTCTGTTCCTGGGCAGGGTCCCGACTGCATTGACCTGGTCTACGATCCGGTTCCACATTCTGTTTCTGGTGGCTAGTGGTGTGTGCTGGACCATGTTCCCATAGATTTGTGGGTACACCTTGATGATCTCGTCGACCATGACCGTCAGCTCAATGGGCGTGTACTTGGGCATTCTTTGTGGTGCCATGGTGTTTGTGGTGCTGGTGCGGTGTGTGTTGTGTAATGTGCAGGGGGTTTGTGGTGCCGGTGTTTGGTGGTGGTGGTGGTGGTGGTGGTTGTGATGTGTGCGTTTCTGTGGTGTGCTGCTGTCCTTGCTGTGTCACTGTGTCCTCTCCTCTCCTCTCTGGTTTGCAATATAGCAAGGGGTTGTGGTCTGTGGGAGTGCTGCTTTTGTACTTACCTATGTGGGTGTGTCCTCATGGTCTGTTGTTTTCAGGTGTGTTGTGTCTGGGGTTCTGGCCTTTGTAGTTTTTGTTTGTCCGGGGGTGTTTTCGGGATGTGTACTGTGCTTGTGTATTTGTGCGTGCCTTGCTGTGTGGACTTGTTGGCCATGTTGTGTGCTATTGGTTTTGTGAGCGGATGGTTTCTGTGCAGGGACGTGGGCGCCATGGCTTCTGCCGTGTCGATTCTCATCGGCGTTGTTTGCGCTGGCGGGCGGTATATTTGTAGTTTTCCCGCGCTCATGGCGGTGCGATCGTAATTTCACGTGCGGTGTGTCGGCCGTGACGCCGGGCGGTTTTGTGTTGTCGTGCGTGTTTCCGTCCGTGGCGGGCGGTTTGACTCCGACTCGGACGATGGCGGGCGGTATTTTGTGTGATTTTTCCGCCGATGGCGGTTTTCGGTTTGTGTAATCGTAATGGCGTGGTCGGTGTTCAGACGGTGTGTGCGGGCGGATTTTTGCCGCTTCCATGCCTGGCGGATTTATTTACGCCGGGTATCGTAATGGGCCCCTATATGTTTAATAATATTTATTATTATAATTTTACAATGCAGAAAAAATGTAAAATAATTTTTAACATATAAGTTATAAATTGTTAGATTTTTATAAAATATTTTAGCCATGTTATAATTATGTAATAACATGTTTTTAAAGAAAATATATTAATTTATAATGTTTAAAGCTGCCTTATTTGTTTGCTGCTTGTATTTTGTAACCGCTCGCGTTTGTTTTGGGTTATTTCGGAGGGGACAAGCTCGCGGTTGGAAGCTGCGTCGCGTTGAGAAAGGTAAGTTTAATTTTCTTTATTTAAACTATAGTTTTACTTTAATTTGAAGGTAGTTAGGTTGTAGTTAGTGTGTGTAGTGTTAGGGTTTTGGAATTGTGGTGTTTTTTATGTGTTACTTAGGTTTTAGCTTTTTATCGATCGTTATGTTTTTGAGGCCTAGGTTAGAAAACTTTAAATATGTGAGAATATGTGTGAATATGGTGTGAATAATGTTTGTAATAGTATTATGTTGTAGACTATGGGGCCGATTCCGATTCAGGCCGGAAAACGTACCGACCAACTCGGTACGGGAATATTGTCCGACCGACACGTACCGGCGCTGCCCGATCCGCGTAGTACGATGCAATGCATGTGAATCACGACCGACTCGTACGGAACACAAGCCGAACGACCGAACCGCACGGAAACCAGCTATCCGGACGGAAAATTACGCGAATAGAACCGACCGACACGCACCAGGAATGAACCTGACAGAAACGTACCCGCGAACTCCGACCCGCGCAGTACGATGCAATGCGTGGAAAACCAGGCCAATTCGCACGGAGCCCAAGCCGCACGACCGACATGCATACAAAACCGAGCCGAAGCAACACAATACACCACGACCGACGTGTACGCCGCACATGAAACCCAGCGGAAACACAGCTTGAAAGACTCGGAGAAGCCTGCACGAGCCAACTTCAGCGTCCTACTCGGTCAGAAGAACCCACAAAGGAAAAATACAAAAAAAAGGGCCAAACAAGCAATGACAAAGTCAATAAATACAGGGGTGAAAAAACATGAAACAAAGACACACCCACAACCCCACCCATATAAAGGCCACAAATCACTACCATGATCCTTTGCAAATTCAACTGACCTGCCAGCACAGAACACCATCAGACAGCAACCACAGACACACTCACAACTCATCCATCACACAAGCCACACACCATTAGCACCTCCCAAATAGCACCCTCACATACACCCAGCAAAACCTACACTCACCCACCCTCACTTGCACACGCACACACACATCAATCCCCACCACCACCCATCACCATGCCCCCAAAGAAGAATCCAAAGTTCCTAGACAGTGAATTGGAAGTCCTGGTAGATGAGATCCTCAGCATAGAGCCACAGTTGTTTGGTACATTGGTCCAACAGACCCCCATGTCGCAGAAAACCAAGATGTGGGAAAGGATCGTCGACAGGGTGAACGCACAATCACCATGTTTGCGCACAAGGAAGACATCCAGAACAGGTGGTATGATGTGCGCAGGAGGGTCAAGGACCTACTAAAGAAGGATTACGCCTTGAGTCATCGCACCAGCAGTGGCCCTCCTGCCAAACCAGTATACCTCAGGCCCTGGGAGGAGAAGGTGCGGGCAATCCTACCACCAGTGAGCGTATATGGACTATCAAACATCCCAGAGCCTGGTGAGTACACAACCAATATACCCAATATTGTGGGAGCCGTTCTTTCCTTGAGCCATCATCTACGGAGGCCACTCTGCACAGGCTACTTCTATGCACCAGTCACTTTAGGGGAGGCGGGTGTACCAGCATTTGCGGTATCCGCGGACTACCAGCCCCAGCACCACTAGCGCCAGGAGGCACCGACGTGCATTCTTCACACCGCACCAAGCGGTGACAAAAGCGGCGGCGGTCGCCCGCGGGGCGGGAGCCGTTCTTTCCTTGAGCCATCATCTACGGAGGCCACTCTGCAAGGCCACTTCTATGCACCAGTCACTTTAGGGGAGGCGGGTGTACCAGCATGTGCGGTATCCGCGGACTATCAGCCCCAGCACCACTAGCGCCAGGAGGCGCCAACGTGCATTCTTCGCACCGCACCAGGCGGCGACAAAAGCGGCGGTGGTCTCTCGCAGCGCGGGACAAGCCCGGACCAAGGGCGGGCCCGTCTGTGCCCGTCCGAGACCAACTGAGGCCGGACTGGGCAACCCCCCTGAAATCTACTGAGCAAGGTACTGTGTGAGAGGATTGTAGAATTCGGTGTTGGAACACTAAAAATGGGGAAACGGAAGCCAGGGGATGTTGTCAATCAAGATCACAGTATTAAAAAACCAAAGAAATCCGGAGTAAATAAATGTGGGGTTAGGCTTGGGGCCACAGCTCAAGAACAAACCACTCTGGCGGACATTGACACATTAATTAACGAAGTAGAACAGTTGCTCACAACTGGTAATAATAAAAAAAAAGGTCAAAACGAAGAAGATTCCGGCTATGTTTAAAAAACCAAGTGCTCATGGGGGTAACAACCCAGCTATAACCCTGTCTGAGAACTCATGTTTGCTACAATCTTCAGATTATGAAAGCCAAGTTATTGAGCCTGTTCCCGTTTCTGATCAGGCTCTTGTACCCTCTGAGTCTACTGATATAATTCTTGCTGACCAACTGACTGAGACCTCATGTCCTTTATACCCAACAATTTCTGTAATTCCCAATGTCCCCTGTTCCAACAGGTATGGTCCTATTGCCCCTCTGGATGCACCCGAAGGAGTTGAACTTTTGGATTCTATAACTCAGGCTACATCCCTTACTACCTCTTTGCCAGGACTGCAAGGTGCGCATGCAGCTATGAAGAACTCTTTAGTGGACAATGATCTGCTGTTTAGTAAAATGAATGAGCTCTGTACCCAACTGGGGATATTATCATCAAACATCTTGTCTTTTAAATCTAAGTCTGTGTGTAGTTGCTGTTGTAGCTGTATGAGTTCTGGGCAACCACAAAGTGGAATGATTTCTCCTTCTGGAGTGGGCAGGGATGTAAGGCTGGCTACTGACTTTGTGCATGGAAGGCACAATGGGAAACGTTGTACAGAGGCTCTCACTGGTCCCAGTTCCCTTAATGATAACATCTATTCGAAATCTATAAAACAGACCCAGCAAAAGGATTCATTTCCCCTGGCCACGAATTCCAACCTTGTGTTTATGAACCCCCCTGCACTTTTATCCAAGTGTTCTTCAAATCAAATGCCAGTGTGTGAGCCTCTCTGTATTAGAGGGCGACCACATTCTTTTGCTTCATCTGTGGTCTTTCCATCTCAACCTCTTACTTTACCAACTGGCTCTGCTCCTTGTCTTACTGCAGGGAATCTACCCTTGAAGTCTGACCACCAACTATCTAGGGATAAGTGTAAACTTAATAGGTCCATTTATATGGTATGGGTTCCAACGCTGAATGCAGGTGCCATGGAGGATACGGAGGCACTGATCAATAAGGTGATCTATTGGTTGAGACATGAGCGGAATTGTCTATCTATTATAAGATCTGATATTTTATTTGCAAAGAGACGTTCAACTCCACTCTCGCAGTTTGATCATATTCATATTGTTCTATGTACCAACTTTTTAGCTGAAAATTTAATTAATTTTGCTCTGCGTACTTGTGACTATGTTGGGGGTAAACGAACTGGTATACAATTAAAAGCAAACTCCCCACTGCAGTGGGCTCAGATGGGGCAGCAGAATGAGGGCTATGCTAGATCATCTGATGTCCCTAATACTCGCACCTCTCCTCTACAATCTCCCATGAATGCATTAGACTGACTGTATGATAGTCCTGTGGGCCAAAATTCCAGCTTGGGTAGTAATAGACCTGGGGTAATGGGGGCTGTAAAGATCGTGTGTGGCCTAAATCATGTTATTGAACAAACGTCTTCTTTGGGTGGCTCCAAAATTGAAGTTGCTTCACATGATAAGGTGGATAGTTCATGTGGGAAGTTTGAGAATGGTGAACATATTGTATTGCGACCTTTGGATGAGCACATTAGACCACAGGGTATGATAGAGCCTAGTATTGATATTCATATAGCTGATGAGTCCAATAATTCTCAGAATTTAAAGTTATTGTCCTGGAATATTGCAGGTATTGGCCAGAAACTATGTGATCAGGACTGGTTAAGTTATATTGTGAGGTATGATGTGTGTCTATTGCAGGAAACCTGGGTGTGAGAAGTTGGCCTGGTATATGCTGTTCTCCACAGCTACCACTAGGATAGCTTTCTTTAAAGGTTGTCTTAAACCTACCTACCATAAGAGTCGAATTGTTCTGGTGCAAGGTGTCCACTTAATTAGTGAACAGCATATACCAGGCCAACTTCTCACATTGGTGGGCAGCGTGTGGGATTCCAGCTTGCTATTGTTTTACCAGAAAATCTCTATTTGAATTACTAACTGAAAACCACTATAGGTACTCAAGGTACATATAAAGTCAAGCTTAGTATCAATAAGTTCTACTGAACTTAGAGCTGTGTGCCAAGGGATAGCACACCCTTTCTACAGCTCAAGCTAGTATCAGTAGGCCACAAACTAGTGTAGGTAGTACAACACTGCACAACACTAGAATGTCCTTAAAGGGTGGAACCAGTGGATCCACTCAGCCTCAGTATAAGGACATGGCTTTCTCTGACTTGAGAGCCATGTGTGTTGAAAGACACCTGAAGCTAGGACAGAGTCCCTCCACACTACACCTGATAGATCTGCTGACAGCAGATGATCTTAGATTGGCTCTAGGAGCTAATGGGTCTGAATCAGGGGTGGGTCAATTACAGTGTCTGGGTCAGATGATGAAAATCAGAATGACCAAGACTCTGTGATTGAAGGGCCAGGTTCCAAGGGGCCTGAAAAGGACAGAGGAATTCTCCCTAAGAGAACTGACAGAGTGGATGAGAGGCATAGGTCCCCTTCCAGGGAATCTGACCACTCTTATCACTCTGGCAGAGAATTTGTCCAGCAGAGGAACTCATTCTTTCCCATAAGAGAGAGCTCCTCTGACAGAATGTGCAAACTGCTGCAGTATGAGGAAGCAAGAGTTGCCCTCAGAACCAAGCAGTTGGCACTGGATAGAAGAAGCCCTGGAGATCCAGAGAGCTTCTAGAAGAGAGGGGTTAGAACCCCTTGGTGGCAGCAACAGTGTCCCTAGAGGCAGAGAATCTATTCCAGACCATAGGAACCTGAGCAAGGTTGTTCCTCCCTACCAGAGTGGGGATGATATCCACAAGTGGATAACTGCTATGGAGAGGGCCTGTAGAGTACAGCAGGTCCCCCAAAAGCAGTGGGCAGCAATCTTGTGGCTCTCCTTTTCAGACAGAGGTAGAGACAAGCTCCTCACTGTTAGAGAAGAGGATGCTGATAATTATGAAGTCCTGAAGAGTGCACTGATAGATGGGTTTGGCTTAACCACTGAGCAGTACAGGTTGAAGTTCAGAGACACCCAGAAGGCACAGACTCAGGAATGGACTGACTTTGTAGATTGTGCAACCAAGGCTCTGGAGGGTTGGCTGGTTGGCAGTAGGGTTACTGATTTCAAGGGATTGTATAATCTGATGATGAGAGAACAGATCCTTAATAATTGCCAGAACCAGTTGTTGCATCAATACCTGGTGGACTCAGATCTGACCTCTCCCCAAGAATTTGGAAAGAAGGAGACAAATGGGTCAGAACCAGGGTAAGGCAGAAACCCCAGAACCAAGGGGGTGACACCAAGAAGCAGGATCCTAAGGGCTCTGAGAAAGGTGGGGATAAGTCAAAAGACCAGAAGTCTTCACAAGGGCCCCAAAAATCTGCATCTGGTGGGGAGTCACAATCCAACAAGGGAAAAGGCCAAAAGAAGCCCTGGTGCAAATTCTGTAAACAGAAAGGGCACTGGACTTCTGATTGTAACAAGTCCAAAGACCAAACCACCACCACTCCTGCCCCTAAGGCAACTGTTCCCCCTAGCTCAGCTACTGGTGGAGGTGGTACTCAGAATAAGGGTGTAGTAGGGTTGACCCTGGGTTCTGAAGTGGACTCTGACCTAGTCAGAGTGCCCACTCAGGCAATGCTGATTTGTGATGGAGACCTTGATATGTCCTTCCTAGTAAGCCCCAGTAATCTGGGCAAATACAAACAGCAGCCTGTAATAAATGGCAAACAGGCTTTGGCATTTAGGGACACAGGTGCTAGTGTCACCATGGTGGCAGAGGATCTTGTGGACCCTGGACAGATCATCCTGGGCGAAATGTACCAGGTGACCAATGCAAGCAATGTCAGGACCAACCATAGTCTGGCAGTTGTGAATTTCTCCTGGGGAGGGGTAACTGGCCTCAAGAAGGTTGTAGTCAGTGCAGACCTCCCTGTCGAATGTCTATTGGGCAATGATCTAGAGACTTCAGCCTGGTCTGAAGTAGAGTTATGGACTCATGCTGAGATGTTTGGCATCCCTGCAGAAGGTATTTGCTGTGACCAGGTCACAAGCAAGAATGCATAACACTGAACCAGCTCTGGATCCTGGAACAATGGACCAGATGCTTCCCAAGAGGAGGAGCAGTAGGGTAAAGGCAGTGCCTTCCCCTCTGTCTCAGATCACAGATTCACCCCCAGAGGGAGGTGAAGCAGATCCTGAAGAAGGAACTGCCCCAGAGGGACTTGAGCCTGATCAGGTTGAGTTCTTGGGGGCAGGGGCCCCTTCTAGGGAAGATCTGAGTAAAAAGCAACAGTGCTGCCCCTCTCTTGAACCCCTCAGACAGCAGGCTGCTGCTGAGGCTGCTGGGAGTGCTAGTGGGTCCCATAAAGTTTATTGGGATGAGGGACTCCTATATTCTGAGGGTAGAGATCCAGCCCCTGGAGCCACCAGGAGGATGGTAATACCTCAGACGTTTAGGGGGTTCCTCTTGACCCTAGCACATGATATCCCTTTGGCAGGTCACTTGGGCCAAAACAAGACCTGAGACAGGCTTGTTCCACATTTTCATTGGCCACATATGTCAGAGGACACAAAGGAGTTTTGTCGCTCCTGTGTCACATGCCAAGCCAGTTGTAAGGCAGGTGGCACAACAAAGGCCCCCTGATACCACTACCTGTGGTGGGGTACCCTTTGAAAGGGTAGGGATTGACATTGTTGGTCCCCTTGACCCTCAAACTGCATCTGGGCACAGGTTTATCCTGGTGGTAGTGGATCATGCCACCAGGTACCCAGAAGCAATTCCCTGAGGACCACCACAGCCCCTGTGGTGGCAAGAGCCCTCATTGGAGTTTTCTCCAGAGTGGGTTTCCCAAAGGAGGTCATTTTTGACAGAGGTACCAACTTCATGTCAGGATATTTGAAGGCAATGTGGAAGGAGTGTGGTGTAACTTATAAGTTCACCACCCCTATCACCCACAATGCAATGGGCTAGTTGAACGCTTCAACAAAACCCTGAAGGGAATGATTAAAGGACTCCCAGAGAAGCTTAGGGGAAATGGGACCTTCTTCTTCCCTGCCTGTTGTTTGCATACAGAGAGGTTCCACAGAAGGGGGTTGGTTACAGCCCATTTGAGCTTCTGTTTGGGCATCCTGAGAGAGGTCCATTGTGTTTGGTAAAAGAGGGCTGGGAGTTACCTCTCAAGCCCACCAAACAAGATGTGATGGACTATGTACTTGGTCTCCGCTCCCGGATGGCTGAGTACATGAAAAAGGCAACCAAAAACCTGGAGGCCAGCCAAGAATTACAAAAAGCTTGGCATGACCAAAAGGCTGTACTGACTGTATACCAGCCAGGACAGAAAGTGTGGGTGTTGGAGCCTGTGGCCACAGCAGCCCTCCAGGACAAGTGGAGTGGCCCCCATACAATAGTTGAACAGAAGGGAGAAGTCACCTACCTGGTGAATCTTGGAACTCCCAGGAGCACCCTGAGGGTGCTCCATGTCAACAGATTAAAGCCATATGTTGACAGGGCTGACATGGGCTTGCTCATGGCAACTGATGAGGACCAGGAGGAGGAGAGTGACCCTCTCCCTGACCTGCTCTCTCAGAACCCTGATGATGGGTCAGTAGATGGTGTTGCTTTGGCAAGCAGCCTCACTGACCATCAGCAAACTGAGTGCAGACAAGTTCTGCAACAGTATAGACATATGTTTAGCCTGACCCCTAGTCAGACTACCTGGTGCACCCATGAGGTGGACACTGGGGACAGTCTGCCTGTCAAGAGTAAAATCTACAGGCAACCTGACCATGTCAGGTACTGTATCAGGACTGAAGTCCAGAAAATGTTGGAGCTAGGTGTAATTGAGCCTTCTGATAGCCCTTGGGCTAGCCCAGTAGTCCTGGTACCCAAGCCTCATACCCAGGGTGGTAAGAAAGAAATGAGGTTTTGTGTAGACTACAGAGGCCTCAATGCAGTCACTAGGACTGATGCCTATCCCATACCAAGGGCAGATGAGCTGATTGATACTTTGGCCTCAGCCAAGTATCTAAGTACATTTGACCTAACAGCTGGCTACTGGCAGATCAGATTAGCTGATGATGCAAAAGCCAAAACAGCATTTTCGACCCCTAGTGGGCACTACCACTTTGTGGTGATGCCCTTTGAATTGAAAAATGCACCTGCCACTTTTCAGAGGTTGGTGAATAAAGTTCTGGCAGGGATGGAAACTTATTGCTCAGCTTATGTAGATGATATTGCTGTCTTTAGTTCCTCCTGGCAGGATCACCTGGTCCACCTCAGAAATGTTTTGGAGGCTCTGCAGAAAGCAGGCCTCACTATCAAGGCCACTAAGTGCCAGATAGGGCAGAGTCAGGTTGTGTACCTGGGCCACCTTGTAGGTGGAGGCCAGGTTCAGCCTTTACAGAGCAAAATCCAAACCATAATGGAATGGGTTGCTCCAACCACCCAGACACAGGTGAGAGCCTTCTTAGGCCTGACTGGGTACTATAGGAGGTTTGTCAAGGGATATGGATCTATAGTGACCCCCTTGAATGATCTGACCTCAAAGAAAATGGCAAAAAAGGTTCAGTGGACAGCTAGCTGTCAGAAGGCATTTGAAGACCTAAAGCAGGCCATGTGCACTGCCCCCATCTTACAGAGTCCAGACTACACCAAAAAGTTCATTGTCCAAACAGATGCTTCTGAGCTGGGTGTGGGAGCTGTACTGTCTCAACTGAATGATGAAGGTCAAGACCAGCCAGTAGCTTTTATTAGCAGAAGGCTGACCCCTAGAGAGAAACGTTGGTCAGCTATAGAGAGGGAGGCCTTTGCTGTGGTGTGGGCCCTGAAGAAGCTGAGGCCATACTTGTTTGGCACTCACTTCATAGTTCAGACTGACCACAAGCCCTCCTATGGCTTAAACAGATGAAAGGTGAAAACCCAAAACTTTTGAGGTGGTCCATTTCCCTACAGGGGATGGACTATACAGTGGAACATAGACCTGGGACCCAACATGCCAATGCAGATGGACTCTCAAGGTATTTCCACTTAGAACACGAAGACTCAACTGGTCAAGGTTAGTTTAGTGTCCCTGCGTTTGGGGGGTTGTGTAGGAGAGTAGGATCTGCCTCTTATGTTGCCCCCACTTTTTTTCTGATGTTTACACTGGTTTCTGGCTATAGTCTGGCTGGGTCCCTGCTAATCAGGGCCCCAGCCTCTCTGTTCTCTCTAAATGACTTGGAGTGCACTCTAGGTGCACTAGTGATTGGATACTGTGGTACCTTATGAGTCCCTAGTATATGGTACCTTAGGTACTAAGGGCATAGGTACTTCACAGGCCTACCAGGGGCTGCAGCATGTATTATGCCACCCCTGGGAAGCAGACTAAATCTGACACCACAGGCCTGCTACTGCAGCCTGGGTGAGGTGGTGCTAGCACTCCTCACTGAGATATAGATTCCCTATATCTCTCCTACACACACATATAAACCTATCAGTCACCCCTAAGGCAGGCCCCATCAATCCTGAGAGCAGGGTGCTTGGCTTCTATGTGAGGGGGTGCCTCTGCCTGAGCAGGGCCCCTCTGCAGCTCTCAGAGTCCATTCTCTGGTGCTGTTTGTGGATGCGGTTAAACCATATACTCTTAAGTGCATTATATCCTCGCGGTAAAATGCTAACTTTGGAATGGCTGCATCAAAACATGTCGTGTTTGGTGTCAAACATCTTGGAATACTACCCCCCGTCAGTCCTGGCGGCGGGGGTAGCATTCCACACTTCTAGAGGGATAGACATGTACCTACTGTGGAAACGCGGTAGAATCCTGCAGAGCCCTGGCATCACAAAATGGATGCCACCAGTCACAGACACTGGGCTGCCCTCCTGCTGATGACCAACACTCGCAGTGGAGGAAGCCCAACAATAGATATCCTGTCCCAAGGGGGTGTGACCACCTCCCAGACAGGGTTTAGTGTATTGGGGCTGGGTGGGTGCACTCTTAGAGTGCTTTGAAGTCCTGCACTGGGGGAGCAGAAGGCTCCTCTGTGCATACCCCAGTTCAAACCAGCTCAGGGGCTACCTGCCCCTGCTCTGGCGCGAAACTGGACAAAGGGAAGTGGGTGTAGCCACCCACTCCCCTGACCCTCCCATAGGTAGGGTCATAGAGCTAGTCCCTCCCTTTCTTTTAGTATAAGAGGGGGAACCTGTGCATTGCAAACTAGATATCCCTGAACGACACTCTACAAGAAGAATCCCGGACCTTCGACGTTCCACTACCTTTGGAAGACTGAAGAATCTCCCTTGGAGTCAAGGAGTGACTCCCCTGCTTGGCAGGCACCAAAAACTACAAACGACGGTCGCAAACTATGCCACTCCCGCCGGAGTCCGAAGTCCCTGCAGCCCAAGAAGTGGATTTCCTGACTTCTCAAAGGCCATCGTGAGTCCCCAGCGAAGCTGAGGCTAGTGGACCCCAAGAGTGACGAGGAACCGTGACATCTGGGTACCGTGCACTATTGTCGAGTGCAACCCCTTCACAACATTCTACGAACTGGTGCTTTGGCCCACGTGTGGTCCTAGCCTCCAGCAGGAATCCCTCCGAAGATTGGAGGCCTACCACGTCCCGAGTGACCGTGGGCCCCTGTTGAGCGAATCCTCCCGAGGCGTCTTTGCGATCCCTTGCCCGCTAGCTTGTGGGTCCCCAGAAGGATTTCCTACAGAACCAAAGGGCTCCCCTGGTTGCTCCAGGCCTGCCCTGACTTACCCTCGCTGGGTGAGCCCCTCAGACCTTGCTGGTCTGCGCCATTGACTTTTTACACTTTCCCCGAGACTTGCTGTTACCAAGGCTTGTTGGCTCCAATCGAGTCACCGACACCGCAGTAAGCTGCAGACATTGTGGGACACACCGAATCCAGCTCCTGGTTGTTGTCGACACCTCCTGGACCTCGTGGCTGAAGAGTCAAGGCACCCATGAACGACCTGAATCTTGCAATGACGGTGGGCATCCATCTTCCTTGCCCCGAGTCACTGCCAAGTGACTTTGAACACTGTCCCCTCTGCTTTCAGGTCTTCCATCTTCTGAATCCAGGCTTGGATTCCTCCGGACACTTCTCCTGTCGCCGCAAGCAGCAAGTCTTCACTGGCTCCCATTGAAAACGACGCCGCGATCCGACACCAAAGAACACCTATGCACCCGGCTCCCCTGGGTGAGGTAACTTCAGCACTATGGTGCTCCTGTGGGTGTGGGCCCTAGAACTACTTACCCTGTAAGTGACTTGCTTGTAGCTACCCTAGAAGTGCCCTAAAATTCTTACTTTCCAAGTGCGACTATCGCGCTGACTCGTACATGGTTCGCGTCTGTGTTAGACACACCGCGTCCAACTCCCTTGCAACTCTATCTGTAACCGCGTCCTTCGACTCGTACAAGGACCGATCGGTGTGTTCGCCTCGAACACGCAAGGGACCTTTAACATTGAAATCTCAATCGCGTCTGTTCGCATAGACTCGTACAGGACTCGCACCGGTGCCAGGTCACCGCGTCCGTCCCCTGTGGGTCTCCTACAACTACCTGGGGTGGTTCTTGGGGGTCCCTCGATTCTAGATGCCCTAGACCTAGGTCTAGCCAAACTAAGATTGTGATATTTGATTGTGCTAAACTTATTTTGATAACATTTGATTTGTACATATGTTCCTGACTTCTAATCTCATAAAGAGATTAGTAGAGAGTTGTTTATTAATAAATACATATATATTTGATATATATACCTGTGTGGTGTCTTTTCATTTGGTGATTCAAGAGATTGTGTGGTAAAACAAGCTGCTTTACATTCCTTCAAGACTTAGCCTGAAGGCTGCTCTCCACAGCTACCACTAGGATAGCTTTCTTTAAAGGTTGTCTTAAACCTATCTACCATAAAAGTCGAATTGTTCTGGTGCAAGGTGTCCACTTTAATTAGTGAACAGCATATACCAGGCCAACTTCTCACACTGGGCTATAGAGAAAACTTATATAGATGGATATACATCCCTCAGTGTAGACGCCAAGCCAGCCCTTCACTTTGGTAGAGCTAGTGGTGGGCTTTTAACTTTGATTAAGAATGGTCGTTTTAGCACTGTCACTACTATAGAAATTGATTGTTTAGATTTAATGGGAACCTTAGTTACCCTACCGTCTGGTCTTTCTTTGGCAATTTTTAATATCTATGTAAGGCCAACTCGATCTAATGATACGTCTATGACTCTAGCATTATTGGACACCATATTGGAAAATGTATCCCCGGATACAAGAATTATAGTGGCGGGAGATTTTAACACCGGCTTTGAACCTTGCTCCCTGTTAACTGAGATTACTGTGGAGGAAGATGAGCAATGGGGAATTCCTAAATTGCTGGTGCCCCTGAGGAAAAACCTCACATCATGTGCATTACAGATAGTTTCATTGGTCATTGGCAGAGGTCTTAGAGCCCTAAATGGTCGTACCACCTCTGATCCCCTGTGTGCACCAACATTTAAGAGAGGTATGTGTGCCAGTATAATTGATTATGTATTGATTGATGTGAGAATGTGGCCCCTACTAGCCGATATGAAGATCAATGCTAGGTCCGATAGTGATCATAACTCTCTCGAAGCGGTACTTGCGGGAGAGCTTTTGGTTTCTGGGTGTGCTCTTATCTATACAAACGTCCCTGTAGCACTGGCTACCAATAATCGGCGAGCTGTTAGATGGCCGGAAGTTATGGCTAATCCGGATGTCTATTCAAAAGTCTATAAACAGTTTATTACCTCTTTTGACCCTTACGAGGGGACAGATCCAGCAGGAATACCTATTTTATCAGTCCACATGCAGTTGTTTGATGGTCTCCAAAAGATATTCTACAGAGAGGTGACTATCACGAAGACGGTACATTCTAAGTATCACGACTGGTTTAACCCTGCTTGTAAAGTAGCTAAGAATTCATTAAAAATAGCTATTGATGAGGGTGATAGAGGTAAAATTCGTACCGCCAGAGGTTTTTATAAAACACAGCTCAGAAAGGCTAGAAGAGATTGGGAAGACAAGCTTTGGCACGACCTACTTGCAGCCAGTAAAATTAAGGATAGTAGATCATTCTGGAAATTGGTCGCACAGAGTCATCCTGAAGGAGTAAAGTATCCAAGTTTTAATATATCACCCGATAATTGGGTAGCTCATTTTTCATCACTGTACTCGCTAAGGAAGCCGGATGATATTGACAATGGTACTAATATAATGGAGGATGTTATTTCACCTTACATAGCGCAAGAACAATATAGTAGCCCTGTCAAATTCAGTCTTGAAGAGACAACCTGTGCAATACAGTCTCTTAAAATGGCTAAAGCACCGGGACCTGACAAAATTCCAGGTGATCTTTTTAAGTCGGAGCCATTAATCTGGTCAAGCTATTTTAATCTTCTATCAAATGCTATCTCCGCCGGGGGAGCGATGAGCGATCCCTGATTCATGGAGGGGGGCCGAGATAATAACTATTTTTAAAAAGGGTGATGCTAATAACCCAGCAAACTATAGGCCAATTAGCCTGTTAGATAATGCTCAAAAAGTTTTTAGTCGTCAAATCCTGAACAAATTAACTGAATGGATGGAAGAAAAGAAATACTTTCCCCCTTCCAAGCAGGTTTTAGAACTAAAATTAGTACTGTTGACCAGATTTTTAGATTTACATTATTGTACTGGAAAACTGTGCTTTTACGTAAGGGTATGCTGTATGTGGCTTTTATTGATCTTAAAGATGCCTTTGATCTTAGTCCCCGATCGGATTTGTGGCAGGTTCTTACTAATATAGGTGTTCCCAGCAATCTTGTATATTTATTGAGTAAATTACATGAGAATAACTATGCTCAAGTACGCTGGGGACCAAGTGGAGAACTGACTAATCGTATTCCAATCGAACGGGGGGTCAGGCAAGGCTGTGTTCTTGCCCCCACTTTATTTTCCCTTTATTTAAATGATGTGGTTAATGTCTTGGAAAACTGTGTTAATGATTCTCCTATGCTAAATGGCAGGAAGGTACCAATATTACTTTTGCTGATGACTCCCTACTTATCTCAAAGTCCCCTATGGGTCTCCAGAACCTGGTTAATAAATTTTTAGGTTTCTGTAATGAGAGGGGACTTGAGCTAAATGTTAATAAAACAAAATTTATGATTTTAGGCAAGGGGGTCAAGAAAGGTAAACCGACTATTCGGGTTGGAAATGACGTCCTTGAGAGGGTTGAAAATTTTGACTATTTGGGAGTACGATTTATGGATAGTTTTAATTGGTTAGATCAGATTATGAAAAGTAAACTTCTTATTGAGCACAGGTCAAATGCCATTCTGAGAACACAAAAGAGAACGGTATCTCATGTGGTATCCCCGGTCATGGAGATTTACCGTGCAAAGGCGCAAGGGGCTGCTCTTTATGGGGCTGAAGTGTGGGGTTATGTTGATGCCAAGCCTCTTGCACTGGTAGAAAACAGCTTTGTTAGGAAAATGTTATGCCTTCCCAGAGTACACCTCTTATTCCATTGTATTTAGATCTAGGATTGAAAAGAATATCAGACTTAGTGGCTTTGAAAGTGTTGATCTATTGGGTTCGTCTTTGGTGTATACCGGAGCTAGTCGATTATAGAGAATCCCTGACCGATGTTTTAAATATACCAGGTGCTCGATCGCTCCCATGGTTTAAACATGTGTCTTCGTGGTTGAGAATGTTAGGTCTCCGTAGATTTTGGGATGATACTACTAAACTCAAGAAAGTCGATCAGCATCTTCTTAAAACTACTTACTGGAATTTTATCAATGAACGTGTAGTAAGGAAAAATTATATAGGATCTCTGACTAACAGTTTTCTTGATTTTAAATCTACTCCATTATTGGAAGATTATATGGATTTTATACCCTTTGCTTTCCCTAAAAGCCTTTTCATACGGTTTCGTTTGGGGACTTTGCCCATAAGATCATTTACTCACAAATGGAATCCAGCACAGTCAGCATTGACTTGCCCAATGTGTAAACAATGTGATGAAAATGAATCACATTTGCTATTTTTCTGTCCGAAGTATTTGTCCCCTCGTAGGAGGTGGATTATTCCGATTTGCCGGGAATTGGGGCTTGTACAATATCGAATAGCATTACGGATTCTAAAAACTAATCTCTCCCCTAGAATAGTTGTAGCTGTTAGCAAATTTTTAGAGGCAGTTTGGTATAAACGCAATGCAATTTTAAAATTAGATCAGTGTAAGGATTAAGGATGTATTTTATTGCTTATTTATATTAATGAATTGTTTTATTCTGTATTGTCTTGCTAGGTATAACTTTTAGGTACTGTCTGTAGCTGGATCTTATGTACAGTGCTAAAGTAATTATTATCTTTTTATCAATTATAATGTTATTGCTGCTGTTATTGTATCCAACTCAGAAGCATTGTGCACTTTAAACATGGACTTATTGCTGCTATTATTGTATATACAATTGTAACGTAACTTGAAGCATTATGCACTTTAAATATGGACACACTGCTGCTATTATTGTTGTTATTGTACATATATTTGTGTATTATTAGTCATTTTAATGTACAGGATGTTGGTTGATACTTTGATGGTTGCAATAACCGAATAAAGTTATATACTACTACTACCCAATATTGTGTGACAATACACACACATCACTGTCAAGGGATAGTCAAACCATGCACCCTTAGCAAATCCACAGCAACCAAAAGATAATCATCCCATGATTAACCCTGGGCATAATACTTTGCTACGCTCACGAAGCATGCAAAGTTTGTGCTACTACGCACTACGCAAATTGCACGTAGCAGAGTGAATAACTGTACTAATAAACGTAGCGTAGCAGGAGTATAATAAACTCCTTCAAATGCTTTGATAAAGCAATTTTTTATGCTAAAAAGCATATAACCAATTCACAAAAATGAATGTTGACAATAAAATATCAAGCAATGAGAGAGGTGATGATTTTGGAGTCCCCCTAACCTAGGGGAGGACCAAGCAGATGCCTTGAACACAAAAAGCATATCATGTGAACGATTCAATGGTGGTCCCTTCCTCCTAGGACCACCCAAGCACAGTTATGGGCAAAATACAATCCCAACCAAAGGCCCTGCAAAGCATTATGGGACGAGATTAGCAGTGGGCAGTGAATATTATAGTGTCCAATATCAAAATAATTCTACAAAGAGCTGCAGTTCAACTAGTCGTCACTGGGTGTCGTCCCTCAAGAGTGAAATGCAAAAGTATTGAAAACCTTTCATGAAGCTTTTGCATTTGACTCGTGAGGGACGACACCCAGTGACGACTAGTTGAACTGCAGCTCTTTGTAGAATTATTTTGATATTGGACACTATAATATTCACTGCCCACTGCTAATCTCGTCCCATAATGCTTTGCAGGGCCTTTGGTTGGGATTGTATTTTTGCCCATAACTGTGCTTGGGGTGGTCCTAAGAGGATGGGACCACCACCTAATCATTCAATAAGATGTGCTTTTTGTTTTCAAGACATCTGCTTGGTTCTCTCCCTAAGTTAGCGAGGATACCAAAATCATCACCTCTCTCACTGCTTTTTGTTTTCACTTTAGTGAAATGACTATATGCAATTTTAGCATATAAAGACAGAGATATTTATTTTATCTTAACTTGCACTGTACAAGTTTGCTTTTGGTAATTATTGTACAGTGCAGTGAGTCAAGCACACAGCTAGCACTACGCCCAGGCTTAATAATAATAACAAACTCCTTCAAATGCTTTGATAAAGCAATTTTTTATGCTAAAAAGCATATAACCAATTCACAAAAATGAATTTTGACATATCAAGCAATGAGAGAGGTGATGATTTTGGAGTCCCCCTAACCTAGGGGAGGATCAAGCAGATGCCTTGAACACAAAAAGCATATCATGTGAACGATTCAATGGTGGTCCTTCCTCCTAGGATCACCTCAAGCACAGTTATGGGCAAAAATACAATCCCAACCATAGCCCTGCAAAGCATTATGGGACGAGATTAGCAGTGGGCAGTGAATATTATAGTGTCCAATATCAAAATAATTCTACAAAGAGTTGCAGCTCAACTAGTCGTCACTGGGTGTCGTCCTCACGAGTCAAATGCAAAAGCTTCATGAAAGGTTTTCAATACTTTTGCATTTCACTCTTGAGGGACGACACCCAGTGACGACTAGTTGAACTGCAGCTCTTTGTAGAATTATTTTGATATTGGACACTATAATATTCACTGCCCACTGCTAATCTCGTCCCATAATGCTTTGCAGGGCCTTTGGTTGGGATTGTATTTTTGCCCATAACTGTGCTTGGGGTGGTCCTAGGAGGAATCGTTCAATAAGATGTGCTTTTGTTTTCAAGACATCTGCTTGGTTGTTGGTTCTCTCCTAAGTTAGTGAGGATACCAAAATCATCACCTCTCTCACTGCTTGTTAACTTTTTGTTTTCACTTTAGTGAAATGACTATATGCATTTTAGCATATAAAGACAGAGATATTTATTTTATCTTAACTTGCACTGTACAAGTTTGCTTTTGGTAATTATTGTACAGTGCAGTCAAGCACACAGCTACGCACTACGCAATTTGCATAGCTACGTGTAGTTGAAGCTGTACTTCACGTAGCTACGTGAAGTGCTACTACGCAAACTACGCCCGGGCTTACCCATGATGTGTATGTTAGTTAGATAAACACAATACATGCCATCTCATAGTGATATGTAACTGTGTCATGACATGTACAAACCTAACAACAAATAGAGCAAGGCAGTGGCACAAATCTAACCAACAAACACTGTCAGATATTTTGCCACCACTAGAACACCACCTCACAGGGAAGCTCACTGAAAGGAAGGAATGCTGTGTATGCTGGTGAAGTCAGTGTAGCCAATAGCATGATGGGAGTTGTAGTCACAGATATCGGTCACCCTCACAATTGGCCCATCAACACCACTATGAACCATGCTCACATCACAGGGAGTGGAAAAAAACTGACAAGATGGCTGACACTGGGTACTGCTGTGGGGAGCACAAGGCCCTGCTGGGAACTGTGCACCAACCAACAGCAGGACACCACTGTCAGCCATCTTGCCATTGCTCTCACACACAGTGAAGTCGACTCAAAAGGAAGGAAGTATTGGCATGCTGGGAAGGGGGGTGTAGGCAATAGCATGATGGGAGTGGTAGTCACAGATATTGGTCACCCTCACAATTGGCCCATCAACACCACTCTGAACCATGCTCACATCACAGGGAGTTGAAAAGAACTGACAAGATGGCTGACACTGGGTACTGCTGTGGGGAGCACAAGGCCCTGCTGGGAACTGTGCACCAACCAACAGCAGGACACCACTGTCAGCCATCTTGCCATTGCTGTCACACTCACACACAGTGAAGTCGACTCAAAAGGAAGGAAGTATGGGCATGCTGGGAAGGGGGTGTAGGCAATTGCATGATGGGAGTGGTAGTCACAGATATTGGTCACCCTCACAATTGGCCCATCAACACCACTCTGAACCATGCTCACATCACAGGGTGTTGAAAAGAACTGACAAGATGGCTGACACTGGGTACTGCTGTGGGGAGCACAAGGCCCTGCTGGCAACTGTGTACCAACCAACAGCAGGACACCACTGTCAGCCATCTTGCCATTGCTGTCACACTCACACACAGTGAAGTCGACTCAAAAGGAAGGAAGTATGGGCATGCTGGGAAGGGGGGTGTAGGCAATAGCATGATGGGAGTGTTAGTCACAGCTCAACATCCCCCACCCACATGGCCCAGCAAGCTCACACTGAAGCATGCACACCTCACAGGGAGTGAAAAGCCAATTCAAAGATGTCTGACAATGGTCCTCTGTTGTGGGGAGTACCAGGCCCTGCTGGGAACTGGGCACCAACCAACAGCAGGACACCACTGAATGACATCCTGAGAGTTAACCTGCACCCACTGCAAGGGTAGGATGCTTCATGGTGGGATAACTGGGCTGGGGGGAGAAGGAGGTCCGGATGTCAACCAAATATCACCAATGCTGGTCATGCACACACCACCACAACCACATTGCAAAGCATCAGGTTGGCAGGACAATGAGCCACACCAATATCAACCTCTGACTGTGACAACTTAGGTCAATGCAATGTACAGGGCCGCATCCAGAGGTACAGTCACAACTGTCATGTGTTTGAACCATTGATGCCTGCAGAAACATAACATATATTGTGTGTCTCTTCCCAAAACAGGTGATGATGGGGACACAGCAGCAGATGAGGAGGAGTCCCTGTCCCAGGCTCCGGTGGCCCATGAGCTCTCTGGTGTGGAACAGCCTCTGCCCTCATCGGATGGCGAAGACCAACCTGGCACCTCCGGTGTGAGTCATCATGCAGCACCAGCAGGACCACCATCTGCCCCCTGCACCCATTCCTCCAACATCTGCCGACACACAGACCACCCCCGCCGACACGGACAGACCAAGGACACTCAATGACAACAGCACAGGGACCCCAGCCCACCGTGAAGCAACGGACAACAACCCCAGTACCAACCCCCAAGGGGGCCTAGGGTCACCTGTGCATGCCACCACAGGTCCCGCACGTGTGTCCAGGGGTGGTGGGAGGGTGGTAGGCAGAGGTCGCTGTTTGCAGAGGGTCTGGACTGCATGATGACCCACAACTGGTACGCATTGCTGATGCGTACCAGAATAGCACCGGAGAGGTCAGCCAGGTAGTGGGGATCCTCAAGGACATTCAATAGCAGCAGGCTGCCCATCATGCCCGCTTGGACTCCCACATGTCCCGTGTGGAGACACACATGTCCTGTGTGGAGACACACATGTCTGGCATGGAGTCCAAGTGGGACACATTGGAAGAACTGACAGCGGTGCAGAGGGACATATTGACATGCCTCTGCCAGATTAGCACCAACATGGCCACACCTCCCTGTGTGCCCACAACATCTGGTGCCGCAACAACTGCAACTGCCACAGGGAGGGAGGATGACTCTGGTGGAGAGTCCTCTGCACCGCAGTGGCCTGCACGTGAGGGTCCCCCCAGAAAGAAGAGGGGCCGTCCGAGGAAGGACAGCTGAGAGGCCGATGGCCATGTACATCCCCCAGGAACCCAACACCTGTTCTGGAAATTCTCCTTTGTGTGCAAACTGTTCACCCTGTCGAATGCAACACAACTCTTCCACATGACATGGGGAGTTTAAGTTGGACTAATGCATCAGATGACTGTGGACTTTACTCAGGACATTTCTGCTACCAACACTTCCAACTCATCAGGGAACTTTGGATTCCAATCCCAATGTACAGCACCCACCATCCTGTGCACTATCCTCACACATGTATGTAAATAAACTCACTAAGACACCATACTTGCCTCTGTTGTGATTCCAACGTTGTTTTTGTCATGGAGATGATGATCTGCTAAATGACACTGTGCATGCCAACTGCTACAGCAAGTTCAACACCGTCATGTGAGTCATGGAGACGTGACACATATGAGGGAGACACACCACTAGGGCAACACAACAGATACACACCAGGGCCATCTGACTCATCGCCTACACTGATGTTGCCAGGAAATACAGTGGAATGCACAGACACCACACCTATTCACAGTCTGTGTTAACTAGCCCACAGGTGCAGTAAGCAAATGTCAGTCAGATGTGTGACCACACACAACGCACATCCCAAAGTGAAGCACAGGTTTATTACACATTTGCAACATGTTGTTTCCACTACAGATGCAAGGTAATCCCACGTGGCAGTGGCCACACAGTCAACAAGTGTTGAAGGAATAAAGTCCAGGGGTGTGGGGCACATCACCTGTAGGTAAACGACTGCTTCCACCCTGGAAGTTGAATCATGGTGTCGGGGGATCCGAGTTGACCAAACAACTCTGAAAGCACCCTGTGAAGGACAGACATGACACACAGTCAAAAGCACTGAAGAACAGGACAGAACTGCAATACTCATGCCCAATACATGTCACAAGATACCTACACAAAACCAAGTTAGCATGTCAACACTGTTGGGGAGTACAGACTACCTGTAAGGACACATCGCTGCACGCATCCAGTCAAGTAGCACATGGCCACACTCAAACAGCAACAGAGCACCACCAACACATATCATGCAAACTCAAATCATTGACATGACATCTCTGGATACTCACATTCAGCTGAAGAAGTTGGTGATGAGCTGTGTGCGGACATCACCCTCATCATCATCATCATCACTGGCATCGTGGCCCAGGCCAGGATCCTCCACAGGTGGCGGATGTTGGTCATCGTCATCCAGGATGAGAGGCAACTCCTTCCGCACTGCCAGGTTGTGTAGCATGCTGCAGACGATGACAATCTTGCACACCTTTGCTGGGGCATATGGGAGGGCAACTCATGTCTTGTCCAGGCAGTGAAAGCGGCTCTTCAGGAGACCAAATGTCCGCTCGATCACTCTCCTGGTCCGACCATGTGCCTCATTGTAGCGCATCTGGGCTGGTGTCACAGGGTTCCTGAGGGGTGTCAGCAACCACGGCATGTTGGGGTATCCGGAGTCACCTACATACAGACAATTGCACATTAGCTGAGTTGGGTAAAGAGGGTGGAATACAACATTGCAGAACACACACAATGGTACAGAGTCAGTACACACCGACAAGCCAGGCACGCTGGTTCTGCATCTGTGACATCATCCTCGGGATGCGACTACTCCTCATCACGTAGGCATCGTGTGCAGAACCTGGGAAACGTGCACACACATGTGAGATGCTCATATCTGCAAGACATACCACCAGAGCATTGATAGAATGGTAATGTTTCCTGTTCCTGTATGCCTGCTCATGTGCCTGTGGTGGTACCAAAGCCACATGTGTCCCATCAATGGAGCCAATGACATGTGGCATCCTCCCCAGGGCATAGAAGTCACTCTTGATGTCAGTGAGTTGTTGATGTTTAGGGAAATAGATGTACTGGTTCAGGTATCTCAACATTGCCTCCAAAACATCACGTAGCACACGGCTGAACATGGTCTGTGACAGCCCACCAGCAGACGCCACAGTGTGTTGAAAGGTACTGGTGGCAAAGAAGTGTAGGGCTGCCATCACCTTCACCTTGGGGGTCAGCGCTGTAGGGTATGTCCGGCCAGGTTGCAAATGTGGGGCCAACCGCACCGCCAATTCCTCAATCAGCGGCCTGTTGAAGCGGTACCGTCGGATGCAGTCACGTTCAACCATGGTTGCAAGGTCAGGGAATGGTCTATGGACAGCTGGTGCCCTGCAGTGCATAGGTGAACAAAGAAAGATTGTCAGTCACCCCACATATGTGGCATTGACCATACTCAATATCACATGATACATCATTACGAGACACAAGTACTTGATGTGTGTGCCGTTCTGTATGGACATATATGGCACCTACATGGGCAACATCTAACATCACAGTTCAACATGTGTTGACAACAAGTTCCAGGTCGTGCTATGGGAAATCATTAGGCTGTGTCACAGTACCCATGTACTGCTGTCACGTTCCAAACACACAACACAGTGACAAGTGAGGACAGATGTGCCACAGGCATCACAGCTCATTGACAGGTAGATTCCCAGGGACCCTGTATTGCCACATGGACAGTGGCATGACATGGCGTATCATGTACACGTCAGCAAAACAACCATGACTCCCACAGGTAGGGGCCCCTGTTGCCTCTGCAGGACAGACATGGACGTCTGTAACACACACACGCACAACATCAAAGTCGATGCACAAACAACGTGGATGTGGAGACTGTCTCCCATTGTGCACATGGAATCAGAGACATCTGAAACACAACATGCACACAGACTGTGGAGGGCCATCACTATAGTGGCAATGGGTCACCCTGTGACGTACATACCTTCCCACATGGGACTCAGGGTGTATGTGACATGACATACACATACACAACCTGGAAATGTGATCATGCCACATGCCCTGAACTGAACAGTTGCACATCACAGTGGTCATGTGCACAACACACAAAGGATTCTGTCCCCATGAACACGTGCACAGCCTGGGAGTGGCTGCCCCCAAGTGCCACCAAAAAACCCACATGTTGACCCCCATACACACACAGGTAATGCAGCCTTACATGCCTTAGGATACAGTGTGGACAGGCTGTGGTGTTGTAGGTGTGCCCCTGAGTCCGTGGCAAGTAATTGTGGCTGGCATACGTTCACCTGTGACAACCATGGTGACATATGCGAGTGACTTGTACAGGGACGCGTTGCACAGCAATGGACCGATCGGTGCGCACGCATTGGCCATTGCATATGATGTGGACGGATGCGTGTTGTCATCCGATATACGCGTTGTACAGCAATGGACCGATCGGTGCGCACGCATTGGCCATTGCATTTGATGTGGACGGAAATACGCGTTGTACAGCAATGGACCGATCGGTGCGCACGCATTGGCCATTGCATATGATGCGGACGGAAATACGCGTTGTACAGCAATGGACCGATCGGTGCGCACGCATTGGCCATTGCATATGATGTGGACGGAAATACGCGTTGTACAGCAATGGACCGATCGGTGCGCACGCATTGGCCATTGCATATGATGTGGACGGATGCGTGTTGTCATCCAATATACGCGTTGTACAGCAATGGACCGATCGGTGCGCACGCATTGGCCATTGCATATGATGTGGACGGATGCGTGTTGTCATCCGATATACGTGTTGTACAGCAATGGACCGATCGGTGCGCACGCATTGGCCATTGCATTTGATGTGGACGGAAATACGCGTTGTACAGCAATGGACCGATCGGTGCGCACGCATTGGCCATTGCATATGATGTGGACGGATGCGTGTTGTCATCCGATATACGCGTTGTACAGCAATGGACCGATCGGTGCGCACGCATTGGCCATTGCATATGATGTGGACGGATGCGTGTTGTCATCTGATATACGCGTTGTACAGCAATGGACCGATCGGTGCGCACGCATTGGCCATTGCATTTGATGTGGACGGAAATACGCGTTGTACAGCAATGGACCGATCGGTGCGCACGCATTGGCCATTGCATATGATGCGGACGGAAATACGCGTTGTACAGCAATGGACCGATCGGTGCACACGCATTGGCCATTGCATATGATGTGGACGGAAATACACGTACAGCAATGGACCGATCGGTGCGCACGCATTGGCCATTGCATATGATGTGGACGGATGCGTGTTGTCATCCGATATACGCGTTGTACAGCAATGGACCGATCGGTGCGCACGCATTGGCCATTGCATATGATGTGGACGGATGCGTGTTGTCATCCGATATACGTGTTGTACAGCAATGGACCGATCGGTGCGCACGCATTGGCCATTGCATTTGATGTGGACGGAAATACGCGTAGTACAGCAATGGACCGATCGGTGCGCACGCATTGGCCATTGCATATGATGTGGACGGATGCGTGTTGTCATCCGATATACGCGTTGTACAGCAATGGACCGATCGGTTCGCACGCATTGGCCATTGCATATGATGTGGACGGATGCGTGTTGTCATCCGATATATGCGTTGTACAGCAATGGACCGATCGGTGCGCACGCATTGGCCATTGCATATGATGTGGACGGATGCGTGTTGTCATCCGATATACGCGTTGTACAGCAATGGACCGATCGGTGCGCACGCATTGGCCATTGCATTTGATGTGGACGGAAATACGCGTTGTACAGCAATGGACCGATCGGTGCGCACGCATTGGCCATTGCATATGATGTGGACGGATGCGTGTTGTCATCCGATATACGCGTTGTACAGCAATGGACCGATCGGTGCACACGCATTGGCCATTGTATATGATGTGGACGCAAATAAGCGTTGTACAGCAATGGACCGATCGGTGCGCACGCATTGGCCATTGCATATGATGTGGACGGAAATACGCGTTGTACAGCAATGGACCGATCGGTGCGCACGCATTGGCCATTGCATTTGATGTGGACGGAAATACGCGTTGTACAGCAATGGACCGATCGGTGCGCACGCATTGGCCATTGCATATGATGTGGACGGCTGCGTGTTGTTTTTCGAAATACGTGTTGTACAGCAATGGTCCGATCGGTGCGCACGCATTGGCTATGGCCTGACATGGTAACGGACGCGTTTGAGCTTTAACGAGTCTGATGCAGTGAATTCAGTTGGCCACCTACAACAATGTTGCAAATTCATGGGTGTCATGAAGTTGAACTTTTGAAGGATGCTGTGGGCGTGTATAAGTGGTGCAATTCCATGGATTGGCCAGATTCAGAAGATGCAAACGACTTGGACCTATCACTTTGGACACATGGGACAGTATCTGCCTCTGCAGCACACATATAATGCTGGCTGTTCCCCTGAGAGCTCACTTGCCTGCACTACATGCTCCAGGATGATATCTGCCACCACCACTGCTGCTGTCTCTGCATCCTCTGGCTACTGCAATGGCACGTACTGTGGAGAGAGCCCCAGCCTTCAGCACTGAGGAGAACCAGGCCCTGCTGGACAGCCTCCTTCCTCAGTACAGCAAGCTGTATGGGAAACCAGGGGAGCAGGTGAGTGTGCTGTCCACTGCCTTACTAATTGTGCATGTTGTCTGACTAGCAAGACTTACAGTGTGCACACCACTGGCTAGCATGCTCACTGAGTAGTTGTCAGCCCCCAAAGTGTGTAGTTACATGCACTGAACAGGTATAGTGCAGTAACAGTGCATTCCAACAAGGTTTGACTTCTCAGGCAATGATACCATGTGGTAACTGCTGGCAAACTGTCCATAGCCATAGTTGCACTGCCTGTGTACATCATATGCCCCTGTGATTGAGACATGTATATCCAACTGTGTGATGCACGGAAATGTTGCATGTGTAGTAATGGCCTTTTCACTTTGTCATCCTCACAGATTGATGCCCACCAGAAGCAGGACATCTGGCTGACCATCGTCCGGGCAGTACGATCGGTGGGGGTCTACAGGTGCAGGATCCGCCACTGCCAGAAGAGGTGGCAGGACCTTCGGGGCTGGATCCGGAGGATCGCAAGGGTCCAGCTGAAGCTGTCGCCTCCTCGCAGGAGGGGCGGACACCGGACCCTGACCCCCCACATGCTTCAGATCCTGGCGGTGGTCTTCCCTGACCTGGATGGGCAGCTGAAGGCCAGACAGCAGCAAGGAGGGGGTAAGTGCTAGCCTCAACTGTGTACTATGCCTGACATGCTCTATGCACTCCTTTAGCCTGGTTCCACTTCCACAGTACAACTGTCATGTCGTCCTGGACTCATGTCCCTCACTTGTGTCATGCCCCCTCCTCATCTGATACACAGGTGTGGCCCTTACAGTCTGTGACTTAGGTCACTTGGGTACTGTGTACTTGCAGTTACCTGTGGTTCAAGTTGGGGACAGCATCAGTTACAGGAACTTTGTGGTGGGCTGCATGGGTGGTACAATTGCTCACAATGCCTGTGATCTGACATGTACTCTGGGTATGGCTTTAACATGTGTTCCAATTGCTGCTCTGACTCACCACATGTCTGGGGTATGTGCCACACACCCATGCTGCAGCAGAGACCAAGGTAGGAGCCTCAGTAGTATGTATATCATGTGTGTGACACATGCATAGCCACCTGCCTAGTGTTCAGGGTAATACCATGTTGCACATGGACCAGGACTGTAATGCCTACTCCGGACATCGAAGGCACTCTGTTCTCCCACTCCCGTGTGTCAGCATACATATTGGGCATTGTGAAGAGGGCACTCAGGTGTATGCATCTGTGTCACCGTGGTGTGGCCTTGCTATTTGGACTCCTGGAGTGTTTAACAATTTGGGGTGGCCAGCCATCTGAGTTGTGACTATGGGATCTGCACATAGGTCAATGCATAGGTCTCTGATCCCTTGACTGTGCACAATGTTGTATGAAACATTGGGGTGCAGGCAGCTTTGGTTCATTCTCATCAAACGTTGAAGTGCTCATGTGTATGGATTTGTGTTTGCAGTCACTCAAATGTCTCATTTGATTGATGTGGGATCATCTCAGTCCTCATGATGTGGGTGGCCAGGGGTGCACATGTGCACCTGTCAGCTACAGGGCTTACTTTCCAAAAACTTCCATGATTGTGACACAGTGCAGACTGGTGTTGTGTGTATGCACTGCCCCTGTGACAGGAGACAGTTATGACTGACTTGCCAGACAGGCCTGTGCCATGACATTCCAATCGCAAAGGGTGATCCAGCAGTGGTGTGACATGTCCTGCATGCACACCATTGTTGCATTGTCTATCAGGACATGAGGACATCATTGTGTCTGGTGATGGAACCAAAACCCGCATATCAACAGAGACTTTGCCCATCACTTTTCCTGACACATGTACTGAGTCAGTGGCAGGAGATGGCATGTGTTTGGAGTGACACATTTCCATATGTTCTCTTGGATGTCCAACAACTGTGTATGTGGTGCATGTGTGCACATATGATTAGTCGCATACAACAGGCAGCAGACAGATGGGTGCATGGACAGGTAGGATATGTGTGGCATGACTGACTGTCAGGCAGACAATGGGCTTCTTCAAATCAGTGTCAGCACTTATTGCAATGTCTAGCTAATGATGGCAGGGCTTGCTCTGTGATGTGCTGTACTTACTGTGGTGTGTGTGGTCAGTACAGGTGACTAATGTTGCTCTGTTTATCCTGATTGTTTGCAGATACATCCACGGCCACAGGAGGAGACAGCTCCACGGACCAAGAGGAGCGGCAGAGCCAGACTGGGTCCACTGCAGGGGAGACCGAGGGACCCAGTGGCACGGAGGGTGAGGGGAGCCACACTGAGGAGACCTCAGCTACGACCACCTCGGCTGGGGAAAACAGCACTTCCAGTGAGGACTCCCTTGTGGAGGCGGGTGTCAGCAGACCAGAGGCAACGTCAAGCAAGTCTGTCCCCGCCACCACCACCATCTCCACCCTCCCATCTGCTCCCATCCCACATGTCCGTGGAGGCTCCCATGTAGGGGAGCGTGTCTCCTTCATGCCAGGCACTGCACCCCCTGCCTCTGTCCCCCTGCTGCCCTGAGTGTGGAGTCTGTGGACTTGCTTAAACAGATCCATGTAGGGCAGACATCAATGCTGAGTGTCCTCCATGCACACACGGGTCTTTTGACACAACTGGTGTCATTCATGGAGGGCATGTCATCTGGCATGTCTGCCCTACATTGGACCAATCAGTCCATGGCCTCCTCACTGACGGCAGCAGTGTCCCTCCTGCAACAGTCCCTCACCCCTCCTACCTCTGCCCCATCCACAATCCCCAGCACCCTACCTGTCCCAAGCACACACACACCGGAACCGGCATGCACCAGCACAGACACAAGCAGCACACAGACACACAAGCCAAACTCCAGACGCACACGCACGCACAGTCAGGGGACTGATATCTCACTCACAGGGGATGGGACCCAGACACACACACACATGCATCCACGAGCACTGCGCAGTCCTCAGATGCCTCTCCCTCCAAAACCCCTTCCCTTGCCTCACCTGCAACCCCCCCTCCCAGAAGCTCTTCCTCTGTGAGCTTGGCCTCTTCCCCACAGATACATCTGACACGAAGTCCAGGCGGAAGAGGCGACCACCACACACAGAGGGAGTGCCCCTCACACCCGGACACCCTCCCCCAGGCACAGGCAGGCTGAGGACCCCATTCGAAAGTCCCCCGGACCAGGAAGGGCAAGACCCCACCACCACCACCACGCAGCTCCACCACACAGTCTCTCTCCTCCATCCCCCAGGCCACCACTCCACAGGTTCCACTGCCACACCCTGCCCCAGGTTCCCCACACACCGATACTGCATCCCCAAACTGATTAGGCCCTCCCCCTACCACTTGCTCTTCCACCCCCAACCCAGACGCTCAGCCTGTTTGTGACAGTGGTGTGGAGACCGGGTCCCCCCTCTGTCCTGCCCACCTCATCGGCCCCCCTTCCACTCCCTTGGAGTCATGCACTGCAGTGGAGTCCACAACCATCCCGTCTGACTCGGGCACTGCAGTGGGGACCCAGTCCACTCCATCTGACCGGCCCACTGCAGTGGTTGCAGCACCCACACCATCTGACTTGTGCCCTACAGTGGTGCCGGCCCCCACTGAGTCAGACACCTCCACTGCAGTTGCCGGTGACACTGCTGCACCCACCACCCCTTCACTGCCTCCTTCTGTCATCCCCAGATCCTGTCCCTGTGGTGCCTGGCCTGCCCCATGTATGCCCCTCCGAGGGGGATGTCCCCTGTCTGTACCAGTGCAGGCAAGCAATGGGTGACAAGTTGTCACATATCACCCTGTTGGGACTGTGTATTTGAACTGGCCATTGGCCTTAGTTTCTTTTGGACTTGAATTTTTACTTTAACATTTGCTGAATAAAGCCTCTTTTTGTTTATTTGTTGTTTTTCTTTGGATGTACATGATGTAGATGAGTATCATCATGCATTTGCAGTTGTAATAGTGTTCAGACCATGAAAATGAAGTGTTGCTGTGATGGACTCCATGTGGTCCATGGGATATGTGTCCTAATGTAGTCTGGATCTATAGCATCCTTTGCTGCAGTCTGAGGGTGTAATGTTCAGCATTTGACACAGGGATGTACGTTTTGCATTTGTAAATTAACATCTTTGGCTTACACTGATGCACATCTGGTGGGCTTACCACTGTTCAATGTTTCTATTTCCCTGACTGTGTGCCCATCTCCACTGGACATGCAGTTTAGCACATCAATGTTGAAGGACTCATCTGTGTATACAGTGCAACTTGCTTGACACGTGTTTTGGGTTTATGCAGATGACTGACGTGACACTCCCGTACCCAGGCTGATGTGAGCAGAGCCTTCAGTGTGTTGTAGTTGTTGACTCACTGACCGGGTGTTCTGCTGACATGTTTGAGTCGTGCACAGACAAGGTTTGGCAAAGCGGACCTTCCACAGGAACGGAGTGCCCTCATGGCAGTGTGTAATCCCGTGACATTGGCTGGACCCGTGTTGTGTGTTGTGTGAGCATGTCTGTGTGTGTTCCCTTCCCTTTTCCTACACAGGCTGTGTCCCTAGGGATGTTCCTGTTTGTGATGCTTGCTGAGTTGTCCTGTGTTCATCCAGCATCTTGGACCTGGTTTCTCCGGGATGTGGGTGCATGGCAAAATAATGTTCATCAGGTTGTCATCCCTAGTTGTCTTTGCTGTCAGGGCTGGGGATGTGGGCAAACGCAGATGGGACACAGTCAGTATTCCCCTTGGCACTTGTTGGTTACACAAGTCATGTAATTTACAGTTTGTGGCAGCTTTCAGTGATTGTGACATGTTGTGTGTGTGACTGCTGCCACTCCTCAGGGTCAGAGCTGCAATGTTGGAAGTTGTCTATGTGTGTTCTTTGTGGGTGACCTTGGCTTCTTCATTGGTGTGTGACTGTGGCCGGGATCCCATTGATTGGGGTGGATTTCACGTCATGCCCATGTACGGCGTACTGTGCAGTGTGTCAGACATTCACGAGTCTTGTTGACTGGCCATGTGTGATGGGTTTCTGCACCTTAGTTCCCACCACCACCCCTGGGATTGTCATGGGTGCATGTGCAATGTCACCAGTCCATGTGAGCTTCACTGCTGCACATTGGTGGAGATCAAGGTGTGTGGTGTTGAGTGTGTGCAAATGAGAGTTGTTGCACGGCTAGACCCCTACCTCCATATTGGCCTTGGCTGACAGGCCGTGCTGATTGATTTGTGCTTGTGTAGGTGTGATGGTAGTTTGTTGCTCAGGACACATGACTGTGGTTCACAGTGTGAACGACATCTAGCTTTGTCCTCACAGTGGGATTATCATGCAGGCCAGTGTCACCACAATGTGGGGTCCCTGGGGGTAGTGCTGTGGTGGGTCTGTGTCTTGCTGTGTTAGTTGCTGTTCCTACAAGCTTGTGTGACATGTGTAATTTGGGCTCCCTCTCATCTAACAATGCCTGATTGCCAACATAGGGGAATCCGATCCATGAGTTACTTTTGTGTGGCACTGTATACACATCTGTGTAATTGTGATTCAGGCCTCCTCATGTGTTGTGTGGTTGCCTGGGGACACTGGCACCCCCCCCATCAGCTGTTTTGTTTGATATGCAGTGTGAGGCTGCCTGTTTGTGTTTGTGCATCTCCACCACTGCATTGGCATATCTTTAGTGTGCCATTGGCTGTATGTTGTTTGGTGGATTTCCCCTGCTGTCCCTGGGACTCCTAGGTCATCAGTCAGCACAATGATCATGGTTTGTATGTCCCATTGCTGCCATGGTATGGTATTTGTTCAACTCACATCTACAGTCTCCACAGGATATCTACATTTGTGTGTCCATTGGTGCAGATATGTGGGTCTGCATTATGATGGTTACTTCTGTCATTGTGTAATTGATGAATGTTGACAATGTCAGCCCCCATGGGTGATGTTTGTCTGCACATGGCCAAAGGTATGTCTTATTTGCACTGTACTGTTTGCCTCACCCAATCTATGTTGCTATGGGACACAAGCACTACTTTGCCACTGATGTGTTTGTTGTTCTGTGACCAGGAATCATCCATGCTGTTTGGCAGTTGCAGCTTTTTCCATGACAACACTTACCTTTTGGTCACTGTGATGATGTGGGTTTAGACCCCATTGCCACATTGTTCAAAATGTGCTTCAGCTATGGACCCCACACTTACATTTTGGTCACTGTGATGATGTGGGTTTAGACCCCATTGCCACATTGTTCAAAATGTGCTTCAGCTATGGACCCCACACTTACATTTTGGTCACTGTGATGATGGGGGTTTAGACCCCATTGCCACATTGTTCAAAATGTGCTTCAGCTATGGACCCCACACTTACATTTTGGTCACTGTGATGATGGGGGTTTAGACCCCATTGCCACATTGTTCAATATGTGCTTCAGCTTTGGACCCCACACTTACATTTTGGTCACTGTGATGATGGGGGTTTAGACCCCATTGCCACATTGTTCAAAATGTGCTTCAGCTATGGACCCCACACTTACCTTTTGGTCACTGTGATGATGGGGCTTTAGACCCCATTGCCACAGTGGTCATGGTCTGCTTGCATTGTGGAGGCCACACACATTTATGTGTGACACATGTGATAGGGGGTCACATTGTATGTTCAATGTCATGTTCAGTGTTGTGGGCATTTGACACAGACTACACACGCTTGTCATGATGTTGGGGGGATGTCTTTTTCTGACATTCATTATGTTGGAGTATGCTGGTTGTGTCATGCATTACCCATCCTATGAGTAGGGGTGGTGGTAGTGGTAGGCATCCAGGCCCCCATGAGTAGGGGTGGTGTTGGTGGTAGGCATCCAGCCCCCCATGAGTGGGGATGGTGGTAGTGGTAGGCATCCAGGCCCCCATGAGTAGGGGTGGTGGTAGTGGTAGGCATCCAGGCCCCCATGAGTAGGGGTGGTGGTAGTGGTAGGCATCCAGCCCCCCATGAGTGGGGATGGTGGTAGTGACAGGCATCCAGCCCCCCCCTGAGTAGGGGTGGTGGTAGTGGTAGGCATCCAGGCCCCCATGAGTAGGGGTGGTGGTAGTGGCAGGCATCCAGCCCCCCATGAGTGGGGATGGTGGTAGTGCCAGGCATCCAGCCCCCCCTGAGTAGGGGTGGTGGTAGTGGTAGGCATCCAGCCCCCATGAGTAGGGGTGGTGGTAGTGACCGGCATCCAGCCCCCCTGAGTAGGGGTGGTGGTAGTGGTAGGCATCCAGCCCCCATGAGTAGGGGTGGTGGTAGTGACAGGCATCCAGCCCCCATGAGTAGGGGTGGTGGTAGTGACAGGCATCCAGCCCCCTGAGTAGGGGTGGTGGTTGTGGTAGGCATCCAGGCCCCCATGAGTAGGGGTGGTGGTAGTGGTAGGCATCCAGCCCCCCATGAGTGGGGATGGTGGTAGTGACAGGCATCCAGCCCCCCCTGAGTAGGGGTGGCGGTAGTGGTAGGCATCCAGGCCACCATGAGTAGGGGTGGTGGTAGTGGTAGGCATCCAGCCCCTCATGAGTGGGGATGGTGGTAGTGACAGGCATCCAGCCCCCCCTGAGTAGGGGTGGTGGTTGTGGTAGGCATCCAGCCCCCTCTGAGTAGGGGTGGTGGAAGTGGTAGGCATCCAGGCCCCCATGAGTAGGGGTGGTGGTTGTAGTAGGCATCCAGGCCCACATGAGTAGGGGTGGTGGTAGTGGTAGGCATCCAGCCCCCCATGAGTGGGGATGGTGGTAGTGACAGGCATCCAGCCCCCTGAGTAGGGGTGGTGGTAGTGGTAGGCATCCAGCCCCCATGAGTGGGGATGGTGGTAGTGACAGGCATCCAGCCCCCTGAGTAGGGGTGGTGGTTGTGGTAGGCATCCAGCCCCCCCTGAGTAGGGGTGGTGGTAGTGGTAGGCATCCAGGCCCACATGAGTAGGGGTGGTGGTTGTGGTAGGCATCCAGGCCCCCCTGAGTAGGGGTGGTGGTAGTGGTAGGCATCCAGCCCCCCATGAGTGGGGATGGTGGTAGTGACAGGCATCCAGCCCCCCCTGAGTAGGGGTGGTGGTAGTGGTAGGCATCCAGCCCCCCATGAGTAGGGGTGGTGGTAGTGACAGGCATCCAGCCCCCCCTGAGTAGGGGTGGTGGTAGTGGTAGCCATCCAGGCCCCCATGAGTAGGGGTGGTGGTTGTGGTAGGCATCCAGGCCCCTATGAGTAGGGGTGGTGGTAGTGGTAGGCATCCAGCCCCCCATGAGTGGAGATGGTGGTGGTGACAGGCATCCAGCCCCCCCTGAGTAGGGGTGGTGGTAGTGGTAGGCATCCAGCCCCCCATGAGTAGGGGTGGTGGTAGTGACAGGCATCCAGCCCCCCCCCTGAGTAGGGGTGGTGGTAGTGGTAGGCATCCAGCCCCCCATGAGTAGGGGTGATGGTAGTGACAGGCATCCAGCCCCCCCCTGAGTAGCGGTGGTGGTAGTGGTAGGTATCCAGCTCCCCATGAATAGGGGTGGTGGTAGTGGTAGGCATCCAGGCCCCTCTGGGTGTGTGTGGCATTGGTGATTGCCATCCCACCCCTATGGTTCTGCTGTTGCTAGTGTACGTCATTTCTGCATCCCTATGTGTGTGTGACATATGTCGGGTACGTGTCGTTTGTTTGTGTTGTGGGTGTTTGACTTACCGTCTGCGCCGTACGCGTCCGTACCGGTTCTGGTAATAGATGTAGAGTATTGGTAGGACCTGCGCGATGGGATTCATGGTTGGGTCGTCTCGTTCGTGTTTCTCGTGGCTTCGACTCGTACTCGTCGCGGGCTTGTTCGTCTCGTAGCCGTGGATCGTCTTCTGGCGCGAATCGGAGCTTATGTGCAGCTCTCCCGGATGCTCTGACGTGCGGGATGTAGCAACGGGTTCGGCGCGTACGGAAGCCGCATCGTACTAGTCCGGCCGGAAGGTGCTGTGTATTTGCTTCCGTGCGACTCGATTCGGCGTTTACGGAGCCGGCTCGGGCGGGGAACAGGAGCTGGAATGGGTTTGTACGGCTGGGTCGGGATCTGGGCAGTTATGCGCATCGTACTTGCTCGTTCGGACGAATGTTCGAATCGGTCGGGAAACACGTGTTCGGCTTGGTTTTTTTCCGGACGAATAGTGTTAGGTGCGCTTCCGGCCGGGATCGGAATCGACCCCTGAGTGTATATTTGTGTGGGTGGGATTGTTTGTATTTTTTTTACAGGTTTTGGTCGTGAGAAGTGGCGGTTACGAGAAGATAGCGTTTTTTTGCATTAAGGAAGTGTGTATTAGTTTAAGTAACTAATAATTATTTTACACTTCCTTAATTTTTCGGGTTTTCATGGAGCGTTTCTTTTTTTAAAACACTTTTTCGGGTGTTTTATGGTTTATCGTTTTTGTACTTATGGACGGAGGATTAATTTTTAAACAGTTGGATTTTTCCATTTTTTGGGGGTAATTTTTCATTCACTTGGGATTATGAGATACTTGGATTGTTTTACAAGAGTTGGGATTTCCTTTATTCAGCTACAGAAACAGTAAGTTATTTTAATTATTTATTGTGGGAGGGAACTGTTAAGAAAATTACTGTTATTGTGTTTTATATATTCATATATATAATTAATATGTCTATATATATTTATGGTTTTAATAAAAATATATTAGACAAAATAATTATTTATGTGGAAATATAAAAATGATATGTATCTATTTAAATTGATATTAGATACAAGTATTATATTATTTAGTGGTTTTATAAGTTAAAGTAGGCATTTGGCAATTGTTTCTAGGTATTCTAGGCCTCTTGTTGTTGGATATAGTCTGACTTGGTGTTGTAGGTATTCAAACATTTGTTTAGTTTGTTTGGATAGTTTGGGCCCTATTTGTGTTACAGATTGCTCCATTCTTAGCTGTTGGTAGCTCTGTTCTTTTTGGAGGGATAGTAGGAGTTTCTGTAGAGTAGGTGGACCTCTACCTGTTGTTGCTTGGAAGACATTATGCCAACCTTCAACAGCATTGTTTGTTTTTGCCTCTTTATTTAGTGTGCTGAGGTATACATTCCACCATGGGATGTGGTATTTAGGTTGCCTTCTATGTCCTGATCTGTGGAGTCTTCCCACCCAGGTATCTTCAAAATAGTCTAGAAGGGGACTTAATTTTTGTTCGTTTTGTTGCTAGTATGGACTTTCTATCAATAAGTTGTAGTGTTTGGCCACGTCAGTAACTGGGACGTAGGCCAGTGCTATAAGTTTTTTTATTTGCTATGCGTAGGAGCTATTTGCCGCATATTCAACACTTCGGGGCGATTCCGATCCAGGTCGGAAACCGTACCGACCGACACGGACCGGGACTGTATTCCGACCGACACGTACACGCGCTGTACGACCGGCGTAGTACGATGCAATGCGTGTGAAATACACACGACTCGCACGGAGCACAATACGTACGACCGACACGTACGGAAACCAGTGAGTCACCCGTAAAAGAGACCGACGCGACCGACGCGTACGCGAACGCTGCAACATAGTATAACGTGAGTGGGACCGACTCGGATTACCCCGCAAATGCTGCAGAAAGCGTCCGTCGTGGTCTTCCTAACGTCTCCGACATGCTCAACTAAATCAAACAGAAACAGACAGAAAAAGACCAAACAAGCATTGTCAAAGTCAAAAAAATAAAACAAAAAATAAATCCATCAAAGACACACCCACAACTCGCCCTACATAAAGGGCCAAAATCCCTACCATGATCCTTTGCAAATTCTACAGACCTGCCAGCAGAGAACACCACTACACTACACTGAGATACACACTCACAACTCACCATCCACACAACCTTTATACCACTAGCACCTCTCTAAAAGCACACTCACAAACACCCAGCTTAACTTACACTCACTCACCCTCACTTTCACACTCACACACACACATCCATCTCCACCACCACCCATCACCATGCCCCCAAAGAAGAATCCAAAGTTCACAGATAGTGAGTTGGAAGTCATGGTAGATGAAATTCTCAGAGTAGAGCCACAGCTATTTAGCAGATTGGTCCAACAGACCCCCATGTCCCAGAAAACAAAGAAGTGGTAGTGGATTGTCAACAAGGTGAACGCACAAGCACCTTGCCTGCGCACAATGGAGGATATCAGGAACAGGTACTATGATGTGCGAAGGAGGGTCAAGAAGCTGAATGGTAGAGACCATGCCCTGAGCCAGCAGACCAGCGGTGGCACTCCTGCATAAACCTACGCACCTCACTTCCTGGGAGGAGAAGGTGCGGGCCATCCTTCCACTGGAGGGCCTCCATGGATTAACAGGAATACAAAAGCCTGGTGAGCACATAACCAACTAGCCAATATTGTGAGGCAATACACACACACACAGACATCACTGTCAAGGGGACAGTGAAACCAATCACTGTTAGCAAAGCCATATCAAGCGAAAGCTAATTATCCTGTGAAATGTATGCCAGTTAGATAAACACAATACCTGCAATCTCAGAGTAATATGGAACTATGTCATAACATGTACAAACTCACTAACAAATACAGCAAGGCATTGGCCTCAAAACACCAAAAACACTGCCAGCCATCTTGCCAGCACTGTTACACTACCTCACAGGGAAGCTGAGTCACAGGAAGGAAGGTTTGGTATTCTGGGAAGGTGGGTGTAGCCAAAAGCATGATGGGAGTCGTAGTCACAGCCAACAGTCCTCCTCCCACACGGCCCATCAAGCCCACATTCAACCATGCTCAGCTCACAGGGAGTGGAAAAGGACTGACAAGATGGCTGACACTGGGCTCTGCTGTGGGGAGTCCAAGGCCCTGTTGGGAGTACTGCTCAAACAAACACCAGGACACCACTGTCAGCCATCTTGCCAGCACTGTTACACTACCTCACAGGGAAGCTGATTCACAGGAAGGAAGGTTGGGTCTTCTGGAAAGGTGGGTGTAGCCAAAAGCATGATGGGCGTCGTAGTCACAGCCAACAGTCCTCCTCCCACATGGCCCATCAAGCCCACCTTCAACCATGCTCAGCTCACAGGGAGTGGAAAAGGACTGACAAGATGGCTGACACTGGGCTCTGCTGTGGGGAGCACAAGGCCCTGTTGGGAGTACTACTCAAACAAACACCAGGACACCACTGTCAGCCATCTTGCCAGCACTGTTACACTACCTCACAGGGAAGCTGATTCACAGGAAGGAAGGAAGGTTGGGTTTTCTGGGAAGGTGGGTGTTAGACTTAGCATCTTTTGGCGTGTTTCCCCTGAGTTTTTTTGCTTTCTGACCTCTCGGTTTTTGACTCTGTATGTGCTGGCTTCGTGTTTCTGCGCACTTTTCTCACTGCTGATCAGTGGTAAAGTGCAAGTGCTCCTGTGGTAAAATGTGTTATGGATTGGTGTTTCCATGATTGGATCTTTGATTTACTTGTTAGTCCCCAGTAAAGTGCACTGAGTGTGCCAGGGCCTGTAAATCGAATGCTACTAGTGGGCCTGCAGCACTGATTGTGCCACCCACGTGAGTAGCCCTGAAAGGTACCTCAGACCTGCCATTGCAGAGTCTGCGCACAGTTTGTAACTGCCATGTCGACTTGGCCAGTGCACACACTGGCCGGTCCCTAACCTTCCCTTTTCTTGCATGTCAGACACCCCTCAGGTAGGCCCAAGGTACCCCTGTGGGCAGGGTGCAGTGTAAGTGAAAGGGGGAACATGCCCTGGTGTGTGTGGCATGTCCTGATAGTGAATTACAGCCAATTTCGTTTTTCACTATTGCAAGGCTACCAGTTCCCCATAGGATAGAATGGGAGGTTTGTTTATAACATCTTATAAACATAACTGGCCCAGGGAATTCGGTAAGAAAATAGAATTTAGTATGCCTGAACTCAGAATCTAAAGATGCATCTTTTAGTGAAGGTGATTTTTACATTCTGTGTTTGAAAATACCACTTTTAGAAAGTAGGTATTTTCTTGCTCAGTCATCCCGTGTGCCTCTGCTGGAATGTGGATTGCCTGTCTGGGTTTTGGATGACAGAAGGCTGGGGGAGCAGGAGGGGCGCCAGATGGTCTAGGTAGGTCAGGAAAGGGCTGAAGAGACTTGGGTTACGATGGGGGAAGGGGAGGAGATTTCCTTGCACCTCAAAGGGCCTGCTCTGCCTCTGACAAATGCCGTCACCACCTCCTGCCAGGAATTCACACCAGAGAAGGCAGATCTGGTCCTGACCGGGCACAAGCCCTCTCTTACTAAGAGATCAAAGGATTTTTGGACATAAATGCTGGGTCCCAGACCCCTGAACTTTAGAACTCATCTGGACAAGAAGACTGCCAAGAAGAAGAGCCGGAGAAGCTGCAAAAAGGAACGACTGCTTTGCTGGGTACTTTGCTGGGCTGACCTGCAGTGGCTGCTTTTGTCTTGGGTAGTGAAAGGCCTGGACTGGACTTTCTGCAACCTAAATTTGTGAGTCTCTCCAAGGGCTTGAGGTAGAGCTTGCCCCCTGTTCACGAAGTCTCAGGAACAGCAAAGACTTCAAGTTCTTCGACCCGCAGCACTGGGGACTGTGTGTTTTGTGCTGCAACCCGAAGAACACCAACTCGACGACGTCTACGACGCCCCTGCCGACTCCGTGTCCTGAAGGCAACGCAGAGGGCACCGCCGTAACGCCGCACCACAACCCTGGTCTCACTGACGACGCCTGTTGATGCCGCCACCGAGCCTCTGCTTGCACCGCGACCTGTGGGCACCGCACTCCGCACCGCCTCGCTTCACGCCGAAGCTTTGGCACCACAGAGGGCACCGCTGCAACGCCGCACCGCGACCCTGGTCTCACCGACGATGCCTGTTGACGCCACCACCGAGCCGCTGCTCGCACCGCGACCTGTGGGCACCACACTTCGCACCGCCTGGTTTCACGAGGACGCCTTGGCCTGCCTGACGCCGCCACTTCCTGCCGAGATCGACGCCGCTGCTTGTACCGTGGTTCGGGGGCACCGCTTGTAAGTTACACGACGCACCGCCCTCATCCCACACCGCAGCCTTGGCCTACCGACGCCGGCGGCATCGACTCCAGTTCGTCAGCCGACGACAGCGCTTCAGCAACGACGACGACGCTGCTTGCACCGTGATCTGCCAGCACCGTGACGAGCACCATCTTCATCTCGCACCGCGACCCTGGTCTCACCGATGACGCCATCTGACGCCGCCACCGAGCCGCTGCTCGCACCACGACCTGAGGGCACCGCACGCCGCACCGCTGCACTTCGCACCGCAACACCCGACGCCTGCGCTCCTGACTCCATCAGAGAGGAGATCGACCTGCAACGCGTGTGACTTCGAGGGCCCCATCGCCCTGCATCTCTGAAAGGTACTGTTTGCGGGTCTTCCCGACACCGTAGCTGGCCTGCAACCCCGCGCTCAGCCAGAACTGTTTTGGATTTGTGTGTTCACGATGCCGTGGTAGCTCGGACGGCGCTATCCACACAAGGAACTCTTTTTAATCAGCGTATTTTTGAATTGTAAACTTTTAAGCATAGTATTCTGGTTCTTTATCGTTTTTGGTCTTGTTTTAATTATATAAAAATATTGGATATTTTTCTAAACTGGTGTGGTGTCCTTTTGTAGTGCGTACACTGTATTACTGTTGGTTATGTGCAAATGCTTTACACACTGCCTCTAAGATAGGCCTGGCTGCTCGTGCCAAGCTACCAAGGGGGTGAGCAGGGGTTATTTTAGAAGTGTAACTCCCTTATCCTGACTAGAGTGGTGGTCTTTGCCTGGCTTTGGCCCGCGCCCTAGCCTACCAAGAATCCCATTTCTAACATTGGTTGTCAGCGGTGAGGATAGGACTTGCGTTTGCACTTGACTTACAGTGATTGGTGTGCACTACTACCATATCGCAGACCATTACGTACCACATACTAACCCGTTTTCTTTTTGGCTGATTTTTGTGATCTTGCCAGGTGAACTTTCTACTTCACCATGCCGGAATCAATAGCATCATCCGTTGCATCCATGGACATTGCCTTTGAGGAGGATAGGTTGGAGCTCTACACTGTGAGAGAATTGAAGTCCGTTTGCAAAAACCTAAAAGTCCAAGTCAGAGGCCTCACTAGGAAGGACGAGCTACAAAAGGCGCTGAGGGCCTGGGTAGCAGCCAGAGACGCAAGTGGGCAATCTGGTGACCTTAGTGGAGAGGCGGGGGAGCCTAGTCCTAGGGTGGATGTGCTGTTGGGAGGGGGGGAACCCTTCTGACCAGGCAGCAGTGGCCTGTCCCCAGAGGAGCTGGAGGACAGGCAGGAAGCAAGGAAGTTCGAGTTGGAGAAACTCAGGATGGAAAGTGAAAGGGAGGATAAAAGAATAGCCATGGAGGAAAGGAAGATGATCTTAGATCATGAGCGAAGTCTTAATGAACTGGAGCTAAGGAATAGAGCCAGTTCAGATGGTGGCAGCAACTCGTTAAGACAGGCAGACAGAATTGTGCACATCCCTAAAAATGTAGGCAAAGAATTCAAAAGGGGGATGACATACAAAGGTGGTTTCAGGGGTACGAGGCAGCAATTCACATGAATGGGGTCCCCGAGGAGAATTGGGGAGCAGGATTGTGGCCTCTCTTCCCAGAAGAAGCAAGGGATACGTTAATAGCTTTGGGTAAGGGGTATCACCTCACCTATCCAGACATGAAGGACGCCCTTCTCACTAAGTATGGTCTTACTCCTTAAAAGTACAGGGATCAGTTCAGGTCCAGTAAAAAGTCTGATGCCAACACTTGGTTGGAATGTGTGGATGTGTTTTGCCAGTCACTGGATGGCTGGGTGAAGGGCAGTAATGTGACAGATTTTCAGGGGCTCTACAATTTGATTGCATGGGAGCACTTGTCTAGTCTATGTTTTGCAGATCTGCACCAGCATCTAGTTGATAGTAAGCTGACTGACCCAAGGAAGCTTGCTATGGAGGCGGACCGCTGGGTGAGAACCAGGGTCCACAAGAAAGCGTTTGGGGGAGACTCAGCCAAAGGTGGGCAGGGACCCCAGCAGAAAAGTGGGGGGGACAAAGGCAAAACACAGGAGTTCTCTAAAGGGCCCCAAATTAACACCCAGGGTAAAGGTTCCCATCCCCCCGGAGATAAGAAGCCAGGGGTCTCATCAGGAAAGCCTGCTGAGACCGGCCCCCGCAGGTGTTTTGCATGTGACCAGGTGGGCCACATGAAGGGGGACCCCAAGTGTCCAAAGGTGGCTCAGCCACCTACCGGTGGGCAGTCCAAGGTGTTGGCTAGTGTAGCGCTTGGGGAGGAGGAGTACCCACAGGAGGATGGGGATCCCGCAGAAATGACCCTCGTCTCACTAGGGGACAGTGAGATGGTCCCAGGACACCAGGGGCCCCCTAACACAAAGAAATACAGCACCTGGGTGACCATCAATGGGAAAAGGGTAGAGGCTCTCAGAGATACTGGAGCCAGTGTGACCTCAGTCCGGTGTCACCTGGTCTCTGAGGAGCAGGTAGTCCCAGGGGCATTCCACCAAGTAATTGCTGTAGACAATTCAGAGCACCAGTGTCTGGTGGCGCAGGTTCCCTTCGAGTGGTGGGGTCTCAGGTCCCTTGAGGGTGGGTGTGAGCCCTTCCATGCCTGTAGATTGTCTGCTAGGTAATGACCTGGAGCAGTCCTTATGGAAGGATGTTGAGCTCAGGTCTCACTCGGAGATGCTTGGGTTGCCAGAGTGGGCATGCGTGTCCACTCGGTCAATGCCAGCCAGAAAGGGTGATCAAGAGGACTTGGAGCCTGAAACAGTGGCCCAAGCCCCTGCCAAGAGAAAGGGCAAGGGGCGCGGGAAACCGGCCCCTGAAGTTCCCACGGACCGGGAGGAGGCGGACCTGGAGGGGGACGCCCCGGTGCCTACCGGGGGACAGGTAGCTGAACTGGGGGACATCTCTGAGCTGACCCATTGGCAGCAAGAAGGGGGTCCCACCAGGGAGGAATTCTGCAAGGAGCAGAAAGAGTGCCCTTCTCTGGAGGGTCTGCGGCGGCAGGCTGCAGACCAGGCAGCAGGTGATCAGTCCGGATCACATTGGATCTACTGGGAGAATGGTCTCCTGTACAGTGAGCCTAAGGTCGCTGAGCCTGGGTCAGCCCGTGTGCTGGTGGTACCCCAGCGCTTCAGGACCTTCCTACTGGGTCTGGCTCATGACGTGCCTTTGGCAGGACATTTGGGGCAGGACAAGACCTTTGACAGGCTTGTCACCCACTTCTTCTGGCCCCAAATGCGAAGGCAGTCAGATGGACATTGCAGGTCTTGCCAAACTTGCCAGGCAAGTGGTAAGAGTGGGAGGAAGGTCAAAGCTCCTCTCCAGCCTTTTCCAGTTGTTGGAACACCCTTTGAAAGGGTAGGGATGGACATTGTGGGGCCACTGGATCCCAAGACAGCCCTGGGCAACAGGTATATCCTGGTCTTGGTGGACCATGCCCCCGGTACCCAGAGGCAATCCCTCTCAGGACAACGACGGCGCCAGTGGTGGGCCGGGCGTTAATGGGGATCTTTTCCCGCGTGGGGTTCCCCAGAGGGGTGGTTTCTGACAGAGGGACCAACTTCATATCCAAGTATATGACATCCCTGTGGAAGGAGTGTGGTGTAACCTACAAGTTCACCACCCCTTACCACCCACAAGGTAACGGCATGGTGGAGAGATTCAACCAGACCTTGAAGGGCATGATTAAGGGTCTAACAGAACCCATGAGGCGTAAGTGGGACGTCCTCTTGCCATGCCTTCTCTTTGCGTACAGGGAAGTGCCACAGAAGTCTCTTGGGTTCAGTCCCTTTGAGCTCCTGTATGGTCACCCTGTGAGAGGACCTCTGAGTTTGGTCCAGGAAGGCTGGGAGGCAGCTCCCAGGAAAACTCCCCAGGATGTGTTTAGTTACATGCTGGCCTTCAGAAACCAAACTGCCCGCTTCAGGAAACTCACTCAGGCGAACCTGGAAGCAAGCCAGGAAGAAATTAAGAAGTGGTATGACCAGAATGCCACTCTGGTCGAATTTTAACCTGGGCAGAAAGTGTGGGTCATGGCCCCCGTGGAACCTTGTGCCTTGCAGGACAAGTGGACTGGGCCATTTGAGGTGGTGGAGCGCAAAAATGACGTCACCTACCTGGTGGATTTGCAGGCTCCAAGGAACCCTTTGAGGGTCCTCCACGTGAACCGCCTCAAACCCCACTTCAAGAGGTCCGAAGTGAGCATGCTCTTGGCGACAGATGATGGAACGGAAGAGGAAAGTGAACCTCTCCCTGACCTCCTGTCTACCAAGGAGCACGATGGGTCAGTGGAAGGTGTGATCCTCTCCCCTACACTGAGCCCAGAACAGCAGAGCGATTGTCGCCAGTTGTTGGGACAGTTTGCCCCCCTGTTCTCCCTGACCCCAGGTGTCACTCACTGGTGTACCCATGACGTGGACACTGGTGACAGCCCTCCTGTGAAACACAAGATTTACAGGTTGACTGACCGGGTCAAGGCCAGCATTAAAGAGGAGGTCTCTAAGATGTTGGCGTTAGGGGTGATCGAGCCTTCCAACAGTCCTTGGGCCAGCCCAGTGGTCTTGGTCCCAAAGGCTGCTGCACCCGGTGCCGCTCCAGAACTACAGTTCTGTGTGGACTACCGTGGGCTCAATGCCGTCACCAGGACTGACGCACACCCCATCCCCAGAGCTGATGAGCTCATTGATCGGTTGGGAGCTGCCAAGTTCCTCAGCACGTTTGATTTAACGTCTGGGTACTGGCAGATCGCCTTAACCGATGGGGCCAAGGAGAGGTCAGCATTTTCAACCCCAGAAGGACATTACCAGTTCTGGGTGATGCCCTTTGGGTTGAAGAATGCCCCTGCCACCTTCCAGAGGTTGGTCAACCAGGTGTTGGCTGGGCTGGAGGATTTCAGTGCCGCCTACCTGGATGACATCGCAGTGTTCAGTTCCAGCTGGGAAGAACACTTGCAGCACCTCGGTGAAGTGTTGAATGCGCTGCGGAGGGCAGGCCTCACGATCAAGGCCAGTAAGTGCCAGATCGGGCAGGGTTCGGTGGTGTACTTGGGGCACCATTCTGGCTTGGGAGCCCCCCACGACCCAGACAGAGGTGAGGGCCTTCCTAGGACTCACCGGGTACTACCGGAGGTTTGTGAAGGGGTATGGCACCATTGTTGCCCCCTTAACAGAGCTGACATCCAGGAAGCAGCCCAAGAAGGTGATCTGGACTGAGTCCTGCCAGACGGCTTTTGATGCCCTGAAGGCCGCCATGTGCACGGCCCACGTGCTCAAGGCACCCAAGTTCTCCAAGGAATTTGTTGTGCAGACTGACGCTTCAGAGCATGGAGTGGGAGCGGTGCTCTCACAACTGAACGAAGAGGGCCTAGACCAGCCTGTAGTCTTCCTTAGCTGGAGACTACTCCCCAGGGAGCAGAGGTGGAGTGCCATAGAAAGGGAAGCTTTCGCTGTGGTCTGGGTGCTGAAGAAGCTGAGGCCCTACCTGTTTGGGACTCACTTCCGGGTTCAGACAGACCACAGGCCCCTCAGATGGTTGATGCAAATGAGGGGTGAGAATCCGAAACTGCTGAGGTGGTCCACACCGCCCTGGCACAGAACACGCCAATGCAGATGGTCTGTCCAGGTTCTTCTGCCTTAGTGAAGAGAACTCCCAGGAGGTTGGTTAGTTCTCCCTACTTTCAGCTGGAGGGGACATGTGTTAGACTTGGCATTTTTTGGCGTGTTTCCCCTGAGTTTTTTTGCTTTCTGACCTTTCGGTTTTTGACTCTGAATGTGCTGGCTTCGTGTTTCTGCGCACTTTTCTCACTGCTGATCAGTGGTAAAGTGCAAGTGCTCCTGTGGTAAAATGTGTTATGGATTGGTGTTTCCATGATTGGATCTTGATTTACTTGTTAGTCCCCAGTAAAGTGCACTGAGTGTGCCAGGACCTGTAAATCGAATGCTACTAGTGGGCCTGCAGCACTGATTGTGCCACCCACGTGAGTAGCCCTGAAAAGGTACCTCAGACCTGCCATTGCAGAGTCTGCGCACAGTTTGTAACTGCCATGTCGACTTGACCAGGGCACACACTGGCCGGTCCCTAACCTTCCCTTTTCTTGCATGTCAGACACCCCTCAGGTAGGCCCAAGGTACCCCTGTGGGCAGGGTGCAGTATAAGTGAAAGCGGGGACATGCCCTGGTGTGTGTGGCATGTCCTGATAGTGAATTACAGCCAATTTCGTTTTTCACTATTGCAAGGCTACCAGTTCCCCATAGGATAGAATGGGAGGTTTGTTTATAACATCTTATAAACATAACTGGCCCAGGGAATTCGGTAAGAAAATAGAATTTAGTATGCCTGAACTCAGAATCTAAAGATGCATCTTTTAGTGAAGGTGATTTTTACATTCTGTGTTTGAAAATACCACTTTTAGAAAGTAGGTATTTTCTTGCTCAGTCATCCCATGTGCCTCTGCTGGAATGTGGATTGCCTGTCTGGGTTTTGGATGACAGAAGGCTGGGGGAGCAGGAGGGGCACCAGATGGTCTAGGTAGGTCAGGAAAGGGCTGAAGAGACCTGGTTTACGATGGGGGAAGGGGGAGGAGATTTCCTTGCACCTCAAAGGGCCTGCTCTGCCTCTGACAAATGCCGTCTCCACCTCCTGCCAGGAATTCACACCAGAGAAGGCAGAACTGGTCCTGACCGGGCACAGTCCCTCTCTGCCTAAAAGATCAAAGGATGTTTGGACATAAATGCTGGGTCCCAGACCCCTGAACTTTAGAACTCATCTGGACAAGAAGACTGCCAAGAAGAAGAGCCGGAGAAGCTGCAAAAGGAACGACTGCTTTGCTGGGTGCTTTGCTGGGCTGACCTGCAGTGGATGCTTTTGTCTTGGGTAGTGAAAGGCCTGGACTGGACTTTCTGCAACCTAAATTTGTGAGTCTCTCCAAGGACTTGAGGTAGAGCTTGCCCCCTGTTCACAAAGTCTCAGGAACAGCAAAGACTTCAAGTTCTTCGACCCGCAGCACTGGGGACTGTGTGTTTTGTGCTGCAACCCGAAGAACACCAACTCGACGACGTCTACGACACCACTGCCGACTCCGTGTCCTGAAGGCAACGCAGAGGGCACCGCCGCCACACCGCACCGCGTCCCTGGTCTCACCGACGACGCCTGTTGATGCTGCCACCGAGCCGCTGCTCGCACCGCGACCTGTGGGCACCGCACTCCGCACCGCCTGGCTTCACGAGGATGCCTTGGTCTGCCTGACGCCGCCACTTCCTGCCGAGATCGACGCCGCTACTTGCACCGTGGTTCGGGGGCACCGTTCGTAAGTTACACGATGCACCACCCTCATCCCAAACCGCAGCCTTGGCCTACCGACGCCGGCGCCATCGACTCCAATTCGTCAGCCGACGACAGCGCTTCAGCAACGACGACGAACCTGCTTGCACCGTGATCTGCCAGCACCGTGACGAGCACCGCCTTCATCTCGCACCGCGACCCTGGTCTCACCAACGACGCCATCTGACGCCGCCACCGAGCCGCTGCTCGCACCGTGACCTGAGGGCACCGCACGCCGCACCGCAGCACCCGACACCTGCCAACGCCAGTGCTCCTGACTCCATCAGAGAGGAGATCGACCTGCAACGCGTGTGACTTCGAGGGCTCCATCGCCCTGCATCTCTGAAAGGTACTGTTTGCAGGTCTTCCCGACACCGTAGCTGGCCTGCAACCCTGCGGTCAGCCAGAACTGTTTTGGATTTGTGTGTTCACGACGCCGTGGTAGCCGGAAGGCGCTATCCACACAAGGAACTCTTTTTAATCCGCGTATTTTTGAATTGTGAACTTTTAAGTATAGTATTGTGGTTCTTTATAGTTTTTGGTCTTGTTTTAATTATATAAAAATATTGGATATTTTTCTAAACTGGTGTGGTGTCCTTTTGTAGTGCGTACACTGTATTACTGTTGGTTATGTGCAAATGCTTTACACACTGCCTCTAAGATAGGCCTGGCTGCTCGTGCCAAGCTACCAAGGGGGTGAGCAGGGGTTATTTTAGAAGTGTAACTCCCTTATCCTGACTAGAGTGGTGGTCTTTGCCTGGCTTTGGCCCGCGCCCTAGCCTACCAAGAATCCCATTTCTAACAGTGGGTGTAGCCAAAAGCATGATGGGAGTCATAGTCACAGCCAACAGTCCTCTTCTCACATGGCCCATCAAGCCCACATTCAACCATGCTCAGCTCACAGGGAGTGGAAAAGGACTGACAAGATGGCTGACACTGGGCTCTGCTGTGGGGAGCACAAGGCCCTGTTGGGAGTACTGCTCAAACAAACACCAGGACACCACTGTCAGCCATCTTGCCAGCACTGTTACACTACCTCACAGGGAAGCTGATTCACAGGAAGGAAGGAAGGTTGGGTCTTCTGGAAAGGTGGGTGTAGCCAAAAGCATGATGGGAGTCGTAGTCACAGCCAACAGTCCTCCTCCCACATGGCCCATCAAGCCTATCTTCAACCATGCTCAGCTCACAGGGAGTGGAAAAGGACTGACAAGATGGCTGACACTGGGCTCTGCTGTGGGGAGCACAAGGCCCTGTTGGGAGTACTACTCAAACAAACCAGGACACCACTGTCAGCCATCTTGCCAGCACTGTTACACTACCTCACAGGGAAGCTGATTCACAGGAAGGAAGGAAGGTTGGGTTTTCTGGGAAGGTGGGTGTAGCCAAAAGCATGATGGGAGTCGTACTCACAGCCAACAGTCCTCCTCCCACATGGCCCATCAAGCCTACCTTCAACCATGCTCAGCTCACAGGGAGTGGAAAAGGACTGACAAGATGGCTGACACTGGGCTCTGCTGTGGGGAGCACAAGGCCCTGTTGGGAGTACTACTCAAACAAACCAGGACACCACTGTCAGCCATCTTCCAGCACTGTTACACTACCTCACAGGGAAGCTGATTCACAGGAAGGAAGGAAGGTTGGGTTTTCTGGGAAGGTGGGTGTAGCCAAAAGCATGATGGGAGTCGTACTCACAGCCAACAGTCCTCCTCCCACATGGCCCATCAAGCCCACCCTGAAACATGCTCAGCTCACAGGGAGTGGAAAAGTACTGGCAAGATGGCTCACACTGGGCTCTGCTGTGGGGAGCACAAGGCCCTGTTGGTAGTTGTGCTCAAACAAACAACAGGATACCACTGGCTGACATCCTGAACGTAAACTTTGACTCCCTGTAATGGAAGCATGGTTCATGGGGGATTATCTTGGCTCTGGGGGAGAAGGAGGTTCTGCAATGACTCCAACTGCTATCAAGGCCGTCTCTACACACACCTTCTCAGCCAGAACAAAGAGCACTCTTGGGAGCAGTCACTCCATGACAGTGAAAGTAAATGCCCTGGCAAGATGGCTGACACATGGGCCTGATGTATGAATTGGCCGCAAGTCACACCTAGGCACTGGCCCTCTCACACACGTTCACACTCACAGCCATCTTAACTGTATATTTCCACTCACTGTCTGGGGATGCATTGTCCCAGGGGTGCTCCCTGGCCTGGCTGTGAAGGTGTGTTGAGTACAGGACAAGTGGTGGGATGCAGACATAGCACATATCAAAACACACACACGAAGCTACATATACATCATTGACAAGGGATACCTGACAGTGAATGGAATGGCCACAGAAAGATAGCTGACAATGTTGCATGGTATCATTTACACAAAGCGCTCTTGTGAGCTGCATTCTACTCCTACATCATGCAGCGTTGTCAGAATCCTTGACACAACACTCCCCTCACTGTCATTGACACTTTCAACACAAGGAGTAATCTGGCCTGGGTTGGAGGAGGCGTACAACTTACAGCAGCATAACTCAAACACACAAACCTCTGGCCCTCACTGTTATGAGCATGGAAAAGCAAGAGAGGAGCCTTGGTTAACTCATCTTTCCATGGAGGACATTGACAAGATAAATGACGTTATCACGTTCAAAGCTCTGCAGCAACATCATTTGCTACGGTAACACAATCACATGTGTGCAATGAGATGAGAACTAGGAACACATATAAGAAAATAGTATATCTCAATTGATCACATACATACCGACTGTGACTATGTCGTTAGACACACCAATGTGTCTCAAAAATACATGCACAAATGCCAGCACACATCTTGCAACACATCATAAGAGGAAGTGCACGTATGTCATTGTTAAAGCACAAATGTTGACAAGAACAACACACCTGTGTCAGGCACAGGATGGCACTTGAGTTGCAATGGCTATGTACAGTCAATGAATCAATACATGAGCTATTCATGCACAAAGCTCTACGTGCACATCAAAACGCTTCAGGTTGTAATAACAATGGGGCAGATTTACAATAACTGGCGCATCCCTGCATATCAGCAGGGATGCGCCAGTTATTTTGCGTGACATTAGGAACTTCTTGCGCCACCATGGATGCGCCACATTTACAATGCGGTGCACCGTGGCGCAAGGAGAGACAGATGCGTGACGCATCTGTCAGTGTATAGGTGACGCAGTGCTGGAGTCGTGTCGCAAGCGCGACGCAACTCCAGCACTGCTCAGGGGCATTATACTTGCAATGCTGCGTCACTCCTTACGCCTGCTACAAGCAGGCATAAGGTTTTGATGCAGCATGGATGTAAAAGTGACTCAGTGAAATCTTGTAGATTTCACTGCGTCACTTTTATGGGGCTTCCTTGCGATGGAACTCCCACCCTGCATACATTATACCTGACGCAGGTATAATGTAGCGCAGGGCTTTACAACGTGACGCATCTCACTAGATGCGTCACGTTGTAAATCTGTTGCATAGTGGCGCATGGTTTACGACGCTGCTGCGTCACAGAAGTGATGCAACGGTGTCATAAAGATGACGCAAGAGGCTTGTAAATCTGCCCCCATGTTCTTAACCAATATAGGCCTCTGTCTGTGACAATTGAGGACAATGCAATGTACATACACTCATCATGAAGTACAATAGCAACTGTAATATGTGTGATCCGTTGATGTGTGCAGAACCACAACATACATTGTGTGTTTCTCCTACCCACAGGGCCTGCTGGGGACACTGCAGGAACAGAACAAGAATCCCAGTCCCAGACTATGGTTGACCCTGAGCTCTCCTGTGTGGATGTCTCTCAGTCCTCTTCGGACGACGACGAACGACCTGCCCCCTCTGGTGTGGATCAGCATGCAGCACCAGCAGCTGTAACTTCTGCACCCCCTGCTACCACTCTTGCTACATCTGCCAACACCCAGATGACCTCTACCAACACCGGCAGACCAGGTCAAGAAAACACCGACGGCACAGCTACACAGGGCACTCTGGAGTTGGCGGACAACACCACCACTGTCAACAGTGAAGGAGGCTCAGTGTTGTCTGTATCTGCAACGGCAGGTCCTGCTCGTGTGGGTAGGGGTGGGGTGAGGGTGCGCAGGGTGAGGTCACGTCCTGAAGATGGTGCTGCTGTGCAAGATGACCCACAGTTAAGACGCATCATAAATGCATACCGAGAATGCACCAGAGACTTTGGCCAGGTAGTGGGGATCCTCAAGGACATGCAACAACAGCAGGCTGCCCATCATTCCAAATTGGACTCCCACATGTCCAGGATGGAGACCCATATGTCTAGGATGGAGTCCAAAATGGATAAAATGGATAACCTCACAGCGGTGCACAGGGACATACTCACATGCCTCCGCCAGATTGCTGACAACATGACCACACCTCCCTGTGTGCCCACTACATCTGTTGCCACAACATCTGCAACTGCCACAGGGAGGGATGAGGACTCTGGCGGAGAGTCCCCGGCACCGCAGCAGCCTGCACCTGAGGGTCCCCCTCAAAAGAAGAAGAGGGGTCGTCCGAAGAAGGACAAGTGAGAGACAGATGGCCATGCATACCCCCCAGGAAGTGAACACCTGCTCCTGATATCCTCCATTGTGTGCAAAGCGTTCACCTTGTTGACTGTCACTGAACTCTCCCACATGTGATGGAGGGTCGAAGTTGGAACAATGAATCAAATGACTGTGGACTTGGCTCTGAAAATGTATTTCATCTACTAACACTAATAACTCCTCTGTGAACTTTGGATTTCTATCACACTGTACAGCACTATCAATTAGGTGTACTATTTTCACCCATGCATCTAAATTAAATCATATTCACACAATACCTGCATCTGTTGTGAATTAAACTAGGTTTGTGACATAGAGATGATGTCCAGCTAAACAAAGACTGTGCAGAAAAACAACTACAGCAATTTAAACACAGTTTTGTGAGTCATGGTGATGTGACACATATGAGAGATACACACTACTAGGTCAACACAACACAAAATTCCCATGGCCCACATACTCATTGCCTCCACTATTGTGAACTGAAAAGACACTGAAATGTACATACACTAAACTCATTCTGAGAAAGTGACAATCCGGCCACAGGTACAGTATGCAAATTTATGTTGGATGTGTGTATACAGACGAGGCACACCCCAATGTGGAGCACAGGTTTATTACACAATCACAACATGTTGCCTCCACAACAGATGCAAGGTACCCTCATGTGACAGTGAGCACAAAGTAACCAAGAGGGTCAGAAATGTCAGTACTTGGGTGTGTGGCACCGCCTCCTGTCTCCAAGAAAATTTGCACTCTGTAACAGCATTGTGTGTTTTGGAGGTCACATGTCACCAGACAACAGCCAAAGGACCCTGTGAAGGACAGACATACAACAGACTTGAAATACAAAAATAGCTGCATGCATCTCCAATAGACATTCCATACACAAGTCTCATGATTTGTGAAAACAACCAAGGACTCATGTCAACAGTGCAATGGTGAACATACTAACTCAACGGACACATAACTGCAAGGATGATGTCAAGTTGCATGCAACCACACATATGCAGGGACATCTCACTATATACACATATCAGGCAAAGGAAAAGCTTAGACAACTCATCACTGTATACTCACAATCATGAGAAAAAGTTGTTGATGAGCTGTGTCCGAACATCCCCCTCAACCTCATCATCACTGGCCACATGACCCAGGGCTGGATCCTCCCCTGCTGGAGGCTGCTGGTCGTCATCATCTTGGATGAGAGGTAGCTCTTCCCTCGCTGCCAGGTTGTGTAGCATGCAACACACAATGATGATCCTACACACCTTTTCTGGTGCATATTGTAGGGCCCCTCCTATCCGGTTCAGGCAGCAAAATCTGCTTTTCAGTAGTCTAAATGTCCGCTCTATCACTCACCTGGTCCGCCCATGTGCCTCATTAAAATGTATCTCAGCAGGGGTAACAGGGTTCCTGAGTGGTGGCAGCAAACACGGCATGTTGGGGTATCTGGAGTCACCTACATACCAACAAACAAACATATCATGGGTCTGAAAAGAGGGAACAATCCGAGATTCAAAAAGCACACAAGGTAAACAGACATTACACACCGACAAGCCAGGCATGCTGATTTTGCAGCTGTGACATCATCTGTGGGATCCTACTATTCCTCATGATGTATGCATCGTGTGTGGATCCGGGGAACCGTGCACAGACATGTGAGATAGTCATGTCAGTCAGACATACCACCAGGGCATTGATGGAGTGAAAATGCTTATGGTTCCTGTATGTCACTTCATTTGCTTGTGGTGGTACCAACCAAAGCCACATGTGTACCATCTATGGAGCCAATGACATTTGGCATCCTTCCCAGAGCATAAAAGTCACTCTTGATGTCAGCAATTTGTCGTGGTGCCGGGAATTTGATGTACTGGTTCAGCAAGTTCAACATTCCCTCCAAAACATCACAAAGCACATGGCTAAACATTGTCTGCGACATCCCACCAGCAGTAGCCACAGTGTACTGGAAGGTTCCAGTGGCAAAGAAATGTAGGGCTGCCATCACCTTCACCTTGGGGGTCAGCGCTGATGGATATGGCCGTCCAGGTTGCAAATGTGGGGCCAACTGCTCTGCCAAATCCTCAATTAGTGCTCTGGTGAAGCAGTAACGTTGGATGCTGTCACGTTTAGCCATGGTTGCTAGGTCTGGGAAGGGTCTGTGGACAGCTGGTCTCCTGCGGTACATAGGTGGGCAAAGAAAGAATATAATTTCCCTTTTATATCTGGCAATTAACATGCAGAATATCACATTCTACATCATAGCAAGACTCAATGAAGTCCGGTGTGTGCTGTTGAGCATGGACACATATGCCAGCTATGTGCCCCTCGCCAAACATTTCAACTCCTGATGGTTAAACAACAAGTGCGATGCTGTGCTGTGAACACCTCAGTGACTAGTGAAGATAGATGTGTTGTCCAAATGACATGTGTTTGTGAAGTCCACACACAGGAATCTTGTAATGCCACATGGACACTGTCATTATGTAACGTCTGATGTACACGTACCATCACACCCATGAAACACACATGATGTGCTCCCAAATTTGTTTGCATGGCAAACATGTATGTCTGTGACACACAGACACAACAGCAACTCACATGCCAAATACAGATGGATGTGTGAAACGATTTACATCTACAACATACAACAAGAATTATGTGCGTAGCACAATATGCAAATAACCTGGATTAACCCCACAATAGTAGCTCTGGAAAACTTTGTAACACACAGTCCATTACAGCTGTTATTCAGGGTGTATGTAACATGTGATCACACAATGGGCCCCTGGAACTGTGTCCATGCCTAGGGTGGTGATCTGCAAAGTTGACACTCACAGTTGTGATGTGCATCACACACAATGGATTATGTCCCCATGAAACATGGCTCATCATGGGAGTGTGTGCTACAAAGAGCTCTGTCCAATCTGATATGTGAAGCTATGTACCCACACCTGTAATGAAGCAAGAAATGTGGTTTCCTATACTGTGTGACAGGCTTATTGATTGGTGTAGAGCACCTGAGGCTCAGCCAAAATAGTGTGGATGGCACCCTTTGGCTGTTAAACCGTAATGGTGACAGACGCGGGTGACTATTCACAAGACGCGGCGTACACTGCTAGACCGAGCCGGACGCACACATTGGATATTGGCCTTCTGTGGGACAGACGCGGGTGACTATTCACAAGACGCGGCGTACACTGCTAACCGAGCAGGACGCATACATTGGATATTGGCCCTCTGTGGGACAGACACGGGTGACTATTCACAAGACGCGGCATACACTGCTAGACTGAGCCGGACGCATACATTGGATATTGGCCCTCTGTGGGACAGATGCGGGTGACTATTCAAAAGACGAGGCCTACACTGCTAGACCGAGCCGGACGCATACATTGGCTATTGCTCGTCATGGGGACAGACGCGGGTGACTATTCAATAGACGCGGCATAGACTGCTAGACCGAGCTGGACGCATACATTGGCTATTGCTCGTCATAGGGACAGACGCGGGTGACTATTCAATAGACGCGGTGTACGCTGCTAGACCGACCCGGACGCATACATTGGCTATTGCTCATCATGGGGACAGACGCGAGTGACTATTCAAAAGACGCGGCGTACACTGCTAGACGGAGCCAGACGCACACATTGGATATTGGTCGTCATGGGGACAGACGCATTTTAGCAGGGTGTACGAATCGCGTGCACACAAAATCGGTTGGGCAACAACAACAATGTATCCAAATCTATAGTGTCATGATGTAGTAAAATTTGAAGGACGCGGTAGGCGTGTCCGAGGCGTGCAATGTGATGGATTAGACATTTCTGTTAATATTACAGTACTTTAAAAAAAAAAACAATACTTGGTGGGCATTTCATCTACAGTGCAAACATCGAAACACAGTGATACGGTGCACAGTAAGTAACAAAGAGATGCTGATCTTCGAATGTGGGATACAGTACATTTAGTATGGTATTGACATGAGAGGCATACACACTTACTCGACATGCGTTCTAGGGAGCCTCCGCAGTCGCTTGAGATTCTCCAGCCTCCGCTTGGCTATTAGGTTGCACGGATGCCAAGTTGGCGGCAGTGTCCCCTCCTGTTCCCCTCAGCAGGTATGATGTGAGAGGTTCCCAGATGTCTCAGGGTCTCGATCGGACAGGGAGAAGTTCTGCGTAAATGGCATTTTGCTCCTGGCAATAAGTGAGGTCAGCTAACCAGTCCTAAAATTTGGGCGCCCTGCCCCTTCCCTATCTGCATGCTATTTTACGCTTTGCCAGAAGATGACCCAATGCCAGGAAGCGCTTAGTGTTGCCTTTGTGCCCAGGGAGGTATCCCAGGAGACCCATTTTGGGTGTAAGTTCAAGCATCCCCAGTCATGTCTCCCAGGGCTGCCGCTACCTCGGTCCAGAAGTGCTCCACAGATCTACACTCCCATGCAACATGCAGGAATCCCGCCCCTTCTCTCCCACAGCGGTCGCATTTATCGCTGTCCCGCAGTTGAAGTTTGTGCAGCTTTGCGGGGGTGTAATACATGCGGTGGAGAAATTTAAAGTGTATGATCCTAAACCTACTAGTAGCTGTAATGCGCTCAGTCTGCTGACAGCAGTATGCCCAGGCTTCGTCAGTAAGTGGATGACCTAGTTCCGCTTCCCATCCCTGCAGCGCTTTCGTGGACCCCGTCAGTCCTGCCCCTATGGTGGCTTTGTATATGCGTGATACAGCGTGTGGTGCCCAGCCCGCAATGTCAGATGCAGCGGGAGCAGTGTGGGGGGCTCCTCTGGGAACGCAGGTGTTGCGGCTATGACATCCTGTCGCAGGCGTACGTATAGGAAGCGGTCCATGGTTGTGGGAGGTGTGTCGCCGAAGAATGCCTCTGCGCCTTTGAATCGCCCTTCCTGGTACATATCTCCCCACGTGTGTATCCCAAACCGCAGGAACATGCGCTTGCAGATGCCTTCTTGTGTGGCGGGTAGGTTAGGCTGATCTCGGATATGGAGCAGTGGGGAATATAGCATAGGCGTCTGGGATCGTTTGGCTATGGCACGCCACGCGTTGTTGGTGTATGCCACTGTGGATCGTGACCCCCCCAGCCATTTTGTTATCTACGCCTAATAGGCCTGCAAGGGAAGTGGATGCCTTAAGCCCCTGTTCGACCGCCAGGTGAGTCATGAAGGGCGGAGGCGCCAGCCAATATGCTGCGTAATGCGCCTGAGCGCTGAGATAGTAGAGTTCCGGATCAGGTGCTTCGAAGCCGCCCTGGGCGAATGGCAGCGTAAGAGTGCTCCATTTGATCCGAGGCTGCTTCCCTCCCCACGCCAAGTGTATAAGTTGACTCCTCAGTCCGGTGAAGAAATGGCGACCGGGTGAAAAGGGGATGTTTGTAAACAAGTATAGGAATTTGGGCAAAATGACCATTTTCATTAGGGCCACGCGGCCCGCAAGGGAGAGCGGAAGAGCTATCCATCTGCTGATCAAGCTTTCCATCTTGTTAAGGACTACTCCATAGTTTTCCCTCATTAGTTCATCTTTATCTTTATTAATGGTGACACCGAGATATCGGACCTCCTCGTCGCACCACTGCAGCGGGTACTCCATTGGGAACTGGACAGTGCTATTAGGAAGCGGCAGGACTTGGGACTTTCCCCAATTTATTGTGATGCCCGAGTAGGCCTCAAACTTTATTATTTCGTGGATCATAGCGTTTAATCCATTGTTAGGCTCTCGCACATACAACGTGATATCATCCGCGCAGAGCAAAATTAAGACGGGTCGGGTGGGATAGTCTAGCGCATATTGTTTGTGATGCTGTCGCAGCATGGCAGCCAACGGCTCCATCGCGATCGCAAACAGCAGGGGTGAAAGGGGACACCCCTGCCGCGTGCCCCTGGATATAGCAAAGGCTGAGGACCGCTCCCCATTCAAGAGTAATGTGGCAGTGGGGTGATGGTACAGCAGTTTAATCCAATTGAGGAACCCGGGCGGGAATCCCATTGTGGGTCAAGACCGCGAACAAGTAGCCCCATTCCAGGGAATCGAACGCTTTGGTGACGTCTAAAAAAACCACCACCGCCTGTTCGTCCTGGTCTATTCCATGCATGATGGAAAACAGAGTGCGCAAATTATGGGAGGTGGACCGGCCCGGTATAAAGCCTGCTTGGTCCGGCCTGATGAGGTTCTCCATCAGGAGTGAGAGCCTGTTGGCCAGCACTTTTGTGAGTATTTTGGCATCGCAATTTATTAAAGACAGTGGCCGGTACGATTCCGGGGAGTCCGGGGGTTTCCCGGGTTTTAAAAGTGAGACCAACGTGGCTTCACGCATCGTGGGTGGGAGCGATCCCGCTTCAACTGTGTCTTCGTACAGTGCTTTGAGGAAAGGGGCTAGTGTGTCTATGTAGGTTTTGTAAAATTAGATGCCTAGGCCATCTGACCCTGGTGCCTTCCCATTCGCTATTTGCATTATGGCTTCCCGAATTTCGTCTAGGTGGAACTCGGACGCCAGGAATTCCCTCTGCCGGTCGCTAAGCCAGGCCAATTCTATCTGCTTAAGGTATTGAGGGGTCTCCTCTTGGCGCGCTGCGCATGACATATACAGTGTCTGATAGTGCGTGGTGAACACTCCCATAATGTCCGATGTGTCCAGGTAGAGCGTCCCTTCCCCATCACGTATCACTAGTACGTGATTCGCTGTTTTCGGCGGCCTGATAGTTTCTGCTAGTGCTCTGCCAGGGCGCTCGCCCTCCCCATATTTGCGCGCTATATGCTATTTTCAGCGGAAACTGCATTCTCTCTCTGCCTCTGCTTGGTATTCCGTGAGGAGCTCTCGGATTTTGGCTATGGCGGGGCCATCACGTGCCGAAAGGACTCTGGGTTCCAGCTGCCTGAGCTGGCAATCTAGGCTGGTTATGGTTGTGCGAATATCTCTGAGAATGCCAAACTGCTTTGGCTATGCAATGACCTCTAACGGTAACCTTCAACGCTTCCCATACCGTGGTCAGGGGAGGGCCCGAGTCTAGGTTGAGTCTAAGGAACTCCTCGAGCATTTCCCCCAATTCCGATTGGAACACCTGATCGAGTAGCGCTGTAGGGAGGAGGCGCCAATGCCTTGGAGTGGGCTGCAGGCCCGGAGGGGTCAGCATCATAAGCACTGGGGAGTGATCTGAGTAGGTACGCGTTAGGTGGTGAGCGGAGAGAGCATGCACTGCCATACTCTGTGATGCAACCCACATGTCTAGCCGAGACCAGTTGTTATGTACGGCCGAATGAAATGTGCCTTCCCGCTGCGTGGGGTGGAGGTGGCGCCCGATGTCTACCAGCAGGGTGTCTGCTAGTATTTGCTGGAATTGTCATTGTACTTTGGTATAGTGATGCGGTAGCGGGTGGGAGCGGTCCCATGACGAATTCAATGTTAGGTTGAAATCCCCTCCCCATATAAGGTGAGTCGGCCCGATATCTACTATGCGCGCCCACAGGGTAACGTAGTAGTCTTCGTCATCCGTGTTGGGTCCGTTACTGCAGACTAATGTAACTGACTCGGACGCTAACCTCCCCCATGTAATGCAATACCTCCCCTGCGGGTCGAGTGCAGATCCCTCTTCTGTGTAGGGAACCATTCTCTTAATAAGTATTGCAGTGCCCCGCGAGTACGCTGAATACGAGGAGAAGTACCTGTGAGAGGGCCACCTGGAGGCAAACTGGGGTTGTTGTGTAGGCAGCGTGTGCGTTTCCTGCAGCATGGCCACACTAACGTGGTGCCTGTCCAGGTAAGCCAGGAGGTGTCGTTTTTTTCTGCGGTTGCCCAGCCTCCGCACGTTCCATGTTAAAAATCCCATGTGTGTCTCTGTATGTGCTTGCTGTCCCTCACCCACCATTCCCTAGGGTATCGTGCGCAAATGTATAGGAAGCACATGCATCTCTGAGTTTGTGTGATTCGCGCATGCCCAGTTGTCCACAGTATAATTAAGAATGCCCACCCAAAATCCCTCCCACTCCTCCCACAACGGCGACCCCAACTTGCCGTGCACAGGTCCCCCCCACTTAACCCCTCCCAACATTGCTATGGATACTCGGGCTCCCTGCGTCGCCAGTGCCCCAAGTGAACTTTGCGCTAACAGTGCTATGGTGTTGTACGGCAGCGGTTCTACTGCGACATATTTATGCAATGACACATAAGCGCTATCAATCAGGAGAACAGTTAGTGTTCGGGTCTCAGGGTCACTGGTGACTTTTCCTTGGATTGCCCCCGATAAGTAACAACAAAGACAACAGCACAACAGAACAATCCCCAATAATGGGGGAAGGGGGAGCGCCCTAAGAGACGTTTGCCCCAGGGGGCGTGAGCGCACCTCCTGCACCACCATTACGGGCAGGGGGGGCCCTGGAATGCACATTATGAGTTCTTGCAGGGTTCTCACTTTCCATGTTCACTTGAGCAATAGTTCGTGAGGTTATACAGGGACAAACATTTAACGTTACCTGCTGCTCCCAGTCCACAATCGTACCTTCAGTGTCTACAGACAAACCTGCAGGGAGGTGTGTCCCAAGCGTCCGATCTTTATTTTCAGTCCTCGTCCCGCTGTGCAGAATCCTCCCTGTCGCCCGATGCGGGCGGTCCACTCTCTTTGCAGCCAGCACTGTTTTTTTGAAGAAGTCCGCCGCCTGTTGTGGTGTGTTGCATATATGGTGTTTGCCATCGTAGGTAAGACGGAGACGTGAAGGGTAGAGCATGGCGTATTCCACGCCCTCTTGCTGTAGCTTCTTCTTGATGGGTGCGAACTTCTTACGCGCCTCCTGAACATTGAGAGTAAAGTCGGGATACAGTGATAGGGCATTGTTCTCAAATATAACGTCTTTTAACTCCCTTGCCTTGCGTAGCGCCGTGTCGCGGTCGCAGTAGTTGAGCAGTCTCGCGACTATGGGCCTCGGCGGTGCTCCGGGAGGGGGTTTCGGCACCAGTGTGCGGTGCGCCCGCTCTACGATCAGGATTCTCGAGAAGTTCTCCTGCCCAAAGCATGTGACGAGCAGCCGCTCCACGTAGTCTTCTAGTCTTCCGGTGTTGGTTGTCTCCGGGACGCCCGTTATGCGGATATTGTTCCGCCTTGAGCGGGCTTCAATGTCCTCATATTTCACCGCTATCACCTTCAGCAGCTTGTCGATGTCTGTGAGTTGCCCGGCCGCCTGCGCGTGATCATCTTCAAGGGTGGAGATTCGCGTTTCTGCCTCTTTGATTCTTCCATCTTGCTTTGCGATCTTTTGTGTGATCTGATCCATTCTTGCGCACATGGAGTCCATTTTTCCCTCAATGGAGGCAAAGCTGGCTTTCATTGTGCTGAGTATCGTCTTCATGTCTACTTCGTCCTCATCTCTGTTTGCCCGACCTCCGTTGTCTTGCTCCATCTCGGACGGCTGCCCTCTGGGCGCCCTGCGGACTTCGAAAGTAAGCTTAGGCTGTTTGCCGTCCGTTTTCCCCATTGTGGCACCGGTCGTGTCCCGAGGGGGGTGGTGCAGGCGGCTACTGTGCTGCCGCAGTAGGTGCTGATCGTTGCGTGCCCGTTTCAGCCGCTTCAGAGGCTATGGTATCGGCTAGTCGGGTGCTGGTGCTGCACGGGCGGTCGAAGAGTTGTTGGACTCCGCCGGGACAGGTGCAGTGTGTCTCCCGCTCCTGAAGTGGTGCTTGCGCGCAGCTCACTACGCGGATCTAGGGATGTGGGGCCGCACAGCAGCCCTCGAGTTGTGTGAGGCGTGCCGTGTGGTGCTGGGCGTGGACATCGTCAGACCTGCTCCCTTTAGGCTCCTGCTGTGCAGGCTTATGTCTCAGCTGCGCTCTTGAACCCCAGGCCTCTACGCTGACAGGGCAGTGTATCCAGTGACGGGGAGTGCAGGGTCAGCGCATGGGCCGCCTCCCGCGGACCCTAAATAGACGTGTCTCCAATGCCCCTGGTCAGATGCAATACTGGGGCTGCGCGTACCCCCTCACTGGTATTCTAGGCGTTGCGGGCGCACCAGGGCCTTCGGACCATTCGCCGACATCGCGCCTTCCCCTGCCGCTCCGGTGCTGAGGGCCTGGGGGAACTAGCGCCGATTCTCCGAGGTCAGACGCGGCGTAGTTAGTGAGCGTAAGTGGAGTGGCTCTCCGATGACTCGTTGTGTCAGCAGCCGGACAGCTGGGCACTAGGGGCGCTGGGGCATAAGTGTCAGGCCCTCAGGTTCTCCAACAAGCGAAATGGCACATGCAGCGTGTGGAAGGATCAGCCCAGCATCACCTCGACGTTCCGTTTCATCGCCGCATCCAGCCCCGCCCGATACACCCCCGCCGCCTTGCAACCCAGGCTAGGGTCGATAGATGTCCGTGCAAGTGCGTTTTGCTGTGAGCGGGTGCTCAGGAGGGAACACAGCACACGCGTGGGGATGCGCAGGTGTAGGCCCAGATCCCCGGCCATGCGTGTCGACGCTGCGGGCGGGGACGCCTCAAGCGCAGTCCGCAGCAGCGATGGCCAGTGTCCGTCTCACGACGTGTGTTTTCCCCAGTCTTCACCGCCTCACCTGCCCGTTGTGTGCCGGGTGTCACGGGGGTCTTGTGGCAGGTAGGGGTGGGCCCCCGCTGCTGCTCTGGCCTCGTTGTAGCACCCAGTGGCTAGGCTCTCGTCGTCCATGGCTCAGGCGGTCCCGACCCGCTCTGCAGGCAGCGGCTGCTTCTCTTGATGCTGTTTCTCAGCAACCAGGCGTCTTGTGGCGGATGGCGAGGGGAGCGAGGACTCAAGCGAGCGTACACGCCCGATACACGCTTCCGACTAGTGGGCCTCGCCTCACGCGACCCGGCCGGTCTCGCCTCGTTGTTTAGTCCGCAGATCGTTCCAGGCGCATATCCAGTCTGTTGCGGCCGGAGCGTGTCCTGCAAGCAGGTGTATCGTTGCCGCTGACGGTCCGCTTCAATATGGCAAGGCACCCAGCGAGATTGCCCCGCAATTACAGGATTGTTGCTGGATTAGGGCTCCGGTGCTGACAGACCTCACTACTGTGTGGCCATCTTGTCCGCACGCCCCCTAGCGTCTCCTGACCTATCTCTTTGGACCCATGGAACAGAATCCGCCTCTGCAGCACAGATATAAGGCTGTCTGTTCCCAAGAGACTTCACTTGCCTGCACTACATGCTACTTGCCTACATCACAACCTACCACTGCTGCTGTCTCTGCATCCTCTGGAGTCTGCAATGGCACGTACCATAGAGAGGGCACCAGCCTTCACAGAGGAGGCGAACCAGGTCCTGCTGGACAGCCTCCTTCCACAGTACAGCAAGCTGCATGGGAAACCAGGGGAGCAGATGAGGGTTGATTGCACTGACTTCTCAGGACACCATGTTCCCCAACAGGCACTACTAGCATTCTGATCACCAAGGACATGCATGCACACAGAGTCATTGTAATTCTCACAGTGTGTTGAATCATGTACTGGACAGGGACAGTGAAGTAAAAGTGTATCCTGTGCTATTTCATCTCATGCACTGTACTCATGTTGTGAGGGCAGGCTTACACACAGGACAACTGCCCCTGCTGATACTTTAAAAACCTTGATGCATCTTCTGCCCTACTACCAATGTCCTATATGTTCACGTGTGTGATATACAAACATGTCGCATGTGTAGTAATGGTGTGTCACTATGTCATCCTTACAGGTCGACACCCATCAGAAGCAGGAGATTTGGTTGACCATCGTACGGGCTGTGAGATCTGTGGGGGTCTTCAAACGCCGCATCCGCCACTGCCAGAAGAGGTGGCAGGACCTCCGTGGCTGGACCCGGAGGATTGCTAGAGTCCAGCTGAAGCTGTCACCTCCTCGCAAGAGGGGCGGACGACGGACCCTCACCCCCCACATGCTCCGGATACTCACGATGGTCTTCCCTGACCTGGATGGGCAGTTGAAGGCCAGACAGCAGCAAGGAGGGGGTGAGTTTGAGCCAGTTAGCTGTACTATGTCTGACATGCATGTTGCACTCCCTCAGCCTGGTAACACTATCACAAGTTGTGTGTATGCTGAGACAACACTTGTGTGCCAAAACTGTAAAGATGCCCCATTGTCATCTGATGCCCAGGTGTGTCCCTTTCCGTCTGTGACATGTGTCACTAGACTCCTGTGTATGAGCTGTAGTCCAAGGTCGCTGTGTACAGCACCATGTACGACAGGTGCATTGAGTTGACCGTCATGAGTGATGTGCTTGTCTGACATGTGTTAGCAACTTGACAGACATATGACCTGCACTATGTGTGGTACATACCTAAATGGACGATGAGATGATTGGGCTAAACACAGGTTTGTGACATGAATACTGCACACATGTGCAGCAGGTAAGACCAATGTTGGTGTTTCTGACAAATGAACTGTGTTTGCTCAAATAATGCATGGTAAGCAGCCTCGTACTCCCACTAATCCCATGTTTCACATGGACCTAGGACAGGTAAGCCAACTCAGGCCATCAGGGACACTGTCACATCCCATTTTTGTGTGTCAGGCAACACTGTAACCATTGCAAATGAAGATTCATGTGTCTGACTTTGTGTTAGTGTGTACAGGACGAGCGATTTTGATGGCACATGTGGCCAATGTATCGGGTATGTGCAGAAATCTCATGTATGTCAATTGGCTCAGATACACAGGACAAATCATGTGTGTCTCATCCCTTGACTGTGCATATTGGTGGCTTAAACAGATATGTGTATGCTGCATTACTTTGATTTTGGGAGTATGCAAAATGCTCCTGTATTGAGATATCAGACTTCATATACCCAAATGTCTCAGTTAAACAACATGAGCTTGTCAAAGTGTACGAATTCTATGTAGCACTTAGGAGACATGTATACTTGTGCACTACAGATGTTACTTGCACAGTGTATACCTGGGGCTGACTGTTAAATCTTGATTCACTGGCCCAGTAACGAGAGTCAGTACAGACTGTTTAGGCAGACAGGACTCTGGCATAGTGTGGCACATGAAAAAGTTTAAGATGCAGTTTTGTACTTGTGAGTTGTCCTGCATGCAGACCTTTTTAGCATTGGAGTTCACGACATGAGCCCATATTGGTTACTGTGGATGTGAGTATGTTCATCATGTAAACTTTGGTATTTCTCCATCCCATTTGCGTGCCCAATTCCAGACTCCCTTGCATGAGATGGGACATGTTTGTGTTAAGCCCTGACACTCAGGAGCATTACAGACAAGACAACAGGCAAGACAGTGCCCTGTTGGGCATGTATATAGTCTAAATTGAGATACATCTAACAGATGTTTCCATTGCCAACATGTGTTTGGTAACCATGATTCACAGGCAGACTGACAGATGACCTATTTACATATGTGTGAGTTAAGGAATAGTGGCTTTGACATTATGCAAGGCCTTGCTCTGTGATGTGTTGGGAACATAAATCTAGTGTCAAGTATATGCGGATGACTGATGTGAATCTGTTTCCCCTCCTTGTTCACAGCATCATCAACACCAACTAGAGGAGAGAGTTCCATGGACCAGGATGAAGCAGCTAGCCAGACGGGGTCCACTGTGGAGGAAGATGAGGGACCCAGTGGCACAGAGGGTGAGGGGAGCCACACTGAAGCACGCTCAACAACATCAACATCAGCTGATAACCCATCCAGCTCAAGTGATGACTCCCTTGTGGTGGTGGGTGTTACCAGAGCAGAGGCCGCACCCACAGAGTCAATCCCCACCACCACCACCATCTCCACCCTCCCATGTTAGGGAGCATGTCTCCTTTGGTCCAGGCACCGCACCCCCTGCGTCTGTCACCCCTGCTGACATGAGTGTGGAGTCAGTGGACTTGCTGAAACAGATACATGTGAGGCAGACATTCATGCTGAGTAACTCTGGGCATAATACTTTGCTACGCTCACGGAGCATGCAAAGTTTGTGCTACTACGCACTACGCAAATTGCACATAGCAGAGTGAAAAACTGTGCTAATTGACGTAGCGTAGCAGCAGTATAATAAACACCTTTCAAATGCTTTGATAAAGCAATTTTCTATGCTAAAATGCATATAACCACTTCACAAAAGTGAACATTGACAACAAAATATCAAGCAATGAGAGAGGTGAGGATTTTGGGGTCCCCCCTAACCTAGGGGGAGGACCAAGCAGATGCCTTGAACACAAAAAGCATGTCATGTGAACGATTCAGTGGTGGTCCCTTCCTCCTAGGACCACCCCAAGCACAGTTATGGGCAAAAAAACAATCCCAACCAAAGGCCCTGCAAAGCATTATGGGACGAGATTAGCAGTGGGCAGTGAATATTATAGTGTCCAATATCAAAATAATTCTACAAAGAGCTGCAGTTCAACTAGTCGTTACTAGATGTCCCTCACGAGTCAAATGCAAAAGCATTGAAATTATTAATTTATCAAGCTGCAGTTCCACTAGTCGTTACTAGATGTCCCTCACGAGTCAAATGCAAAAGCATTGAAACCCTTTCATGAAGCTTTTGCATTTGACTCGTGAGGACATCTAGTAACGACTAGTGGAACTGCAGCTCGTTGTAGAATTATTTTGATATTGGATACTATAATATTCACTGCCCACTGCTAATCTCGTCCCATAATGCTTTGCAGGGCCTTTGGTTGGGATTGTATTTTTGCCAATAACTGTGCTTGGAGTGGTCCTAAGAGGATGGGACCACCACTGAATCGTTCAAAAGATGTGCTTTTTGTTTTCAAGGCATCTGCTTGGTTCTCTCCCTAGGTTAGGGAGGATCCCAAAATCATCACCTCTCTCACTGCTTGTTAATTTATCCTTTTCACTTTTGTGAAATGACTATATGCATTTTTAGCATATAAAGACAGAGATGTTTATTTTATCGTAACTTGCACTGTGCAAGATGTCTTTGGTAATTATTGTACAGTGCAGTCAAGCACACAGCTATGAACTACGCAATTTGCATAGCTTCGTGTAGTTCAAAATGTACTTCACGTAGCTACGTGAAGTGCTACTACGCAAACTATGCCCAGGCTTAATGCTGAGTGTTCTCCATGCTCACACCGGTCTATTGACACAATTGGTGTCATACATGGAGGACATCTCAGCAAACATGTCTGCCCTACAGCGGACAGATCAGTCCATGGCCTCCTCACTGACGGCAGCAGTGTTCCTCCTGCAGCAGTCCCTCACCTCTTCTTCTTCTGCCCCATCCACAGTCCCCACTACCCTACCTGACCCAAGCACACTCACACAGGTGCATGCACACACCCCAACAGACACAAGCAGCACACAGCCACCCAAAACAAAGTCAAATAAAACACGGACGCACACTCAGGGGACTGACTCACACACACAGGGGATAGGGCAAAAAAACACACACACCCATCCACAAGCACTGCGCATTCCTCAGCTACCTCTCCCTCCAAAACCCCTACCCTTGACTCTCCTGCAACCCCCCCTTCCCAGAGGGTCTTCCTCTGTGACCTAGGCCTCTTCCCCACTGACAAATCAGTTCCAACTCGAAAGGGTTAGAGGAGGTCACCACGCACAAAGAGGGGATCCCCCACCGCATGCACACCCTCCCCTAAGAGTAGGTACACTGAGGCCCCCACCCGTACATCCCCCAGGACGAAGAAAGGAAAAACCCCACCACCATCCCACACTTCACCCCCCCAAAGCTACCTCCGCCCAACCCAAGACCACCCATCCCAGAGTTCACACACCAGAAGCCATCCCCGGTTCACCCACACACCATTACACCATCCCCAAGATGATTAGGCCCTCACCCCCTACCACAGGCACTTCCACTCCCACAACACCACACACCCAGTCACTTCCAAACACTGCAGTGGAGACCCTGGACCCCCCCATCTGACCTGTCCACTGCAGTGGATCCCCCACCCCCCCAATCTGACATGGGCACTGCAGTGGAGCCCCCATCCCCACAATGTGACATGGGCACTGCAGTGGAGCCCTACCCCCTCAGTCCACCATGTCCACTGCAGTAGCTCCAGCACCCCCTCAATCCGATTTAGCCACTGCAGTTGCTACAGACCCTCTAGTTGCCCCCAATCCTCCCATTACCCATCCTGCTGCACCCTAATCCTGTCCCTGCGGTGCCTGGCCTGCCTCAGAAGATGCCCCTTCTTTGGGATTTGTAAGTGCAGGCAAGCAATGTATGGGAACTCATCCTATATAGCCCCTGAAGGACTCATTGACATGGACTTGCCATTGGCCTTGTTTTTTTGCAAGATTCGTGTTTTCAAATTTAAATGCTGAATAAAGCACTTTTTTGTTATTTTGGCAAATTTTTTGGGTGTACATGATGTTGCTGATTATTGTACTGCAAATGCTGTTGTAACATTGATTTCAGCCAAATCAGGATAGAGTGATGTGATGGACTGCCGGAGGTCCATGTGATATGTGTCCTAGTACAGTGTGTTGTGGAGTTGTTGTAGGCTGGAATGGCTTGTTGTCACGAGCAACATTGTTTTTGACAAGCAGTGTGACATTCTTTTCACAACCTCTCCCATCTTTGGAGTACACTTTAGCACATATGTTGTGTTTGACATTTATACTCATTTTTACTGTTTCTTATGGTATGCACCACTCCAATGGACATGCATATTAGCGCATTGATGATGAACAAGTCATCTGTGTCCCAGGTGCCACTTGGTATACATGGATTCTGAGTACGTGTCGCCAACTTGGGAATCACACCTGTACACAGGATGATGGGACCAAAGTATTCTGTGTGTTGTGATAGTTTAGTCAATCTCCGAGTCTCATTCTGGCAAGGCAGACACATGCCAAGACCAAGCTTGACACAGCGGAACTTCAACAGTAGTGAAATCACCTCTTGGCAGTGTGTTACTCTGTGACCTTTCCTAAGCCCATGGTATGTGTTCTGTGAGCATTAATTTGTGGTGCCAAAAGCCCTTTTTCTACCAAGACTGTAGTCACTGCAGATGTTCCTGTCAGCGAGTCTTGCAAAATTGGCCATTTATTTGACAGCCTGTTTGACAGTGAGTGTCCGTGCTGTGGGTGCATGGGACAAATTGAGTCAATCTGGTGACTGCCATGGTTTGGTTGCTATAAGTGCCTGCGCTGGGGGTAAACTCACATTAGACATATTCAGGATTCCACTACTCACATAGAAGCCGCATGGGAGGAATATTTGAAGGAACTGTATGGGACACGTGGTACACCTGAAGTAGAAGAAACACTATACTGGGGCGGGATAGTGGAAGATTTAAAAATAGACTTCACAGTAGAAAACATGAAGAACACCATAAAGAAGCTACAGCTAACCAGGGCAGCAGGTCCTGATAACCTCCCTGCAATTATAATAAAGTCCCAGGTACATTGGTGGGCTGAATTTCTGTCACATATGTTCTTAGCAATTTTAGATTCAGGAAGAATCGCAAAGAACTGGAAGGGTGTGGTGATTAGACCTGTGCATAAGAAGGGTGACATGAAAGCCCTGAAAAATTATAGATTGATCAATCTGCTAGACATAGGGGAGAAAGTCTTTGCAAAAATAATACTAGGTAGACTGAAGGACTGGGTGGAGCAGCAGTTGATCGTGCTGGTAGAACAGGGTGGCTTCAAGGAACGCCACTCCACCATCGACCACTGCTTTGCCCTATGGGCAGTGGCACGGAAGTCAGTTGGACAAAGGGGGAAGTTATATTGCTGCTTTGTGGACTTCCAGGCAGCGTTTGACCTAGTGGACCGTAAATGCCTATGGGAGACTCTGGAAAAATATAACATTCCGAAAGGTCTGCTGGTCATAATTCAAGAGCTACATAGAGGGAACTGGGCGCAGATCATCAAGGATACGGTGGGGTCCTTGGCTTCTAAAATAGCAATTGAGAATGGCCTTAGACAGGGCTGTGTGCTGGCTCCCTTACTATTTGCCATTTTTCTAGCAGATCTGCCCTCAGTTTTAGAGGTTGATAGAAGTGCCAGCCCGAAAATGAATGGCAATCAACTTTCGTGCCTATTGTATGCAGACGATCTAGTGATTTTTGATCAGACTGAGATAGGACTCCAAAGAAAGCTAAATGCATTTAGTGAGTACTGTGTGTCAAAGCATTTAATAGTAAATTTGGACAAAACCAAAATGTTATGTTTCAGTAAAAGAGACCCCAGGTGTAGCTGGTTTTTGGGCTCACTAAAACTAGAAATTGTGCCTGAATACAAATATCTAGGGGTCTGGTTTGATAGTACCCTAAAGTGGCATACGCACTTAGAAGCCCAGAAAGCCAAGCCCTTCACATCGGTATGTGGGCTGAAAAAATTTAACCGGGACTATGGGGAGATGTCCCATAGACCGTTGTTAAAGGCCTACAGCGCAATGATACCCCCTCAAGTATTGTATGGTGCGGAAGTTCTTTACCTAAGTGGTAAATATGGCCGGGACCTAGAGGAAGGGAAGTGTTTAAAATCCCTACTGTCGTTACCAGGCTCAGCAATGATTCAGGCTATTAGGGTTGAGCTAGGAACAATATCATGGAGCATACAGGCTCAAATGGCACTGATAAGGCTCTGGAAACGCCAGGATCCCGGAGCAGTACAAAAGGTCTCTCATTGGTGCAGAAATGAGATTCAGCTCAGTAGTTTAAAATTAAGCCCGGGCGTAGTTTGCGTAGTAGCACTTCACGTAGCTACGTGAAGTACAGCTTCAACTACACGTAGCTATGCAAATTGCGTAGTGCGTAGCTGTGTGCTTGACTGCACTGTACAATAATTACCAAAAGCAAACTTGTACAGTGCAAGTTAAGATAAAATAAATATCTCTGTCTTTATATGCTAAAATTGCATATAGTCATTTCACTAAAGTGAAAACAAAAAGTTAACAAGCAGTGAGAGAGGTGATGATTTTGGTATCCTCACTAACTTAGGGAGAGAACCAACAACCAAGCAGATGTCTTGAAAACAAAAAGCACATCTTATTGAACGATTCCTCCTAGGACCACCCCAAGCACAGTTATGGGCAAAAATACAATCCCAACCAAAGGCCCTGCAAAGCATTATGGGACGAGATTAGCAGTGGGCAGTGAATATTATAGTGTCCAATATCAAAATAATTCTACAAAGAGCTGCAGTTCAACTAGTCGTCACTGGGTGTCGTCCCTCAAGAGTGAAATGCAAAAGTATTGAAAACCTTTCATGAAGCTTTTGCATTTGACTCGTGAGGGACGACACCCAGTGACGACTAGTTGAACTGCAACTCTTGTAGAATTATTTTGATATTGGACACTATAATATTCACTGCCCACTGCTAATCTCGTCCCATAATGCTTTGCAGGGCCTTTGGTTGGGATTGTATTTTTGCCCATAACTGTGCTTGGGGTGGTCCTAGGAGGAAGGGACCACCATTGAATCGTTCACATGATATGCTTTTTGTGTTCAAGGCATCTGCTTGGTCCTCCCCTAGGTTAGGGGGACTCCAAAATCATCACCTCTCTCATTGCTTGATATGTCAAAATTCATTTTTGTGAATTGGTTATATGCTTTTTAGCATAAAAATTGCTTTATCAAAGCATTTGAAGGAGTTTGTTATTATTATTAAGCCTGGGCGTAGTGCTAGCTGTGTGCTTGACTCACTGCACTGTACAATAATTACCAAAAGCAAACTTGTACAGTGCAAGTTAAGATAAAATAAATATCTCTGTCTTTATATGCTAAAATTGCATATAGTCATTTCACTAAAGTGAAAACAAAAAGCAGTGAGAGAGGTGATGATTTTGGTATCCTCGCTAACTTAGGGAGAGAACTAAGCAGATGTCTTGAAAACAAAAAGCACATCTTATTGAATGATTAGGTGGTGGTCCCATCCTCTTAGGACCACCCCAAGCACAGTTATGGGCAAAAATACAATCCCAACCAAAGGCCCTGCAAAGCATTATGGGACGAGATTAGCAGTGGGCAGTGAATATTATAGTGTCCAATATCAAAATAATTCTACAAAGAGCTGCAGTTCAACTAGTCGTCACTGGGTGTCGTCCCTCACGAGTCAAATGCAAAAGCTTCATGAAAGGTTTTCAATACTTTTGCATTTCACTCTTGAGGGACGACACCCAGTGACGACTAGTTGAACTGCAGCTCTTTGTAGAATTATTTTGATATTGGACACTATAATATTCACTGCCCACTGCTAATCTCGTCCCATAATGCTTTGCAGGGCCTTTGGTTGGGATTGTATTTTTGCCCATAACTGTGCTTGGGGTGGTCCTAGGAGGAAGGGACCACCATTGAATCGTTCACATGATATGCTTTTTGTGTTCAAGGCATCTGCTTGGTCCTCCCCTAGGTTAGGGGGACTCCAAAATCATCACCTCTCTCATTGCTTGATATTTTATTGTCAACATTCATTTTTGTGAATTGGTTATATGCTTTTAGCATAAAAAATTGCTTTATCAAAGCATTTGAAGGAGTTTATTATACTCCTGCTACGTTTATTAGTACAGTTATTCACTCTGCTACGTGCAATTTGCGTAGTGCGTAGTAGCACAAACTTTGCATGCTTCGTGAGCGTAGCAAAGTATTATGCCCAGGGTTATTTAAAATGGGCCAGGGAGACAAGAAAGAAATTGTATACGGTGTGCGAGAACCTGAATGTGAGTATTTGCCCACACTCACTCCAAGTAGAAACTACTAAGAGTATACTCAGATCCCAAGGACAGGAACTGTCTAGGAGGATAGATATGGAGTACCTGAGCAAGAAAAAATCGGTACAATTTATGAGGATGACCTGGCAGAATGAAGCCTGGTACCCATATCTTGATATGCTACCTAATCATTGGCTCAGGTGCGAAATTTTAAGATTAAGAATTGGCATTAACCCTTGGATAATAAATGGAAAAATAAGAGCAGAAATTATGCAGCCTGATGGAAATTGTAAATGTATGCTAGGAACAAAATGTGACATTTCGCACATACTAGTTGATTGTATGATAGTTTTAGCACTGAGGAAATTATTCTTGCGTCCCATTTTTTTAAACTATGGTACTGAATCACGGGCCCACGCTGTAGACCTACTCACTGATATGCCTAATCTTGATATTGCCATTGCAATTGGAAGATATATGAAGGCTGTAAAAAGCTTTTTTATGGAAAAATGAATTTGAGAATATAGGTGCTGATTGAATTGGGCTCATAGTGATTTTAAAGGATGGAATTTACCTTTTGGTACTTATTTATTAATATAACATTTTTAAATTATTTTTAACTTTTTATTTTTAGCAGGGAGTGCTGATAATGGTTACATTATGAATGCTATTATGACACCCACTGTATGGATATTTGTGATGTTTTTTTATTGTTTATAGGGTATCTACTTTATGAAATTATTGATGGAATTGTAATGATTTTAGGCTATTTATAAAAGATGTTTTTATGCTGTTTGAAGACCAATGGTCTAAATAAACGTTGCCTTTTGACTTGACTTGACTACTCACATCTGTGCTACCAACATTAGCAAGTTCTTTTTATCTTTGTTCTATTTTCATGCGTTTGCCACTTGTATGTGTGTTTGACTGCTCACACTCAGCATATTCTTCCCTTCCCTGTCACCTTATGTCAACGTGTCTTATTTGTAGGTCTCCTTGAGTGTGTCATTGCTCCGGAACAGTGTTGGCTTTCGCTATGTGTCTGTTACATTTCATGTTAGGCACATGTAATCCGTCCTAACTGCAGTGACATATTCAAACATGTGTTATGCCTAGCTATGTGTCTTGTGTTTGTAAAACACAGATCCAACCACCACCCCTAGTAATTTTATGGGTGCATGTGCAATGTCACCATTCAATGGAGGCTTAGCTGCTGCACATTGTGTGTGATCAAGCTATGTGGGGTTTCTGTTGGCCAAATATGACTTGCCTCTTGGCATGGCCCCTAGCTCCATTGTGGCCTTACATTACAGGCCATGCCCTGTGAGTGATGTTTGGGTATGTGTAAGGGAAGGTGTTGTGACAAGACACGTGACACAGTGCACAAGAGTGAGTATGCTCAAGAGTATGGTCCACATCATGATTTGGCACGACAGTGTGTCATCATACAGGATACTGTCAGCACAGTGTAGTGGCCTTGAGGGTACCAGAGTTGGTGAGTCAGTCTCCTGATGTGTTGTTTGGAGTTCCACCAAGATTGTTCGACAGGTGACTGTTGTTGACCTGTACATCAAACAATGCCAAATTGCCAATAGTCTGTGACACAATGGTGGAGATGCATCTGGGTTATACTCATGACGCATATGTCTCAGTGGAGTTTAGACCAACATCGGATGGGGGGGAGCCTAGGGACACTTACACACACACACATGTTGTGTTTGTTCTGCAGTGTGCGGTTGGCTGGCTGTATTGGCACATCTTGACCCGCATATTTCTACTGGCTTTGTGAGCAGTTATTGGATGTATGGTTTTGTTTGTTTAGCTACTGTCCCTGGGAGTCCAACATCTTCAATTTGGCCATTGATCATGGTCTTGATTTGCCTTTGCTGCCACAGTATGGAACAGGATCTTGTCTACACTTTAGTTTCTTGCTGAATTCCTTTGTATGTGTGTCTGTATGTGAACAAATGTGTGTTTGTGCATTTAGATGGTCACTTCTTCCATTGTCAAAATAAACATTGGTGGCAGTGTTAGCCCGCAATGGCAATGCTTGTCTCCACATGGCATGATTGTCTTTGTAAGGCCCAACTATGTCTGGCTCAACAGATATGTGTTCGTTTGGTACACAACCGCTACTTTGTCACTACATTGTTAGTGGTTTTATGCCTCAGAGAGTCATGCAAATGCTGGGAGTCTGAACCCCACACTCACCTTTTTTACTCTACACTGATGGGGGTGTTGCAACCCATGTCCCCTATGTGCTTGGCTAAGTTTGGGGTTTGAACCCCATGCTCATCTTTTGGGCACCACACTGATTGGTGGTGATACCCCATCTCCCCTATGTGCTTGTCAATGCTGGGTGTTTGATCCCCCTATCACCATCTTTTGGGCACCACACTGATGGGGGGTGATACCCCATCTACCCTATTTGCTTGTCAATGCTGGGGGTTTGTACCCCACAATCGACCTTTGTTCACTAGAGTGATAGATGTAACAGCATTTATTTGCCTAATGTGTCACTGAATCTAGATGTTTGTGCACAATACACAAACCTGGCATGGGAGTAGGGGGGAGTGTTTGCCCTCCACCTCCTCTGGGGTTGACTGTGCTATGGGATGGGCATCCACCCCTTCTGGGGCGGACTGTGCTGGGGGATGTGCATCTACCTTTTTGGGGTGGACTGTGCTGGGGGGATGTGCATCCACCCCTTCTGGGGTGGACTGTGCTGGGGGGATGTGCATCCACCCCTTCTGGGGTAGACTGTGCTTGGGGATGTGCATACACCCCTTCTGGGGTGGACCGTGCTGGGGGATGTGCATCCACCCCTTCTGGGGTGGACCGTGCTGGGGGATAGTCATCTACCCCTTCTGGGGTGAACTGTGCTGGGGGATGTGCATCCACCCCTTCTGGGGTGGACTGTGCTGGGGGATGTGCATCGACCCCTTCTGGGGTGGACTGTGCTGTGGGGATGTGCATCCACCCCTTCTGGGCTGGACGGTGCTGGGGGATAGTCACCCACCCCTTCTGGGGTGGACTGTGCTGGGGGGATGTGCATCCACCCCTTCTGGGATGGACTGTGTTGGGGGATGTGCATACAACCCTTCTGGGGTGGACTGTGCTGGGGATGGGCATCCACTCCTTCTGGGGTGGACTGTGCTGGGGGGATAGTCATCTACCCCTTCTGGGGAGGACTGTGCTGGAGGGATGTGCATCCACCCCTTCTGGGGTGGACTGTGCTGGGGGGATAGTCATCCACCCCTTCTGGGGTGGACGGTGCTGCGGGGATGTGCATCCACCCCTTCTAGGGTGGACTGTGCTGGGGTGTGGTCAGCCACCCCCTATGTGTGTTTTGGCTTTCGCAGGATCGTCACGCATTGGTGGGTGGTAGGTGTCTGACTTACTGTCTGCGACGTACGCGTCGGTTCCGGTTGTTGATTCGGTCATAGGCGTACAGTACAGTGATGACATGGGCGATCGGATACATGGCAGCTTCGTCTCGTACGCGGTGTTCGTGTTGTGGCATGAATCGGTCCTGATGTACTGCTCTTCCGGATGCTGTGACGTGCTGGAGGTGGCGACCTGTTCGGCGCGGAGGAGGTACGCATCGTACTTGCCCGGCCGGAAACTGCTACGGTAATGCTTCCGGGCGAGTCCAATCTGTGTTGACGGAGCCGGCTCGTACGGGAAATGTTGGTTGATTCGTAGCATACGTCGCATTCGGGAAATGCACACATTTGTGCATCGTACTGCCTCGTTTGGACGGACCGGCTCCGGGAACGAGTCGGTCGCAAGGTAAGGCTATGGAGGGCTTTGGGAGGGCTGTCCGAGCGAGATCGGAATCGACCCCTTAGTGTTGATTTCTGAAGGTGTCTCCATATACACTGATTAAAATGATAGTAGCAACCCTGAATTGCTGTGTGTGGGTAGGATTTTAGGATTGCATTTATCATTGCCTGTTCAAAATCAATAATTATTTTTGGGGGAAAATAATTATTGGTTTCTTGTTTAATTTTAGATAGTACTTCTATATAGATGGAGTTTTGTTTACTTGGTAGTAAGGCGTAGATAAAAGGGATGTTAGTGTTTTGATAAAGTGCATGGACAGTATATAATTGATAGAATGGTTTGGGACATATTTTAAAAGTCCTGTCCATCATCCACGTTTCTGACTGTTGGAGTTTTACAAAATTATTGGTGGTTGCAAACATAATGATTCTTTTATCTTTAGATTTGTTGTCGTAAAGAAGAAATGGTTCTTCGTTATGTGTAATTGATAGTTCTCGGGGAATTTCTACCTCTTTAAATGTTTTTGGGGCAGGTGTGGTGGTGGTTGTGGCTTTTTTCGTTTGAGCTATAGTTCTTTTTAAGGAAGGAATAGAGGGTATTTGGCCAGTAGCATGTTGGGGTACTCTGGGCAGCATCTCTTTAAGTATTTGAGTGGTAGATTTCTGTGAGCTAGTGCTAGCTTCTCTAATGTCGTCTAGGGCATTCCTAACCTCTATTTCAGTAACATTTGGGGGGTGGTTATGCTCCCTAACATACAGAATAGTTGTTTCTCTAGTTGTAGCCCTCCCATAACATTTATTAGAATAGTATTTGCTACATTTCCAGTTTGCTTTCAGTCCACTTTGCTTATAACATAGCAAAAACCTTCCTTTCTGGGAAGTGATAAATTGGGCGCCTTCAGTCATTGTGATGTTTTAAATGCTAAGAAAAATGTATATAAAAATTAATAAAACCAATATTGTACATGTTTTTTAATTAATACATACAAATTGTTATTAATATACTTACAATGTCGATTTTGGGGTCGTTTTTAATGCTGATGCTTTTTCTTTGTTGTTTGATTTCAGTTTTGTTGCTGATGTTTCTGTTGGTAGAATAAAAGATATTTTTAATAATTTTGTTCAATTGTGCACGAGGTGGGGTGGGGGTTTGGGATAAAGTTGGGGTTTGGTTGGGTGTTTTAGGTAATTTTTAAATTGAATTTAGCTTAATACTTACTTTATTTGTTAGTCGATTTTTCAAACTGTTCTGTAATTGTTTGGATGGTTTGAGAATTATCTGTAGAGGAGACATAAAGAGGAAAAATATATATATTAATTATTTATGCATGATAAATAGTAGTTTTTGAAGACTAGCAGTAGTAGTGAGTGAGTGAGGAGGAGCTCGGCATCATGGCTGCTCGGAGCTGAAGCTCAGTGGAAGCCCCACGCACGGCAGCCAAGCGCTGTGCTTCAATCACACCAAAACCGGCTGGAAAATCATACTCCCGACATCGGAGCTTTGGGAGCGTCTGCCGCTGTAGGCACCGTTCCCCCAAACCGCTTCGTTGCCGTGAAATCGGCTGAAATCTCGCCAGGTGATCGCGCCTCAAAATGGGTCAGGAAGCGGAGCGGACTCGCCTTTTTGTATAACAGAGCGGGGCCCGCGAAATCAGGAGCGGGCCCCCCGGGAGACTACATCGAGGGAGCGGCGAGACCTGGAGCTGCCTTCTCTGCATCCCCTGTGGGCGCCTGCAGCAGAAGTGGAGCAACCGCTGCCGATGGTTTCAGCCCTGATCACACGGAGCGTCGAAGACGCCTCAACCCGCATAAAAACATCCACTAAACCAGAGTCAACCCAATGATCCCCCGGTACCTGGTAAACTCCGTGACAACGCGAGAGGCAGCATTATCCGGCGAGCACACCGGGAGCCCGCTTGACTCTGCGCCGGTGCCGTGAGAGTCCCACACGCCTTCGCGGATGCGCTGCAGGGGCGGAGAAGCGGTGAGTGAGGGAGCGGAGTAAGACTCAGGAGACCCAATTTGAGAGTTTTCGAGGTCCGGAGGGTGCCTGAATCTATCCCCCTTAAAATAAAATCTTTGCTAATATTTTCTTTGAGGGATACGCCTTGCCTGTCTTCAAAATGGCGCCTGCCAGGGAAATACCATCGGTGAGGGAGGATCCCGATGTATTAACTGGACTAAAAGCATTACAGAATAAAGAATCTCAGTACAAGAGACAAGACAAACTGCTGAGTCACGGGGTTAAGCAGTCCCCCCTTAAGCATCAGTCCTTACCTGGGACTTGCCTGACTCTAAAATGGTGCCCAGACTCAATTTCTTCAATGTCCCCATGGGTGGCCTATTGAGGACTTATCTCTGTTGAAGTTCAGGCTTCTATTCTCTACCCCTCTTCAGTCTATGGCTGCCAAACCACATTCCTTCTCCTATCCTGCCATCCTCGCCAGCTCCTACCTCCTGTCTCTAGATTCTAGACTTTTGATCACCTCCTGTTCCTCACTCTATTCTGGCGGAGCCCGAAACGCATACATGGCCGATTCCCGGTGGAGCTGCTCCGACAGTTATAGGGGAGATTGGCTCTGGCACACCACTATGGCCGTCACCTACCAAGCCGGACTTCGGACATTTGTCTCGTTTTCTTCCCCGTTGCTGTCTCCTTCTTGTGGATTACCAGCTTTCCCTGGTCTTTCTGATCCTGATTTTCGTGTTCGTTAAATTACTCCTGTATTGTATATTTATTAATTCTGTAACTATTGTGAAACTTTTGCAACTTGTAACACGCTGTTTCCTCATGTAAAGCGCTCTGATACCTCCGGGTCTAGCCAGCGCTATATAAAACTCAAATAAATAAAATAAATAAATAAAATAGTGTTAGATTCTAAATGGCATTTTACTTACTTTTGTGAAGTAGGAAATAGATTTTTCTATAATCAAGTCCTGTGTTCTAGGCATCAATCCGGCAGAGTTTCGTCTTCTTGTTTCTTTTTGGTTTGAGGTGTAAAATACTGAATAATTTTTCGTTCTTTATATAGTGTTTTATTAATTGTTTGTTTAATATGATTGGTTTATTTTAATATTGTGTGTATTTCATTGGTTGATATTTATTGTTTTAATTGTTTTGGTCATTGTTTTCCATATATGGAAAACGCTAATTAAGAGTCTGTTAGTGCTTTTTTTTTTTTAACCGACTTAGGGCTTTAAATGTGCATTAGATTGCATTTGATGTAAAATAATGTGTGCATAATATTTATATATAATATTTAAATAGTTATTAATAGTGTATTTATAATATTATGTATTAATATATGTTTTAGTATTTTTAAAATAGGTTGTATTTGATTTATTTTGTATGCAGTGTATGTTTATTGATTGAAAAATATGTTTGGTGTGAAGTTTTGTTTGTTTTATCTGTTTTGAAGGTGTTGATATTTTTTAAGAACGATATTATTGCTGTCTATATTATTGTGATCGATATTTTTGACAAGTTGTATCTTTTTAGACTATCTTCGATATTTTAGATAACGATATTTTGATGTTCGATAATACTGATATCGATAGTAATGTCTGACGATATTTAGGTGTCGATATTAGTGTATTTTTTTAATTAAGTATAGGTTGTCGATATTAGGGTAATCGATATTTTTGTGTCGATAAAAATGTAGGTCGATATTGTGTCTGTCGATATTATGTCAGTGATTCTGCATAAATAGTTTGTACATTGCCTCTAAATTTAGCCTGGCTGCTTTGTGCCAAGCTACCAGAGGGCTAAGCACAGGTTAAGTTGGGGTTGGCTTGTATTTCACCCTGACAGAGATTGTGGTTCCTGCTTGAGTAGGGTGTCACCCTCCTCAACCAATAACCCAATTTCCAACATTCTACCACTATCATTTTGCTGCAGGGAATACTGCATTTTTCACCTGAGATATTTATGCCCACATCTGTTAGTTTGGTACACATTTGGTAGTCAATTATTGAGACCACGACGTTCCTTGTTTTGTAAGGATAAATAGTTGATGAAAGTTTATGAAATATAGGTTTGAGTTAACTTGCACAGGAGCCAAAGGTGTCCATTGGTGTGTTCTAAATTTAAGCTAATCTTTTTGAGTAAATTGAATCATTTGAGGTTATACTTGCCTTTTGCTATTCTCTTCAGATGTTCCCCTTTTCTGGGAGACTTCTTCCATACAGATACTTCCATATGCGCTATCAGGCTCCTGTTAAAAAGGTATCAAACCCTCACCTGCAGACTCTCTCTCACCACCTGGCAGACCCCAGACCCTGGATGAGATGATGTTAGAAGGGGCCAGGTAAACTTTGCTACTGGCCAAGTCATCTTGTATCCTGCTCAGGGGAAGGTGGGGTTGAGGGCCTTTGGTGGAAGATGAAGATAGAGAGGGATCTGAGTTCATCTTGAGTTCTAGCCATGGGGCAATATTATTTTTCAGTCTTCTCTAATGAAGTGGTCAGATTCAATTCTTTACCCAATAAGGTAAAGAACATGTGCCAAAGATGTGTGATGTGGGAATTAAATAATTACAATTACAGATAATCTTCATTATCCTGAATCATATTCTTTCTCGTCCTTACGATATGAGGAACCCCACTTCCCAGAGTGTTTACATAAACAAACCCAAAGCGTTTTTAGTGTTCAGTAAAGTGAGGCCATTATACCCCCCCCCCTTCCAAACCGCTGATTGCAGGAAACTAAATGAAAACTTTTGGAGGTGCAAATGGTGAGGGAGAGAGTGATTTGAACTGGGACAAGAAGGACAATGAGTTCGAGTAATGAAGATTATTGTAAGTTATTATTTAATTACCCCTTCATTTGTTCTCCTGGTCCCTGTTCTTACAATTTGAAAATATGCAAAGCATATCAATTTTCAATATTATACAGTTTTTAACAACAAGAAGGATGATGCAGAAACCAATATTTATTCATATCAACAATTAATGTATTACTGACTTAATAATTTCAGAACCAAAATTATAGTTAGACTCGCCCAGGTTTATTCTATGATACTTCACAAAGGTTTGAGGAGTTGACCAGGTAGCCGCTCTACAACTTTCCTTCAAAGACACCCAAATGGCCTTTGCCCAGGATGTTAAGACTGCTTTAGTAGAACGACCCTGAATATTTTCTGGTGTAATTTCCACCACTGCTGTGTATGCTTGGGGAAGTGCTTGCTGCACCAAACAACTCGATGTGGAGGTTGAAATCTTTTTACCTTTGTCAGCTGCTCCAAAAGATACAAAAAGGGAATTAGAAATTCTGAACTCCCTTGTAGAGTCCTGGTATATTGTTAACATCCTCTAAACATCAAGAGAAGATGGGATTCCCCAATCTGAGTGATTTAAAAAAAAAAAAACTGTTGGATAATTTCTTGTGAAAGATGAAATGAAGAATGTATCTTAGGGATGAATGTGGGATCTAGTCTCAAAGCTGCCCTGTCTGGAAAACAAACTAAGATAAGAATATGATACAAATGGGGTGCTTAATTTGTCCGACCTCCTCGCTGATGTTCTTGCAATTAGAAAGGCTATGTTGGCTGACAATCAGGCAAATTTTGCAGATTCGAACAGCTCGAAATGGTATTCTTGTAAAACTCTCAAAACAATTGAAAGGTTTCATGTAGGGAAAGAAATAGACCTCATCGGCTTCCTAAGCCTAAAACGTTTTAGTAACCTAACCACAAATGGTGTTACTTTAAGATGCATCACATACCACCTCTCTAAATGCCCTTGTTGCTGCCCACTACAAGGATAGCATAATAGGAACTTTAAGGAACCCATGCCCTCCAGAATTCAAATATTTGAAAGAGATCAACAGAAGTAGCATTCTGATTCCTTACTGAACACCATTTCTGAAATGAGTTTCAGTGCTTTGTGTAAGATAAGAGGGTTGAAGGTTCTACTGCCATGCCTGAGGGCACCAAGTCTCAGTGCAAAAGATGGGAAGCATTGCTTTATGTTGGAAGGAAAACAGACCTATCAACGGGACCTTGAATTGGGAACATATCTGATTAAACTGAGAGCGGGTGAGAGTGAGAGGGAACATCACCACTGATGGCAAATGCTGACTCAATCTGTCTGCTTAGAAGTTCAATTTCCCTTGAATGAAGATCACACTCAAAGCTACCAGATGTTTTTTCAAGCAGCAATAAGTTTTGTGAGTAATTAGGTTTAGGTCCTTGCTCTTCCTACCTCTCTGTCAATTGAGGTAACATCTTTTTACCTCATTGTCTGTCCTAACTACTAGATTTCTGTCTCTAATTGGAGAAGGAACATATGCAGTATTCCACTCCGCTGACAACTCCCTCCAATTGGAATAACACATCCTTTCCATTTTGGACCATGAGCCTTTTACTTGCTGATCCTCCACGTATTGCACCCTAACACCAAAAACTGGTGTTCGTTGTTATTATGACTGGATCTTTAAAAGGAACGCCTATTAGTAAGTTGTTCTTCACAAACAACCAATTCAAATCTTGGACTATCAGGAGTGTCTCTAAATAATTTGATCATAATTCTGAGAATCTGAGACTCAGTGATCCAAAAGTTGATTTACAAGGGGTTTAGATGGACCAGGGGACCACCACTGTAGTTGCCACCATCATCCCCTGTGCTCTCAACCAAGTCCTGGAAGACGCTTGTTGTTGTGATAGGAGATTCAACAGGGGATAGTGGAGGGACTAGATAATGTTCAGAGAAAAATGGGTGTATCCAACTTGAGTGTAGAAGAGAGCCTCAATGAACAGTCTCTTCTGAGCCAGTATTAACTCTTATTTCTGCAGATTCAAGATGAAACCCAACTCTTGTGGGATTCTACATACAGCTTTACACACTCCTACACCTTAGACAAGGAGGAAGCACATAACATTCAACTATCAAGGTAAATAAAAGTAAAAGTTCTTTGTAATCGTAGCGCTGCCACCACTGGTGCTAATACCTTTGTGAAGACTCTAGACTTCCTTGAAAAACTAAATGATAGGGCTTGAAACTGAAAATGCATGCCCTCTTCTGCAACCCTCGGAAAAGGCTGCCTTTCTGGATGCATTGAGACATGAAGGTATGCATCTTGCAAGTCTAATGTTACCAGATAATCTCTTTCGTTGATCAAGGGGATATATGTCTGTAGGGATACCATTCTGAATGATGTGTCCATAAGAAACTTGTTCAGGCCCTTTAAGTCCAATACTGTCCGGAACCTTCCATCCAGCTTTGATACAAGAAAAAGAACTGAATAGAAACCTTTTCCCCTCTGGCCTTCCAGAACAGGAATAATTGCTGCTTTCTGCAGTAAAGAGCTTACTCTCAGAAGAATAGCTTCTCTCTTTGCTATGTCTCTTGGTGTTAGGAGGGGATTGTTTGAACTGTATCCGATAACCCTCTTCTATAATGGACAGGTCCCATGAGTCTCACTCCCACTGATTCCATTGAGGAACAAAATACTTCAATCTCCTCCCCCCCACCCCTCCCCACTTCCATGTAGTTACATTAGGCTTTGATCCTAGGGCTTCGAGTGTTGAAGCTAAGAATTGTTTGCGAACACAAGCCCCTGGCCGAAGGCCTAGCCACAAAAGGGACACCTGTTGCCTTGATGATTTTGAGTTGGCTGTTTTGGAAGGGGAGATTTCCTCCCTGCAAATAATTTATAAGGTTTCAATATCTCCTTTGCTTCAGCTGAGTTTTGAGCCACATAATTTGTTTCTGGCCCAAACAGTTTACGTCCCATGAAGGGTAGTTTTTGAATCAATAATCTCAGGCCAACACCCAACTTCTATGGTTTTATCAACAGAACTCGTTTGTCTGCAATTGTCATCCCTGCTGATGATGCCGTGGACCACAATGCATCAAATGTAAGATAAGAGAGGAACTGTAACCAGAGTTCCATGTGTGGAAGAACTGACGTATGAATATTCCTTTCTTTCAAAAAAGCTTACAGAGACGGAAAGACTGGAAGCCTTGTAAGAGGATTTAAGTACGGGCTCTGAAAGTGAAGTACAATAAATGCATAGAATCTCTTGAGGGACCTTTCCACTTTACTGACTGTAACTTCAGGAAGAGTGGAATCTTCTGATGCCAAAGAGGAGGATGAAGCAATTGATGACATAATAATATTAACCGTAGGAATCTGAGGAAATATCTCTTCAAAGTTCTCAATGAGATATATTTTATTTAAAAAGCGAGGGATGCCATCTTTTTCTGTATCTTTCAATTCTTAGAGATAATTCCTTTCATGGCATCATGAAGTGGCAAGTCATCCGCAATTGAGTGGTGTAGAGTGGAGTGATGTAGAGTGGAATAGCGTATAGTGGAGTGGTGTAGAGTGGAGTGGATTACTTTGGAGCGGCGTAGAGTGGAGTAGCATACAGTGGATTGGCGTGGAGTGGATTAGCATACAGTGGAGTTTTGTAGAGTGGAGTGGCATAGATTGGTGGCATACTGTGGAACAGCATACAGTGGAGTGGCGAAGAGTGGAGTGGCATAGAGTGAAGTGGCTTAGAGTGTAATAGTATAATAGCATACAGCAAAGTAGCAAAGATTGTAGTGGGATAGACTGGAGTGGTGAAGAGTGGAGTGGGATAGAGTGGAGTGGCATATACTGGAATAGCATACAGTGGAGTGCCGTACAGGGAAGTGACGTAGAGTGGAGTGGCATATAGTGGAAAAGCATACAGTAGAGTAGTGTACATTGAAAAAGTGAAAAAGTGTAGAGTGGAGTAGCGTAGAGTGGAGTGACAGACTGGAGTGGCGTAGACTGGAGTGGCATAGAGTGGAGTGGCGTAGACTGGAATACTGTACAGTGGAGTGGTGTGGAGTAGAGTGGCGTACAGTGGAGTAGCGTACAGTGGAATGGCATACAGTGGAGTGTCGTACAGTGGAATGGGGTAGAGTGGATTGGTGTAGAGTTGAAGAGCGCAGAGTTGAGTGGTGTAGAGTGTAATTTCGTACACTTGAATAGCGCATAGTGGAGCAGCGTAAAATGGTTTGGGGTAGAGTGTAATAGCGTACAGTGGAGTAGCGTGGAGTGGCATAGTGGCGTAGAGTGAAGTGGGTACAATGGAGTGAGTTAGAGTATAGTGGCATACAGTGGAATAGCATAGTGTGAAGTGGCGTAGAGAGATATAGCGTATAGTGGAGTGACGTACTGTGGAGTATCATAGAGTGGAGTAGCATAGACTGTAATAGTGTAGAGTTGAGTGGCATACAATGGAGTTGCATTCAGTGGAATATTATAGAGTGAAGTAGCGTAGAGTGTAGTAGCGTACAGTAGAGTGGCGTAGACTGGAGTGGTGTACAGTGGAGTGGTGTAGATGGAAGTGAGGTAGAGTATAGTGGAGTTGAGTGAAGTGGCATAGAGTGGAATAGAGTAGAGTGGCATGGCACACAGTGGAGTTGAGTACAGTGGAATAGCCTAGAGTGGAGTATATTGCAGTGGTGAATAGTAAAGTGGCATTCAGTGGAATGGCGTATAGTGAAATAACATATAGTGGAGTGGTGTAGAGTGCAGTGGCGCATAGTGGAGGGTGTAGAGTGGAGTGGTGTAGAGTGGAATAGCATACAGTAGAGTGGTGAAGAGTTGAATAGCATATAGTGGAGTGGCGCAGAGTGGAGTGGGGTACAGTGAAGCAGCGTACAGTGGATTGGCATAGAGTGGAATAGAGTACAGTTGTTACACCCAAAACTATAGCCCCTAAACAGAAGAAGGTGAATGCTGTCAGGAGTACAGCAGCCTGCTCATGAGAGACATCGGTATTATTAACGACGTTATGGGAAAATACTTAAACCTCTACAAATCCCTAGCGGGGTGATAGGCCCCAGAGGAACCACGAAGAATTAACTGTTTTATTCTTGCTGCAAACAGTAAGGAACAGTAAGGAATGGAATGATCAGCAAAAACCATGACTCCGATGAGCGCCTGCGAGCGTCTGGCTCGCTCACATTGCTGTAATGACGTAAGTACGTCAGGACTGGAAAGGCCTAAAAGGCATTTCCGCCCCCATCGAGGGGCAGATTATTCTGAATTTCAGCACGTTCTGCAATTCGAGGAGAGAAGGCGAGGGGGATTCCTGCCAGTGTGGTAAGGGTGTTCTTACACAAACCCCCTTTGTGTGTCCGTCCACACGATCTCTGTTTTTACATCAACAATTCGTTGCGTAGTTTTAAGGCTATTCTGCATTTTTTACTGGTTGTTCAGGCAGAGTGAAAGTTGTAAGGTTCTTCCGCTGAGAGCGAGAGAATTAAAAAACTTACAGAGGTTGATGGGCTACTGTGCCATACAGTTTGGAACCTCAAGAGCAGCTAGGCTGCTGATGTGGGGGTGCTTGCCTCTCGGAGGGTTACGTCCGTTTAGCTGGAACTTATTTGAGACTTTGTTGAATTCTCTCCTATTGAGCAGCATGCTGTGAAGTAAGAGTGGATTGTCAATAAGGAGGTTATTGTATTTTCCTGTTTTCAACACACTGTTGCGGAACAAAAGCTGTCCTGGCAGTATCTTGTCTCAGCATGATATAAAGAATAACGTTGTGTATGGGGAACCAGAGGAGATTAGATGTTATGCGCTATGCTGTGAATAAGCACAAGGGTCCTATGAAATGTATTCATGAAAGCATTCTCATCTTGCCATTTAACAGGTGTTCACAGAGTTCCGGTGGGTTTGTTCTCCCCCTGTGAATCAAGACATTTATCTCTTTTTGATGGGTATTGTATGAGCATAGTATAACATGGCATATAAGGAAATGTGTATGACATATATATTAGGTGAATTGTACGTAAAACTCTCCTCCCATTCCAGCAAGCACAGAAAAGCTTTATATGGAGCAATAAAAGGACATGAATGAATATACTACTCCAATTCCGCAATAAATTTTCATTTGTTACAGGTAAATCAAGTGAAGGAATGTTATATAGTATATTAAGAGAAAAAGAGAGAAAGTGTCACAGCGATTCTGATAGTTTTTATTTCTTTATAGGTATCCTTCCCCGCTGTTCCATTTCCTAGCTTACCTCATTTGATCACCTCAATCTTCTGCGCTATCATAGCAAACAGAATTGAGCCTGTCGAGAGTTGGACCCTATTATGCAACGAGTCGATCCCGAGGAACTGGATGAAATATGATTGACAACAGTAGAGTGTTGCAGAGTGGAGTAGCGTAGAGTTGAGAGGTGTACAGTGTAATAGCGTACAGTGGAGTGGTGAAGAGTGGATTGGCGTAGAGTGGTGTGTGGAGGAGTTTAATAGCATACAGTGGAGTAGCGTAGATTGGAGTGGCGTGGAGTACAGTGGAGTGAGGTAGAGTGTAGTGGCACACAGTGGAGTAGTGCAGAGTGGAGTGGCGTAGAGTGGAGTGGTATAGAGTGGAATAGCATATAGTGGAATGACTTACAGTGGCGTGACATAGCATTGAGTGGTGTAGAGTGGAATAGTGTAGAGTGGAGTAGGGTAGAGTGGAGTTACATACATTGAAGTGGCGTAGACTGGAGTGGTGTAGATTGGAGTGGCATAGAGTGGAGTGGGGTAGAGTATAGTGGAGTGGAGCGGAGTGGCATACAGTGTAATAACGTACCGTGGAGAGGCGTAGTGGAGTTGCTTAGAGTGGAGTGGCATAGAGTGGAATAATATAGAGTGGAGCGAGGTACAGTGGAGTTGCATACAGGGAAGAGCATAGAGTAGGCTGGTGTAGAGCATAGTGGCATAGAGTGGAGTGGCGTGGAATGGAATAGCATACAGTGGAATAGCGTAGAGTGAGTGGTGTAGAGTGGAGTGGTATACAGTGGGCTACTGTACAGTGGAGTGCGTCAAGAGGAGTGGCATAGAGTTGAATAGTGTTCAGTAGAGTGGCATACAGTGGCGTGGTGTAGAGTGGATTGGCATAGAGTAGAGTGAGGTAGACTGTAGTGGCATACAGTGGAATAGCGTAGAGTGGAGTGATGTACAGTGGAGCAGAGTACAGTGGAGTGCCTTACAGCGGAATAGCATACTCTGGATTGGGGTAGAGTGGAGTGGCGTAGAGTAGAGTGGTGTGGAGTGGAATAGCACAGAGTGGAGTGGCGTAGAGTGGTGTAGACTGGAGTGAGGTACAGTGTAGTGCCATAGTGTGGAATAGAATACAGTGTAGTGGCGTAAAGTGGACTGGCACACAGTGGAGTGGCGAAGAGTGGAATAGCATGCAGTGGAGTGGGGTACAGTGGAGTGGCATAAAGTGGAGTGGTGTAGAGTAGAATACCGTAAGGTGGAGTGTTGTAGAGTGGAGCAGGGTAAAGTGTAGTTGGGTAGACTGTATTGGCGTACAGTGGAATAGCACACAGTGGAGTGGTGTTGAATGAAGTGGCGTAGAGTGTATTGGCATAGAGTGGAATAGCATAGAGACACAGAGTGGAGTTCAGTATAGTGAAGTGGTATGCAGTGGAGTAGTGTAGAGTGGAGTGGTGTAGAGTGGAATAACATTGAGTGTGGTGGCGTACAGTGGAGTAACGTACAATGGAGTGCCATATAGTGGAACAGCGTAGACTGGAGTGGCATAGAGTGGAGTCTTCTACAGTGGAATAGCGTAGAGTATAGTATCGTGGAGTTGAGTGGCATACATTTGAGTGGCATAGAGTGGACTGGCATAGAATAGGTTGGGGTACAGTGTCATAGTGTACAGTGGAGTGTCATAGAGAAGTGGTGTGTGGTGGAATAGCGTACAGTGGAGTGGAATACGGTGGAGTGGCATAGAGTGGAATAGCGAAGAGTGGAGTAGCGTAGAGTAGAGGGGCATATAGTGGAGTGGTGTAGAGTGCAGTGACATAAAGTGGAGTGGGATTCAGTGGAGTGGCGGACAGTGGATCAGCACAGAGTGGAGTGGCGTATAGTCGACTGACGTAGAGTGAAGTGGAGTGGCGTAGCATACAGTGGAGTGGCATAGAGTGGGCTAGCATAGAGTGGAGTGTGGTACTTGAAACAGATGTAGCATGAAAGTGGGTAAATGGATGTAGATGTAATGTGACAGGAATATAGATTCTGAGGTGATATGTTAGTTTTGGATAGTAGGTGTAAATAGTGTAAGTAGTATTAAAGTTATAAGTGTTGAAATACCGCTGTAACTTCATGATATACTGCGGTACATGTCAATGAGAAAGAAGTATGTTATTGGCTAATGGCTGTCTTTACAAAACCTAAAAGGCAGCTATGTACTATTCAGCACACTTTCGCTGCATTCTGGGTTAGGGCCTTAAATATAGGTAAGTAGTAGGTTTTCTTATTGTTCCCTACCTATTATCACTTTATTAAAATTGTAATAGGTAGAGAAATGTATTTATATTTTTTATATAATATTACAACACTTTACGGGGAACCGTGCTTTTAAAAAAATCAAATTGAATTAGTGCAGTAAATTGTAGATATAACCGCGGTACTCCGTAGAGATTTTGTAGAGAATGAAATATGTAAAAATTGAAAATATACTGTAGTACAGCATATCTGTAAAATATAGTGTAGTACGGTGTATTTTTAATTTTATAAATTTTTTAAGTACTGAGGTACATCTAAGGATGTATCGCTTTACTCCATACATTTAAAAAAAAAAATATAGAAACTTATAAATAATTTTCACTACCTGGTACTATTTTATTAAAGTGGTAATAGATAGGGAAAAATATAAAACCTAATATTTACATATATCTAAGGGCGTAACGCAGAACACCACCAATGTGCACTTAAAACAAAATGGCTGCCTTTAACTTTTGTAAAAGCAGTCAATCGCATAATGCCTCATCATCAATATGTACGCCGGAAGTTTCACAAAATACTGCGAAATTCAGCAAAATTTTGTGAAAGCACCAAGACAACAGATATCACTAAGTTAAAATCCTTTATAACTTAAAAAAATACTTACCTGTAGTGCCCAAAAGGATCATCTGCACACCATAGTGTATAATTCTGTCAATTTTCATGTACATTCAACTGGCATTAAGAGGGTGGTTCACATCTAAGGGGCCGATTCCGATCCTGGTCGGAAACCGTTCCGACCGACTCGTTCCCGGAGCGATTTCAGACCGATTCGTGCCCCTTGGCACCAAGCGAGCGAGTACGATGCAGCCGCATGCTGACAGATTCGGTTCGGTCGGACTCCCATTGAAGTCAATGGGAGCCGGTCGTACGACGCGTACATGGGCTCCCATTGACTGAATGGGTACGTTGCGCAAAAGGGTGCCCCCTGTAGTGGGTTCGCGTTGGTGCCATCCGCACCGTACATGCATGTATAGGGGGGACCCGTGGGTCCCCCCTGTGTCCGACTCGTAAGGCTACGGGTGAAGGGGGGTCCGGCACGGACCCCCGAAGTCCGCTTCCCAGAGCGTTTACGTGTCGGAGGCTCCGACTCGATCCGGCTGTCCGGATCGTGCATCGTACTGGCTCGGTCGTAAAACGTCCCCATTGCGCGGTACGAATCGAGTGCGAACGAGTCGTACGGAGCGGTTCGGACACGGAAATGATTTGGTCGGCGATTTCGCGTTCATTCGCATCGTACTTGGGCGTCCGGACCTCGGAATCGACCCCTATGTGTAGTAATAGGAAACCATTCCCTCACCAAATACACCAACAGCATCAAGGGTCGACTCCGGAATCCATGGAGGGTAGGTTGTCCGCCAAAAGCGCAACCACATGGACGAGTCGGTCACGATGCTACTGTGCGTCCTGTGACTCCGGAGGCTTCGGCTCTCCTAACAGTTCATCCCTGGTCCCCAACTGGGAGGACCCTTGATGCTGTTGGTGTATTTGATGAGGGCATGGTTTCCAGTTCGTACACTTAGATGTGAACCACCCTCTTATGAGTAGTTAATAGTTTCTCTAGGTCCTGATGAAATGCCACGATCTTTAAGACAACATAGGGCATGAAACATGTTGACCACTATCCTCATTTAAATGCTTGATGAGATTATTAGAATCTCCCCATACAAGCAGCTAGGTTTTATTCATGACATGGAACCTGCTAATTAAAGTTAGTCCAGCTGGTTCCCATAGTTATTTTGAAACTCACACATTTCCTACACACTGCTCACATTTTCATATACTCCACATGCCCTACACACACCCGCTTCATCCACGGCCAGGAATACAGGCTAAAAGATCACCGACAAAGAGCCCCCCTGCGGGGCCCGTTGGGCATTGCAGTGCCGGCCCAACGAGGAGCTGCCCTATGATGAAGCATGACACCCTTCGGGGTGTGTGAGGGCCCCTGCTCCTTATAGGAGCTATTCCATCCCCTTTTCTTTTCCTTTCTTAGGAATAGCACATCTTACTATTTACAGTTCATATCTTGGGGCTTGTGTGCTGGACCTTTATCGCCCCCGATCCCCATCCTGGATGTGTTATAAGCGGTATTCTGCCTCAGCTGTGCACAAATTGTGACAAAATTTACCATCAAGAAATGAAACACTGAGCAAAATTCAGGCGAATATCACAGTGTAGGTTGAAATACAGAAGTGAAATAATTCTGGATGGCCAGCAGTACTGGAGTTAAGCAACTACTACAAAGGACGGAAACCTTTACAAACAAGTAAATCTTTTTAAATAAGAGAAACAAAATGTACCTTTTGTGCCACAGGATAATGAATCAGTGATAGAAGTCTTACTGGCCTGGCCTGTTCAGTGGCTTGGATTCTATAATAAATGTTGCTTTTCGTTTTACTTCTCTCTTGAATGGCTTTAAGAGGGAGCGCCTAAAGCCTTTCCTTCAAAATGTGACATTTAGCATACAGTCTTCAGCTACCTGTGCCCATGACATTTACCTCGCTCTCTCTTTCCAGGGACTGCTTTACATATAATGATACTGAATCACTTTAATATCACATATTACATCTGATTCTATACAACAACGAGAGCAGGTCAGTGCCACCTTTTAAAAAGTCATCCAACCTTGGTGGTAGAGTACTCAGTTTCTCTTTAGAGGCGGGCGTAAAAGCAGTGGTTTAAAGTATGTTCCCCATAAAATCTGAACTAAAACAATTTCCCAGTGTGTTTATAATAAAACACAGTTTCATCAGTGCTCATGAACTGTGGTCCTCGGAGAGTTTTACATAAATGAGAGCTGTTTTGTTCACAAGGTAAGATGATATGTTAGAAATAATAGAGATACTATTGCGAGATGACTACATTGAACAGTGCTACAGTGACAATTTAAAAACGCGCTATTATATATGCTTATTATTTCTGTAAATGTATCTTTAACAAAAGGAAAGTAACAGTCTTATTTTTAGATTTTGAAAAGTAATTTTGAAATAAAAGTCAAAGCGACAAATTCAATAATATAGCCTTATAGCCCACGGTAGCGGGCTATACCGGCTATTAAAGGCCCGCTCCAGCATTCAGCGAGGGTCTTTAACAATGGAGCGGGACTTTAATAGCCGGTATAGCCCAGCTACGAAGGGCTATAAGGCTATTAGGACATTCTGCCACTAGAGGGCAGAATGTTCTAACAAATAAAACAAAGGATTCAGGGAGCTCGAGGGGATTGAAATACCCTCAGGCTCCCTGAAGCCTTTGCTCACAGCCACAGCTGTGAACAAAGAAATATTGGAATGTTGGAGCTCCGGGCTTATACCAGCCAATATAAGCCCGGAGCTACTCCATTGTTTTCAATGGAGCTCCCAACATTCCAATGTTCTAATATATTCTCCAAGAGGGTGTCATGTTCAGCTTCTGTCTTTGATGAAGTTAACTTTTGTGATTTACACAACAGTTAGGTGGCACTCTTGGAAAAGGTCCTTTATTTGCGCAAATCTACGACAAAGCAACTAGTCATGGAGATAAAATGATTGAACTACATTGTGCATACATATTTGAAAATAATGCAGTATCGCAATGAATTTATTGAAGTACTTCTTGCCTGCGAAGAACACAAACTGTGCTTTGGTTGTCTACACATATAAATCTAACTCGGAAGAGAGGGGCAAAAGTCCTGCTGGCTACAAGAGCAGAATATGGAGGGGCATATTTACAAGCCACTTGTGCCGCCTTGCGCCGCCTTTGCGTCACTTTTTTTTGATGCAACAGTGGCGCTTCATTTGCTCCACATTGACATGGATGCAGATGCGTCTCTGTTTTTTAAGGTTCCGTGAGTTTTTACCTGCGTTGGAATCGGCTGTGCCAAGTTAGATTTTAATTTATGCAATGTAGGCGTTCCTTCGGAAACGCCTACCATAAAACTGCTGCAGTGGTATTTCCCACTTTTGTTTTCCTGTTTCGGGCCATTGCGCTGCCAATGCGTCACAATCCCTACGCCTGCTAACGCAAGGCATAGGGATGACGCATTAGCTGTGCCCAACGGGATCACACCAGCTGGATTGACTTCATTGCAATATGCAATCCAGTCATGAGGTAAGTGGGCCACAGAAGGTAGCAGAAGGTGGTAGGTATGTGCACGTAATGTCACAATTTGTGACATTACGTGCTGATGTTGGACATACAAGTGGGCACTATCTCCACTTGTATGCGTCACATCCAGGACCAATATGTTTGAGTGCTAGGTGACTTTGTCACCTTTTCACTCTCTAACACATTGGTCCCCATTCAATAGGTGATGCATCAGTGAAAACTGATGCATCGCCTCTGTATTGTGATGCATTTCTGGAGTTCCGTTGGCTTTCCAACCATCTCCAGCAATGCGCCAAAAAACCCTGCGCCATGGTGCACCATTGTGTAAATATGGCGCATCTATGGTGGCGCAATGGTTTCTGCTGCAGGTGCAAGTAAGCTAGTGCATCGCTGCTTTAATGCAGCGATGCGTCTGTTTCTTGTAAGAGTGTGTAAAGGACATCAATTAGGTGTAGTCAGGGGTAGCACTGCTACCTCTGAAACAGGAATAAGACCTTCTTTAATCTTACAGGTTACTGCACTCTTCTGTGGCTGTTAGGTGTCAGCACATTTGGCATATTATATTAGACAAGGATGTGGTATCTCTTCATGCTTCAAATCCTAAATTATTTGCAAAGGACAGTGGCCTCCCCTGAATTCATTTAGAAAGGGCTTGATTCAAAAATTCTACTTGTGCATGTAAGTTTGACTTCCACACCCAAATTGCTTTTATATCAGTGTGAATGCATCTCTTAATTTAGCAGGTGAGTGGTAGCTCCAAAGCATGCAAACACACAGAAACATGGATTTGTGAATATTCACAAACTTCTCTCCAAGCCTTTTGTACACTAGAAATAGTTGGAGATTTATTCATGGCCGGGGCATAAGGAAATCACTTTCCAGTGCAGGAATGGAAAGGAAACAACTTAAAAATTGGTCGGGATGTAGCAGAAGGGGTTTCTGGAGAAGAGAGGAGAAAAAACAGTGGCAAGTGGGTTTGCACGCACATTTTTTTCTCTACTGCAAAAATATATGTGTGTATACTTTTAGCTGAGAAAATGAAATTCTCAGAATTTAACCACCTCAAAAGCTATGAATGGTGAAGATTTTCAGACCTAACATAGAAAGACATTGAGATATCTGAAAACTTGAACACCTGCGCCCATGTTGGATTATTAACCTGCGGTGCAGATTTAAGTCTTTGTCTGTGAATTGAACTCAATGTCTCCATCAATTTTTTATATTCTTTTTGATCTGACAAAAGCTGGGGTTCTGGGCAGATGAAGATACTATGGCCAATGGGAAAATGTTGATGCTCACTTAGACTATTTGGTAGACGAATACTTTACTGGAATAACATTCTTTAAGGGTACAGGTATGGCACTGTTGGCCTGTCTTTTGATGCACTTCCAGCCCACACTACAGTAAGTAGTCCATGTGAGAAGTTGGCCTGGTATATGCTGTCCACTAGTTATAGTGGGCACCTTGCACCAGTCCAAACGACCTTTATTGATGATAGGTTTAAAGACAACCTTTATTGAAAGCTATCCTAGTGGTAGCTATGAAGAGCAGCCTTCAGGCTAAGTCTTGAAGGAGTGTTAAGCTGTTCATTTTTCCAGTCTATAATATCATGAATGACCAAATGAAAGGAGAACCACACCAGGTATATATATAAAATATATGTATTTATTACTATTACTATTTATTACTAAACACTACCAACTAGTCTCTTTATGAGGCTAGAGGTCGAAATACACAAGTTACAAGTCAAATAGCACAGTAAATTAGCACAATATACGATTAGCCCTAGGGGCGTACCAAACCATATATTAAGAAAGTGGTATAAGAACCACGACTTGACTAGACACAGGGCATAGAGCCTGTAGAATCGCTGGGACCCCAAGGAACCACCCAAGGTAGTGACACAGGGGACCCATGGGGGACGTGTGCAGTGTGTGAACACAGCCGCGAGCTCCGTTAGCGTCTATGGGGAAAGTCGCGGTTAGAGTTTTAAAGTTTAGGGGCACTTCGGAGTGGACTAGGAACAAACCCTTTTGGACTTAGAGGGTTCTAGGGCCAACACCCACGGGAGCACAGAAGTACTCGTGTTACCTCACCCAGGGAAGCCGGGTGCACAGGTGTCAAATGGTGTCGGGCCTCGCCGTCGTTTTCAATGGCCGCTGGCTGGAAAGTGCTGCTGCCGGGAAGTTGCGAAGTGTCCGAAGAGATCCAAGCCTGGATCGAGGATGAGAAGAACCTGAAAGCAGAGGGGACAGAGTCTAGGTCACTAGCCAGTGACCAGGGGCACGATAGTCGAATGCCCACCGATGTCGGGTGCTTCAAGTTCGAAGAGGTGAAGATTGTCTCTACAGCCACGAGGACCAGGAGGTGTCGACGACAACCAGGAGCTGGAATCGAGCTGTCCCACAAAGATAGCAGCTGGCTGCGGTGTCGGTGCCCGGATTGGACCCAACCAGCCTTGGCAAAAGCAACCCATGCAGAAAGAGAACAAGGACTTTGGTGCGGACCAGCGAGGTCCGAAGGACTCCCCAAGCAAGGGAGAGTCAGAGCAGGCCTGGAGCAACCAGGGAGGCCCATTGAAATCAGAGATGTCCTTCTGAGGGACCCACAAGTCGATGGAGAAGGGATCGCGAAGGGACCTCAAGCAGAATCACAAAATGGCGGCCCACGGGTCACTCGGAGTGGCCAGGCCAGCAATCTTCGGTGGACTCACTGCTCGGGGTCGGGGCTATAAGTAACCCAAAGCACAGCCTCTAGGATTGACCAGAAGCTTATGCACTTGCAAATGTGCACGGTGTCCAGCGGTTCCGGTTCCATGGTACCCACAAGGGCTATGGGTCTCAGCTTTGCTGGGGACTCGGGTCAGCCTCTGGGAAGTCTGGAAACCCACCTCCTGGGTTGCAGGGTTGTTGGCGTCTGGCGGGAGCTTCGGAGATGCAGACCGGACAGATGCGTCTTTGGTGCCTGCCAAGCAGGGGAGTAACTCCTTTACGCCAAGGGAGATTCTTCAGTCATCTGGTGTTTAACAGATCGTCGAAGGTCCAGGATTCAGTTTCAGAGTTTCATCCAGGGATATCTAAAGTCCTGTTGCCAGGGGTTCCTATCTTATACCCAAGGAAGGGGTTGGACTAACTCAGGGGACCCACCTATGGGAGGGTTTGGAAAGAGGGGTGTCTACACCCATTTCCTTTGTCCAGTTTCGCGCCAGAGCAGGGGCTGGTAGCCCCTGCAACCAGTTTGAACTGGGCTATGCACAGGGACACCAAATGTGCCCCCAGAGCAGGACTTCAAAGCCCTCAGAGAGTGCACCCACCCAGCCCCAATACACTAAAGCCTGTCTGGGAGGTGGTAACACCTCCCTGTAACAGGAAACCTATTGTCCAGGCCTCCCCTGCCGGAGTTTCGGTCAGCAGCAGGAGGCCAGACTCATGTCTGTGGCTGCAGCATCCATTTTGGGTTGCCAGGGCTCTGTTAGCTGGTACGGGTATACCGGTGCTGTCATATCTCTCCCTCTAGAAGAGTGGGATCATACTCCCACACCAGTTACTGGTGTGAGGGTATGATTCCAAGGTGTTTGACACCAAATACGACATGTTTCCATGCAGCCATCCCAAAGTTAGCATTTACCGTTGAGATATAATGCACTTAAGAGTATATGGGCAGGCTGCACTCACAGACAACCCCGGAGGATAGATTCTGACGGCTGCAAAGGGGCTCTGCTCATGCATGGGCACCCTCGCACATAAAATCAAGCACCCTGCCTTCAGGATTGATAAGGCCTGCCATAGGGGTGAGTGATAGGTTTATATGTGCAGTGATAGGGTGAGATATAGTGAACCTATATCTCAGTAAGGGGTGCATGCACCACCTCACTCAGGCTGCTGTAGCAGTCCTGTGGTGTCATTTTGGAAGGCTTCCCAGGGGTGGCATAATACCTGCTGCAGCCCCTGGTAGGCCTCTGGGGTACCTATGCCCTGGGTACATAGTATACCATATACTAGGGACTTATAAGGGCACCCCAGAATCCAATCTGAAGTGTACCTAAGGTACTAGGAATCCATTTTAGAGAGGAAGCAGCAAGGCTGGGGTCCTGGATAGCAGGGCCCCAGCCAGACTAAAGTCGAAAAACAGTGAAACATCAGCAAAAAGTGGGGGTAACCATAAGAAGCAGATCCTACTCTCCTACACAACCCCCCCCAAACGCAGGGACATTAAACTAACCTTGACCAGTTGAGTCTTCATGTTCTAAGTGGAAATATCTAGAGAGTCCATCTGCATTGGCATGGCTACTCCCAGGTCTATGTTCCACTGTATAGTCCATCCCCTGTAGGAAAATGGACCACCTCAAAAGTTTGGGGTTTTCACCCTTCATCAGTTTTAGCCATAAGAGGGGCTTATGGTCTGTCTGAACAAGGAAGTGAGTGCCAAACAAGTATGGCCTCAACTTCTTCAGAGCCCAAACTACAGCAAAGGCCTCCCTCTCAATGGCTGACCAACGTTTCTCTCTGGGGGTCAGCCTTCTGCTAATAAAAGCTACTGGCTGATCCTGACCTTCATCATTCAACTGTGACAGTACAGCCCCTACCCCAACCTCAGATGCATCTGTTTGCACAATGAACTTTTTGGAGTAATCAGGACTCTGCAGAATGGGAGCAGTGCACATGGCCTGCTTCAGGTCATCAAATGCCTTTTGACAGCTGACTGTCCACTGAACCTTTTTGGGCATTCTTTTAGAGGTAAGGTCATTCAATGGGGTCACTATGGATCCATAACCTTTTACAAATCTTCTGTAGTACCCAGTCAGGCCCAAGAAGGCTCTCACCTGAGTCTGGGTAGTGGGAGCAGCCCAGTCCATTATGGTCTGGCTTTTGCTCTGCAATGGTTGAACCTGGACTCCACACACAAGGTGGCCCAGGTACACAACCTGATTCTGCCCTATCTGGCACTTAGTAGCCTTGATAGTTAGGCCTGCCTTTTGCAGGGCCTCCAAAACATTCCTTAGGTGGACCAGGTGATCCTCCCAGGTGGAGCTAAAGACAGCAATATCATCTAGATATGCTGCACTATAGGCTTCCAGGCCTGTAAGGACTGTATTCACCAACCTTTGGAAAGTGCCAGGTACATTTTTCAAACCAAAGGGCATCACCACAAACTGATAATGCCCACTAGGGGTAGAAAATGCTGTCTTTGGCTTTGCATCATCAGCTAGTCTGATCTGCCAGTAGCCAGCTGTCAAGTCAAATGTGCTCAGAAACTTGGCTGAGGCCAAAGTATCTATAAGCTCATCTGCCCTTGGGATGGGATGGGCATCAGTCCTAGTGACTGCATTGAGACCCCTGTAGTCCACACAAAACCTCATTTCTCTCTTGCCATCTTTGGTGTGAGGTTTAGGCACAAGGACTACTGGACTAGCCCAAGGGCTATCTGAGGGTTCAATGACTCCCAAATCCAACATCTTTTGGACCTCTGTCCTTATACAATCCCTGACATGATCAGGCTGCCTGTAGATTTTATTCTTGACAGGCAGACTGTCCCCAGTGTCCACTTCATGAGTGCACCAGGTAGCCTGACTAGGTGTCAGGGAGAACATATGCCTGAAGTGGCTGAGAACCTTTCTGCAGTCAGTTTGTTGTTGGACAGTGAGGCTGCCTGCCAAGGCTACACCATCTACTGATCCATCATCAGGGTTCTGAGAGAGCAGGTCAGGGAGTGGATCACTCTCTTCCTCCTGTCCCTCATCAGTAGCCATGAGCAAGCCCATGTCTGCCCTGTCGACATATGGTTTCAATCTGTTGACATGAAGTACCCTATGGGGACTCCTGGGAGTTCCAAGGTCTACTAAGTAGGTAACCTCTCCCTTCTGTTCAACAATGGTATGGGGGCCATTCCACTTATCTTGGAGAGCTGCTGGGGCCACAGGCTCCAGCACCCACACCTTCTAACCTGGCTGGTACACAGTCAGCACAGCCTTTTGGTCATGCCAGGCTTTTTATAATTCCTGGCTAGCCTCAAGGTTTTTGGTTGCCTTTTTCATATACTCTGCCATCCTGGAGCGGAGACCAAGTACATAGTCCACTATGTCCTGTTTGGGGGGTTTGAGAGGTAACTCCCATCCCTCCTTCACCAGACACAAAGGACCACTAACAGGATGGCCAAACAAAAGTTCAAAAGGGCTGTAACCAACCCCCTTTTGAGGCACCTCCTTGTAGGCAAATAAAAGGCAGGGCAAAAGGATGTCCCATCTGCGCCTAAGCTTTTCTGGGAGACCTTTGATCATGCCCTTCAAGGTTTTGTTGAACCTTTCAACTAAACCATTGAATTGTGGGTGATAGGGTGTGGTGAACTTATAGTTCACTCCACACTCCTTCCACATTGCAGTCAAGTAACCAGACATGAAGTTTGCACCCCTGTCTGATACTACCTCCTTAGGAAAGCCCACCCTTGAGAATACTCCCAAGAGGGCCCTTGCCACCACAGGTGTTGTGGTGGTCCTAAGTGGAATGGCTTCTGGGTACCTAGTAGCATGGTCCACCACCACCAGGATAAATCTGTGCCCAGAGGCTGTCTGAGGATCCATGTGACCAACTATATCAATCCCCACCCTCTCAAAGGGAACCCCCACCACAGGTAGTGGTATCAGGGGGGCCTTTGTGGTTCCACCTGTCTTCCCACTGGCTTGACAGGTGACACAGGAGCGACAAAACTCCTTGGTGTCTTCAGACATGTGGGGCCAATGAAAGTGAGGAACAATTCTGTCCCAAGTCTTGTTTTGACCCAGGTGACCTGCTAGAGGAATATCATGGGCTAGTGCCAATAGGAAGCCCCTATATTTCAGAGCTATTACCAACCTCCTGGTAGCACCAGGCTTGGGGTCTCTACTCTCTGAATATAGGAGTCCATCATCCCAATATATCTTATGGGTGCCACTAGCATTCCCAGCAGCCTCATCAGCAGCTTGCTTTCTGAGGGGTTCAAGAGAGGGACAGCTCAGCTGCTCCTGGCTCAGATCTGCCCTGGAAGGGCCCCCTGTCCCCAAGAACTCAACCTGATCAGGTTCAAGCTCCTCTGGGACAGTTCCTTCTTCAGGACTAAGATCATCTCCCTCAGGAGGCTGATCTGTATTCTGAGTCAGGGGGGAAGGCACTGCCTTAACTCTGCTGCTCCTCCTCTTGGGAGGCACCTGGTCCATTATTCCAGAATCCAGGGCCTGTTCGGTGTTCGGCTTTTTGGCCTGTGTCCTGGTCACAGCAAATACATGTGCAGGGATCCCTAGCATTTCTGCATGTGTCCTGAGCTCCACTTCTGCCCAAGCTGAAGTTTCTAGATCATTGCCAAGCAAGCACTATACAGGGAGGTCTGCACTTACCACAACTTTCTTGAGGCCAGTTACCCCTCCCCAGGAGAAATTAACAACTGCCATGGAATGGTCTGTCCTGACATTGCTAGCATTGGTCACTTGGTACATCTCACCAAGTATAATCTGCCCAGGATCCACAAGATCTTTTGTCACCATTGTGACACTTGCTCCTGTGTCCCTGTATGCCAAAGCCTCTTTTCCATTTATCAAAGGCTGCTGTCTGTACTTGCCCAAGTTACTGGGACTCACAGAGGAGGACATGTCCATGCCTCCATCACAGACCAGGACAGCCTGAGTTGAAACTCTGACTAGGCCAGAGCCCATCTCAGAACCCAGGGTTAACCCTACTACACCCTTATTCTGAGTACCACCAGTTGTAGCTGCACTAGGGGGAACAGTTGCCTTAGGGGCAATGGTGGCTGGATTTGAGTCTTTGGACTTGGTGCAATCACTGGTCCAGTGTGTTTTCTGTTTACAGATCTTACACCATGGTTTCTTTTGGCCTTTACTTTTGGTAGATTGGGTTTCCCCCCCAGATGAAGATTTTTGGGGACCTTGAGAAAACTTCTGGTCTTTACCTTTTTCCCCACCCTTTTCAGAGTTCTTAGAATCTGGCTTCTTTGGGTCATCACCTTGGTTCTGAACCTTCTGCCCCACCCTGGTTCTGACCCATTTGTCTGCCTTCTTTCCCAATTCTTGGGGAGAGGTCAGATCAGAGTCCACCAGGTACTGATGCAACAGCTGATTTTGACAATTATTAAGGATCTGCTCCCTCATAATTAGGTTGTACAATCCTTTGAAATCTCACACCTTACTGCCAAGTAACCAGCCCTCCAGAGCCTTAGTAGCACAATCTACAAAGTCCACCCAGTCTCGATTTTGTGCCTTTTGGGTATCTCTGAACCTTATCCCTATACTGTTCAGTGGTTAGGCCAAACCCCTCAATCAGTGCACTTTTCAAGATGTGGTAATCATCAGCATCCTCTTCTCTGACAGTGAGGAGCTTATCTCTACCTTTCTCTGCAAAGGAGAGCCACAAGATTGCTGCCCACTGCTCCTGGGGGACCCTCTGAACTTTACAGGCCCTTTCCAGTGCAGTAACCCATTTGTGGATGTCATCCCCACACTGGTAGGGAGGGACAATCTTGCTTAGGTTTCTATGGTCATGAGACCTTTCCCTACCACTAGGGAAGTTGCTGCCACCATGGGACTCTAGTCCCAACTTTCTTCTTGTCTTCTGAAGCTCTAGGGACTCCCTATCTATAGCCAACTGCTCTATTCTGATCCTAAGCTGAGCTTCTTCATACTTGAGCAGTCTCTCTTTCCTCTCATGAGAGGTCTCCCTCCTATGAGAGGAAACAGAGGTCCCTATTGAGGTGTCAGAATGGTTAGACTCCTGAGAAGGAGACCTTGACCTTCTAGGCACACTCTCAACTCTCCCTGGTGGGACAAAGAGGGGGCCATTCTGGTCCTCCTCCTCATCTGCAGGAGGAGCTGGATTTTCCAGGGTAAGATCATTGTCATCTTCCTGGCCAGCTTCAGAGGTCAGGTCATGGGTATCTTCACCCCTTGGCCCTTCCTCATTTGCTGCCCCACCCTCTCTGCCTACCCCTTCAGACCCTGAGGTCTTCTTGAGATCATCCAACAGCAGTACCTCTATGAGGCGTTGGGTGTTTGCAGTTTTTCCTTTCTTCAATTTCCTAGTACTACACAATGCTTTCAATTCCAAGAATTGGAGGTTGTCATACTTGGACGGTGGAAGCCCATTGGCTTCTGGCAGGGACCCACTGGCTCCTGGCCTTGAAGACATCACTAGTGAGGTGTGGTGTATGCACTACCTACTCTAGTGTGGCCTACTAAACTCTCTTGAGTTGTAGAAAGGGTGTGCTAAGCCCTTGACACACAACTCTAAGTTCAGTAGAACTTACTGTAATTGTAAGCTTGAATTATATGTACCTCAGGTACCTTTTAGTGGTTTTCAGTTAGTCACTCACTTGAGATTATCTGGTAAAACAAAGGCAAGCTTGAATCCAACCGCTGCACACCAATGTGAGAAGTTGGCCTGGTATATGCTGTCCACTAGTTATAGTGGGCACCTTGCACCAGTCCATACGACCTTTATTGATGATAGGTTTAAAGACAATCTTTATTGAAAGCTATCCTAGTGGTAGCTATGGAGAGCAGTCTTCAGGCTAAGTCTTGAAGGAGTGTTAAGCTGTTCGTTTTACCAGTCTATAATCTCATGAATGACCAAATGAAAGGAGAACCACACCAGGTATATATAAAAAATATTTGTATTTATTACTAAACACTACCCACTAGTCTCTTTATGAGGCTAGAGGTCAAAATACACAAGTTACAAGTCAAATAGCACAGTAAATTAGCACAATATATGATTAGCCCTAGGTGCGTACCAAACCATATATTAAGAAAGTGGTATAAGAACCACGACTTGACTAGACACAGGGCCTAGAGCCTGCAGAATCGCTGGGACCTCAAGGAACCACCCAAGGTAGTGACACAGGGGACCCACGGGGGACGTGTGCAGTGTGTGAACACAGCCGCGAGCTCCGTTAGCGTCTATGGGGAAAGTCGCTGTTAGAGTTTTAAAGTTTAGGGGCACTTTGGAGTGGACTAAGAACAAACCCTTTTGGACTTAGAGGGTTCTAGGGCCAACACCCACGGGAGCACCGAAGTACTCGTGTTACCTCACCCAGGGAAGCCGGGTGCACAGGTGTCAAATGGTGTCGGGCCGCACTGTCATTTTCAATGGCCGCTGGCTGGAAAGTGCTGCTGCCGGGAAGTTGCGAAGTGTCCGAAGAGATCCAATCCTGGATCGAGGATGAGAAGAACCTGAAAGCAGAGGGGACAGAGACTAGGTCACTAGCCAGTGACCAGGGGCACGATAGTCGAATGCCCACCGATGTCGGGTGCTTCAAGTTCGAAGAGGTGAAGATTGTCTCTGCAGCCACGAGGACCAGGAGGCGTCGACGACGACCAGGAGCTGGAATCGAGCTGTCCCATGAAGATAGCAGCTGGCTGCGGTGTCGGTGCCCAGATTGGACCCAACCAGCCTTGGCAACATCAACCCACGCAGAAAGAGAACAAGGACTTCGGTGCGGACCAGCGAGGTCCGAGGGACTCCCCAAGCGAGGGAGAGTCAGGGCAGGCCTGGAGCAACCAGGGAGGCCTGTTGAAATCAGAGATGTCCTTCTGAGGGACCCACAAGTCGACGGACAAGGGATCGCGAAGGGACCTCGAGCGGAATCACAAAATGGCAACCCACCTCCTGGGTTGCAGGGTCGTCGGCGTCCGGCGGGTGCTTCGGAGATGCAGACCGGACAGATGCGTCTTTGGTGCCTGCCAAGCAGGGGAGTAACTCCTTTACTCCAAGGGAGATTCTTCAGTCATCTGGCGTTTAACAGATCGTCGAAGGTCCAGGATTCAGTTTCAGAGTTTCGTCCAGGGATATCTAAAGTCCTGTTGCCAGGGGTTCCTATCTTATACCTAAGGAAGGGGTTGGACTAACTTAGGGGACCCACCTATGGGAGGGTTTGGAAAGAGGGGTGGCTACACCCATTTCCTTTGTCCAGTTCCGCGCCAGAGCAGGGGCTGGTAGCCCCTGCAACCGGTTTGAACTGGGCTATGCACAGGGACACCAAATGTGCCCCCAGTGCAGGACTTCAAAGCACTCAGAGAGTGCACCCACCCAGCCCCAATACACTAAAGCCTGTCTGGGAGGTGGTAACACCTCCCTGTGACAGGAAACCTATTGTCCAGGCCTCCCCTGCCGGAGTTTCGGTCAGCAGCAGGAGGCCAGACTCGTGTCTGTGGCTGCAGCATCCATTTTGTGATGCCAGGGCTCTGTTAGCTGGTACCGGGTATACCGGTGCTGTCATATCTCTCCCTCTAGAAGGGTGGGATCATACTCCCACACCAGTTACTGGTGTGGGGGTATGATTCCAAGGTGTTTGACACCAAACACGACATGTTTCCGTGCAGCCATCCCAAAGTTAGCATTTACTGTTGAGATATAATGCACTTAAGAGTATATGGTCAGGCTGCACTCACAGACAACCCCGGAGGATAGATTCCGAAGGCTGCAGAGGGGCTCTGCTCATGCATGGGCACCCTCTCACATAAAACCAAGCACCCTGCCTTCAGGATTGATAAGGCCTGCCATAGGGGTGACTGATAGGTTTATATGTGCAGTGATAGGGTGAGATATAGTGAACCTATATCTCAGTAAGGGGTGCATGCAACACCTCACTCAGGCTGCTGTAGCAGTCCTGTGGTGTCATTTTGGAAGGCTTCCCAGGGGTGGCATAATACCTGCTGCAGCCCCTGGTAGGTCTCTGGGGTACCTATGCCCTGGGTACATATACTAGGGATTTATAAGGGCACCCCAGAATCCAATCTGAAGTGTACCTAAGGTACTAGGAATCCATTTTAGAGAGGAAGCAGCTAGGCTGGGGTCCTGGATAGCAGGGCCCCAGCCAGACTAAAGTCGAAAAACAGTGAAACATCAGCAAAAAGTGGGGGTAACCATAAGAAGCAGATCCTACTCTCCTACAGTCTATATATTCCTAATAAAACCTATGAGAACCTTGCACTACAAGCACTATGGCAACCATGATGCCATGGTACGTTTACACAGATTGAGGTGGCAAGAGGAAAGTAAACAAGGACAAAAAGGTTCTTGCAGACTGCCAATACTCTTAAGGTTCTGTTCTTTTACCCACTTCTTAATGTGATGTTCTTTTAAACACTTTCCCATACAATGTAGGCACCCCCTGCATGACGGTATAAAGGCTTCTCTGAGTCACATTTAGGCAGTCACAGTTAAGGATGGCAAGAGATTTTAGCGTTGTTCTGTGCAAATCATCAACATGAAACTCAGAGTTTAGTTATCCTAAAAAGATACACTAATTTGATATAACCAAGGGCACGATTTGAATATAGGCAGTCCTTTGCCAGAGCGACAGAGTGTTTTACTTAGTCGCCATGCGGAGGTCCCAACAGCCAAAATTAGAAATGTCAGTTGGACCAACAAACATTTCTAACATTCACAGAAAGCATTAGTTTCTGTGAATGTATTGTAAGTTTGACGTATGGCTCAGTCAAACATTACCGTTCTGCAAAGTTACAAAGTTTTTATTTTATTTTCAAAAACTAAACCCCAATGTGGGATTTTAGTTTTGAAAATTAAAAATCAATGTCTCCCTTGCCATAGTTGCCCTTTCCCATGGCGAGGAGGGCATTTTTATGTTTTCACTGCCCCTTACTGCCGGGGTATTCCTGGAGGTGACGGGCAGTAATAAATGGCTATATGTCTGCTCATCTAAATTGGGCAGAAAGTCATATAGGGAGAGGATGTAGCCTAACGGTTAGGGCGGTCGACTTCAAATCTGGGGAACCGGGTTCGAGTCTCGGCAACGATGCTCAACATTCTGTTATTCTGGGCAAATCACTTAATCTCCCCATGCCTAACAAAAAAAACAACAAAAAAAATGAATGTGTCCTCATATAATGCAACTGGTGCTCATGTAAAGTGCTCTGATACCTGATTTCGGTTCAAGTTCGTGCTATATAAAACTTCGAAAATAAATAAATATAGCCAATTCTCCAACAGCTCTTACTTTTTCGGGCCGTCGGAGAAGTTTGACCATGGTGGAGATGGAGTAACCTCCTCCGTCGCCAAAAAATGGTCTGCCCGCTTTTAAATTTGGTGGCCGGACCATTTTGTTGGCAGGAAGGGTACTCCATGGCCGTTGCGATGGAGTACCCTTTCCCCTAACACATAAATCCAGCATTAAGATATTACCAACCTGTCTCCAATATGAACAGGTACATTTCCTGCAAATATACTAATCAGAATACTTTGCTGGGGTGAAAATACCTCTCACTAACATGGTTGATTCCTACATAAGTGGCCATTAAATGCGATAGACGTGATTCCTCAGCTGCCACTTTTTGAATGCGAAGCAGGCTCTTTGGCGTGATTGGTACTTTAGTTACTCACAGATCTGCAGTGCTCATGCAGTTGGCCACAAAGTAGCAATTTATTGACTTGTCTTCACACTGAGAGGCTCACATGTTTTTAAAATGTGTTGAGGGTAATAGACATGCATAACATCCCCAGGATTTACATTGTTGTCACAATTGGGCACCACAAAATTCATTTGTAGCTGTTAGGGCCACATCAGTCACATGATAACCTCCTCAGTGTCTCTCATAGTTTATATCCTTTGTGAGACTTGCAAGGAACAACTTAGATACACAAAGTTTCCTGTTGGCATACAGCATGTCTCTTCTACAACGTATGTGTCTGTGACTTATTTTGGCCATCGCTAGAGGGAATGGTGTCAATGTGTGTTTGGTTGGCCATGTTTTCAATGCATTGACCACAAATTTATATATCCTGTATTGGGTCAAGTGAACCTTCCTCTCCTAAGAATTGGAAAATATCTTCCCTTGCACAAAATAACTTCATTATAAATGTCTAGTATATTGACTCAGCATTGTTACTTTGACTTTCCACCAGGAAATTTCTTGAAGTCCTGATTTTTTGCAAGAGTATGTGGCACAGGGACAACAAGTTTATTTACGTATCTAGGAGTTTTACCGCACTGGTATTTTTGTAGCTTATAATGATAACTTTGAAGCACATGATACAAGAATGAAAGTTAGGTCAGTCATATACAAAACTCAGTGAGTTGCTAGAGTCCAGCAGGATTAAATAAGACCTGTCAGACCATCTTCTTCCATCATAATACCTGGAGGAGTGGATTCAGGCAAAAATATGTTTTGAAGAATTCAGTTTTAAGAGCTTTTCTGAAACTGAGGAAGCATACTTCATCCCTAATTTTGGAACCCAGGTTTTAACTTTCATTATTGTGAATAAAGTAAGTCAAAGGTTAGCTGACCTATTTAAGGGGAGAGACATGGCATGACTCCTCCCACGGCTAAAATCTATTCTTTCCCGTTTAGACACAGGAAGTTTATATTCCATTTAAAATATTTTGTTCCTTGAACTTTTTGATGATGTAATTAAAATGTGTGATTTTTCAACTTTTTATCTCTACAATCAAGGTTTCTCAGTGGCGTAGCTGGAGAGGGGCGGCCTGCCCCAGGCGGCACTCTTTTTGAGGGCGGCCAACTACCACCATGCCCCCCGCTCTCCCGAGAAGTTGTCCGTCGGCCGCTACCCCCATAACAAGTCGACCATCGAGCGCCACCCCCCACTCTTACCTGCACTGGGCGGTAAACTTAGTGGCCGACCTGGTTGGCAGTAGGTGTACCTACCCCACTGAGGTTTCTAAACTGACTATGGGCCTGATTTAGAGTTTGGCAGATGGTTCTCCTTCACAAACTTGATGGATCTCCTGTCAACCTTATTATAAGTGCCATAGGATGTAAGGCTGATGCCTAATATAAGGCTGATGTGATACCTGTCACAATTGAGATGTATTAACCCATCTACCAAACTCTAAATCGGGCCCTAAATATACTGTTCTATGCAAGGAGGCATTGATTTAATGCTGATCATGCCGTTTTCTTAGAAGAGAACAAAACTTTGAATAGCACAATAATGCAGTAGTTGCAGACTAGGCCTGTGCGGAAAACTACGCTACGCTCGCGGAGTTTGCGGAGTTTGCGCTACTACGCGCTACGTGAATTGCACGTAGCACAGTGCAAAAACGCGTAGCGGGCATTTTTTGCTTGCTCGCGGTCCTCAACGTCAAGTTGGCGACCGCGAGCGAGCAAAATCAACATCCCGGCGAGACTTTTTCCTCGTTCGCGATCAGCAACATCAAGTTGCCGATCGCGGGCGTGGAAAATAAACCTCCCGGTGAGATTCTCAACGCGGGGAGGTCAGGTTTTTCATTGCGAGTGGTCGCAAATGCTCGCGACTGCTCGCGATGAGAAACTACCAGTCCGCTCGAGTACAAATCTACTCGAGTGGCAGAAAACGACCGCTTGCACTGTGCAAGATGCCGTTTACAATGATTGCACAGTGCGGACAAGCATCCGGCACTGTGCAATCAGTGCGAACAGCATTTCCCTACCGCACTACGCAGTTCGCGTAGCTACACATAGCGGGCGTAGTGCGAAGTGCACTTCCCGTAGCTACGCGTAGCGCTACTACGCGAACTACGCCCAGGGTTATTGCAGACACGTTTGTTGCCATTGTGTGTTTCCTTCCATCCAACTCCTCAACTATTTATCCCTCCATCTAGCCATTCATCCATCCATCTCTCATCCATCATTTTCTCTTCTCATCCATCCTTCTCTCCCTCCATCTTTTTTTGTGTGCTCCCCTGCTTCAGTTGTTCCCTGATCCCACTGCTCCATTACACTATTCTCTTGTGGTAGTATTTATGAGCTCCTGTTTGGAGGCCACTGACTCTGAACAATGTCCAGCGAACTAGAAACAACATTTTACAGGTTTTGTGTTACACACACTGCCCACTGAGAGCCACTCACCCACTCAACCTGCTTAAGTGGGGGTTCATGGCGCCCTTACCTGTGGTCTGAGAGTCAATCTCTTGGCCTGTAATCATTAACAATATAACAGAACAGGGTTTCCCTTCAAATGCTCCGATTCCTATGGGCCCGGCTCAATAAGAATTACGAGATCAGTGGTAACTTTGTGGAACTTTTGCATTTCACTTTGACTGCAAGCTGCTGAATATTTGGGATAAACTCTGGGGAGGAATGAAGAATTACCACATTACTGGGGAATCAGGTGAAAAATTACCAATCCCAGGTAATTGCTTATTTATAAAGATGACCTACTGGTATAACTCAGAATCTGCTCCCCAGATTCACTAATGCCCCTAAAAATGATGATTGCAGATTTGGTATCGGGCTTGATACCAGGACACATATAATGGGCTCATAATGCTAAATCATAGGTAGAGTCGACACCACTATCGCACCCTGACATTCACTGAATTTAAACAGTCGCCAGTCAACAGAAAAGCATGAATCAGCCAGGAGTGACACAGGGGCCTATTAGCAATAACCGGCGATAATTATCGCTAAGCGCAGTTAGCGCTAGGATAATTATCGCCGGCTATCGCAGGTTTCTATCGCGGAGATAACGTGCTATCAGCAACGCTTATCTCCAAAGCGATAGAAACCCTGGAGAACAGTGTGAATATCGCTTGAAAACAAGCGATATTCACACTGTGACCAGTGTTAGCTTGGCGATAGGGCGAGGGGGATTTAGCCATGTAATCCACCTCCCATTGGATTACATGGCTAAGTCAGGGTTGGACCAGGCGTTAACAAACCAGTGCTAAACGTGTTTAGCACTGGTTCGTTAATCACCTCCCCTGCCTCGCTAATAGGCGATAGCGACCTTAGCGACTGTTTCCAGTCGCTTTTAGGTTGGGAACGCCTACTTTGCATGCCATTAGCGATAAATATCGCTGGCATGCAAAGTGGCACCCAACCCGGTCGCTATCGCCTAGAAGCTGTCGCTAACAGCAGTTAGCGACAGCTTGCTAATAGGGCGATTGAATTATCGCCGCTTTAGCGGGGAAAAAGTCCCGCTAAAGCGGCGATAGAGCCCTTGATAATATGCCCCACAGTATTTTAGGAGAGCCTGCAATTATTCGAGCCTCTAACTTTATTTGCATACTTTCTAGGTATCATAATCAGTCTATTCGTTACTAGCGTTTCACGGATGCACTTACAAAAAAACAGCTTAAATTAAAATATAATTCGATGCAAATTCGACCTTTTCTAGGTTATTTTTCGACACTTCCCCTAATCCTTCTATGAACCAAGAATCGCATGTTAAAGTTTAAGTAAAATAATCAACTCCTTATTTGTTAGAATAAACATGCTGCTTTTTGGAATCTCTTTTTCCTCGAAACCTAACCCTTTATTTTCGCTTATTACTAAATCCACATGGGACCTAAAGTACATCATCATTTGTTTAAAGAATTCCTTGCTCAAAGAGCAATGACAGAGTATTTCATCTTGACTATTTGGGCCCAGGTTTACAAAGGTTCTACATTGGGCTTGTGTTACTTTTTTTTAAAGCAAAACAAATGGTTATTTGTGTTGCTTCGTAAAAAAAAAAAAAAAGTAACTGCAAGCAACACATTGAGTTGCCTTGCGTTGCTTTGCACCGGGGACAGCTCCAAGGGTAGTGCATGCGCGTTCCCATGCAGCCACCCAGGGATTTTCATGCATTACAGAGACTTGTAGACATGGATTTGTACCAAAATCCTGCATCTCCCTGAGGATGGCATAGCAAGAAGTACTATTTTTATTTCTTCTCGTTATTTCCTCTTTCATGTGTGCTGCATTCCGCAGCGCACACACAAGAAGGAAATAGCCTCAAAGGATAGTTTTTGTGCAGGAAGGTAGCCCTGTCTGCACAAAAAGAATCCTAACCACAACACTCACCCTTGGACTATGGCACAAGGGTGCCTGTGTTGGTGCTTGGCACTACAAAGTGCACCAGCACATGATGATAGTAGAACTGCCATTTCTTTGAAGTTATGATGCAGTTCTGCTCTCTTCAGGTGACACAAAGCAGCATAGCAGCTTTCCTTGCTGTGCTGCAGTACGTCACTTCTTAGCAAACCCGGCCCTTGATTTGGTAGCAGCCTTCTATACTAATGCTAAGGGGCCCATTACCCATTACCTTGTAATTGGTGTTAGTTCATCCCTGTACCAGTTCCTTTGGTATTATAACTCCCTGGGAGTAGATCAGAATACCAGACATATTTCTGCCACACGTGTAATCACCCAAAATGTTTCTTTTCTCAATGAAATTAAACGAACTGGAGCTAGATCAATAGTGAAGAGGAAAAGCAGAAAATGCTTTACTGGTGTTTTTATTAAATTACCCTTGAGAAAATGGTTATGAAAAGGTTGGTATATCTCTATCAAATATGGTTAAAGGCTTGTAACCAGGAAACACTATAGAAGAAATGAACCATTGGTCACTTGCAGTTTCCATAATTTTTGTCAGGTATATGGGCGTAGCCAAATGCAAACGTTTATGGGTGAGAAAAGTTGTTTCAAACTGTGATGGAACTTCAAAGTGCAGCCATTGGAGCCTTAACAGCACACATGTGATGTGGTCAAGTTTTGCTCATAGAGATAAGGCAAACCTCCTCATGTAACAATCTCCTAAGTGAGACGAGGTGAACTTTAGATCTTCCGGCAAGGAAAGTGACTTTCTATAGTCAAATTGAGAAAGAAAGACAGTTTGAACTATGGTCTGAATATCATATTCTGAAATAAACTGATAACCCAGAGTTGTTTAAGTGGGTAATGTGGCCTCTTAGCACTGGCATTATTTGAGAGTGAAGGTTTGGGCTTCAAGAATACAATCCAATGATTTAGTGCTGTCACTGATGGTGGGTTTGCTCTTCAGGATGCTGCAGTATTTGATCCATGTTTGAACAGCTAAGTTTGATTTCTATATAGAAAGTGAACTGGGAAAGGGCCAATAAGAAACCTTGAGGAACATTTTTTTTTCAGGCAACCAAGGAGAGGAGTTGGCCTAACGGCTAGGGCGGTCAACCTCGAATCTGGGGAACCAGGTTCGAGTCTCGGCAATGATGCTGAACATTGTTTCTCTTCCTTGAGTGACTTTACAACTTGTACATTTGCAATTTTTCCCTCCACTTGTATGTATAACTCTAACCACTAGTATATGTAGTAGACCTTTGTACTTACTACCTCTCCTATGTGATTTTAGAGTGTATCTGTTTGTATCTCTTCATTGAGTGACTTTACAACTTGTACATTTGCAATTTTTCCCTCCTTTCACTCCACTTGTATATTTGCAATTTTTTTTTTCTGTTTGTATTTCTTATGTAACTCATGTAAACCAAAGTCCTTATGTAACGCAACTGGTTCTTTTGTAAAGCGCTCTGACACCTTCGGGTAATGTTCGCGCCATATAAAATCGCATTAAATAAATAAATAAATCAAATCCTGTGATTCCGGGCAAATCACTTAATCTCCCCATGTCAACAAAAAATGAATGTGTCCTCATGTAACGCAACTGGTGCTCGTGTAAAGTGCTCCGATACCTTCGGGTCAAGTTTGCGCTATATAAATCTCTGTAAAAAAAAAAAGGATATATGAATAATTCACATTTTTAACTGACTGAAACCAGTTCTACAGAAAGGAAGCAAACCAATTTAATGTGCCACAGTAATTGTCCATGGGATATTTAAGGATGTAGATTGATGCTATGAGATTAGCAGTCCCAATGGCAGCAGATAAATCAAGGAGAACAAGTTGACATAAATGATTTGAGTTGAAGATACCGAGTGCATCATCTGCGACCAGTAGGAGAGCAGTCTCAGTACTATAGTCCTGTTTTATGCCCAATTGAGAAACTCAGCTTTCGCTTAACTTTCCTGGGAAAAGTAGACCTGATACAGAAGGGACATTCGTTAGACCCGAGGATCAGTTAAAAGCTTTTTCAGGAGCGTAGGTACACTCTTGTGCAAGTTAACTAGAGTGATACAGTAGGGTAAGATCTGCTGAGTCACATCTTAGCGTTGCTGCTCAGGATTGCATCAGTGAAATGGTTTGAAGGTTTCACCTTGACATTTGCAATTTGCAAATCACTGTCAGAGATTGCCGTAATGTGAGAACAGGACGCCCAAACTTTTCAATTAAGTTTGCCATCTAACAGAAAGTTGAAATTTGGTGTCATGAATGCTCAGTACGTTTGACTTTCTCAATACAAAACTGCACAAATTCCTCCCATCTTCATTCCTGGTCATGAATAGTGAAAGTTGATGATGGCTTGCAAGCAGATTTTATAGGATGATTCTCTCGGAGATTTATGAAGGATGCTTTGACCCCATAAACGAGTTTATGTAATTGCTTCTTGCTTCCCCAGGCTAAAATAGATTAGGAGAGGAAGGAAATTGTCTCTGCTTATTCTCCAGACCGCTCAAGAATGTTCTTTCTTCAAATAGGTCCTTGTAGAACCATGGAAAGAGAGAGAGAGATTCGGAGCGTCTTTTTTTGCAAAGAAGCTGTGCAAGTTTGTCACAAATGTCCTTCTTTCATTTGTTTTAATTAGCCATGGACCTGTTGACTTGACTTCCTGGTTTGGGCAAATAGGATGAAGATTGGCCAAGGCAGTCAGTGACAAGGACAAAGTTACAATGCTTTTAGTATCACAAAAATTAAGTAGTTTCCTTTTTAACAAACGTTAGGCAGAGTGTGAAGGATGATAATAAAAATATCTGTCGATGATCTAGTCAATCCATGGGGTTAGAGGCCCAGGAAGGCAGTAAAGCATCCTCGGCAATGATTAAGTCAAGTGTAGAGCCTTTGCCGCATGTAAGTTTGCAGTGGAGTTGCACAAACCTCTCATCCAATAGGAACTATGCAAATGTGGTAACAGTTGGACTCGTAACTCTACTGGCTTCCACATTAATAGGGCAAATAATCAGCTAAATGCATTAAAGCTTACTGGCTCCAATGGGCAGAGCCTTTACGGCTGCATCCTGATGGGCCGCTCAGTTTCCTTTCCAACCGCCTCATCACCATGGAGACGGTCGCAAAGGAAACCGACCGGTCATTCAGGCTGGCTTCCAATGGGCTCGGAGAGCCCATCCACCATTCGGAAGCCGGGTAGTAATCTCAAGGGCGGGCCTTTACGCCCTTGAGATTACGATGACAGTTTCCGACATGGTTTCCATGCCGGTCTGTCAGCAGGGCCCCCTTCGGTGCATGGCCTCCAGTTGGAGGCCATTGGGGCACCTATGGTGCCCCCCTGTTGATCCCTGCAGGGATGAACAGCACCTATCATTTCAGTATGAGAGCATGCATTACGGCTGGTTTATGGCCATAATGCATGCTCCCTTAGTGAAATATAGGAATGCGACCGAACAGTGGGGGTCCTTATGATGTCAGGCGGATCGCCACCGCCCGACCGGCGGTGGTGATCCGCCCGACATCTTTCCCCGCCCGCCCTCCATTTACCCCCGCCATATTACAATGGCGGGGGGACAGCGGCGGACGGAAAGACCGTCCGCCGCATTTCCACAGGCAGGCAATCGTTCCGATTGCCTGCCGGGCGGAACTCGGGCCTAATATGGTGGCAGTGTCTGGAAGACACCGCCATCCATATTAGGATGCCTGGCGGTGAAGGTCTTTCCATGGCGGCATCACTTTGGGGGCCCGTTGCGGGCCCCTGGGGGTGTGGGTGGCTGCACTTGGGGGGTACCTATGCACAAGGTGGCAGGCACCGCGCAGTGCCTGTCACGTTGTGCATGCCAATGCACTGCATGCATTTTTTACATTGCGGCGGGTGCTGCTGACAGCAATGCGGGATGCGACCGCCACGGTGGCGGTCGCATCATAATAGACACAGCGGGACTGCCGCACCTCTGGCGGTCGGTCCCGTTTACCGTTACGTGGCGGGCGGACTCTGTCCGCCCGCCATCGTAATGGGCCCCAGTGTTCGGTCGCATCCTAATGGGGTGGTCGAGACCGCCGACCGGGTGTGGGCACGTATTCCTGATTTATTTACTGCGGCATCAGATGCCGATACCTGTCACAGCTGTGCACGTCGATGGACTGGAACAGAAGTCTGCTGTAATGATGGCTCATGATTTAAATGCAGCAATGTTTTTGTAGCAAGTGAAGTCCAAAGGAAACTCGTTAATTACTTTGCTCGAGTGCATTCCTGCGCCTTGTTCCTAATCTCCGTCTGCCCACATGGATGTCTTCCAATATCCGAAATAAACCATCGGCATGCGGTGAAGAAAGATCCGTGGCATGCCCTTGCCTTGCGAGCTTGCACCACTGAGAAATAGTCACTGACCGTGCTCTGCCAAGCGCCAGTTATTCATGAACAGAATAAAAGCGCTGTTAGAAAGTTGGCAACATTCGGTGAAGCGTTTGGATGTAGATCATTACCAGACAAATGGCTCTAAACCAAAAACATTCCAATGTTATATCAAGTTATTTTACACCAGCTAGGTAATGGTCTGTTATGTCATATTATAATACATTAGGCAATGCTATATTGTAATATATTGTAGTGTGCTATAGATAACAGTAGCATAATTTGCTTTGTTATTCTGCATTTTGTTGCACTGAATTTTTCATTTTTTAAACTTAAAACATGCCATTGTGACGCCAAAAGCTGTTTTAGGGTTTATTATTGACATTCCAACAATTCAGTAGTTAATGGGGTTTTTTTGTAAACTTTTTTTTCCATTTTAGCAAATAATGTACTCTATATGCTCAATAATCATTTGTCACATGGTAGTCTTTGCATTCCATCCCCATTTACATACAATTGTACATTAAAAGCCCCAGCAAGTTCTTTTATAAAGACTGCGTGAGAGACCAAATCCCCTAAAGGTCAAGAGGGGTTGCCTTTTAATCGGCAGTGTGCACTTTGTCTACACTGTGCCCTACTGGACACTGTAATCATTCATTGTGGTTCAGGTTGTGAGTCGGTTGGTTCCTCAAGTTCAAGGAGGTATGGCTGCCATATCTCGCGGGACCTAGATGTTGGGGGGTGTAAATGTGCGTAGAGTCCACTATTCGTGTTGGAATGTATTAGTCTGTTTGGCCATGCCTTTTGCCCCGGTGGCCAGGGCCGGCGCTAGGCATGGGCAGTGTGGGCAGCTGCCCAGGGCCTCGCGCTCTGCCAATAAACAGGGGGCCCCGCATCACTGTGAAAGGCCACACTTTCACAATTAGCCAACTTATTCCTGCGAGGCCCCCTGCCCCACCTGATCACAGTAGTCTTGACCTTGCTGGCCAGGGCGAGGTGACATTCCTGGGAGTGCAGGGGTGGGGGGAAGGTACAAACAGAATGGGGTACAGCACACCAGCTGGGCCAGCAATTATGTTGGCTCAGTGTCAGGGGCGAGGCAGCGCCTCTGTTAAGTACCTGCCATTCTAGGCGCCCCTTGTGCATTTTGTATCCAGGCGACAGAAGGCCCCTTTGTTTCCAGGAGCAGCCGGACACAGGTAAGAGGAGGTGGGTGAGGGGAGGAGGGGGCAGCCAGATCAACTGGCTTCTTAACCGTAACTGGGAAGTGCGTCCTTACTGTTTCATGGCCCAGGGGAGGGGCCCCCTCCCTGGGCCTCGAAGCACAGGATCAAGCTGCACGGTTCAGGTGTGGGGGGCCTTCCCTGGGCCTTGTAGTAATTATGCGGTGCCAGGGTTGGATTGGGAAGGGAGGTATTCGGCCTGTGCGAGAGGCCCAGTCCCTGAGGCTTGAGTGGGCCGTTTTGTTTCCTCATTTATGTTCAGGCTTGCTCTGCTGCTGTGAACTCGAGAGGCCTCAGCAGCTCCTTCCACGGCCCATTTTCCTATAAATAATTCGTTTTTCGATTGTCCTTGAACAGCAAAAGAACTGAATGGATTTTTGGCATTGATTTAATTTTAAATGTTGAATCTTGGCGCTCCATGTAAAGCAAGCATTTGCAATGCAATAGGTCTCGCATTTAAGCAAGTTTGAGCTATTGACATTGTAAATGACAATGCCTTTTATTTATGTTTAGGTTTTTAAAACATAAATAAAAGGCATTGTCATTTACAATGCTAATAGCTTAAACTCTCGCAAATGCGAGACCTATTGCATTGTGAATGCTTGTTTCCTTCTGGCACTCCGAGCGCTGCAGAAAGAAAGTAAAACTACAGGTCCCAGAATGCACACATGTGAGGCAACTATAGAGCTCTTAGTATCTGCTTGATGCGGTGGCAGTCTGCTCCCCCAGCGTATGGCCACTTCCCTCTTAGCGAGCATGAGCGCTATCACCACAAAGTGACGCAAGGTTTTCGGGACGTCATGCGCGAACCCCAGGAGTGGCTGCAGTGGAGCAGGTGTGAGTGTGAGTTGAGTCACGCATGACAATTCCACAAATATTGTCCTACAATACTTGGCCAGTTTTTCGCAGGTCCATGTCATGTTAGCGAGGTCGGCGGACGGTGAGTGACATTTGGGACATGTATGGGGACGGGAGGGGTCCATCCGGTGCACTTTAGTTGGTGTAACGTATGCCCGCGATAGAAACCTAAAGTGTAGCAGCTTATGACGGTGATTAAGTGATGCCAGGCGTGTCTGCATACAGCAGTGGTGCCATTAAAAGTCAGTCAGTGGGTGACCGAAGTCCCGTTCCCATGCAAAGGCAAACCCCTGCATTTCGGGTAGGGAGCAGGGCCACGCACGATTTGTACAGCTCGGGTATCAGTTGATCTCCACCCGTGTCCATGATAAGCAATGTCAAAGGTGGAAAATCGTCCCGCTCAAGGGGGTAGCTGGGATCATTCAGTAGTTAGTGTTGAAAACACCATCTAAAGTGTATTTGCATTTCGTTTCTTTCACCTCTGTACCACTTAATTCTCACTTCTGGAAACACAGATGTTTGTGGGCTTTTCAGTAAAAGGGCAGAAACCTACTAATACTGGTGCCTGTGAACTGTGAAAGTGGTAGAACATAAAACCAAGTCCTGAACTAACCTGTGTGAGCTGGCACAGCATGCGAGCACGACGGTCCGATCTCTACCTCTCCTTCACTTCATCCTGACTTCTGTACCTTTCGTCTACCCTCTTCCAGTTCTTCATTCTTTTCTTTTGTTTCATGTCACCCTTTCTATTTTTTATTCATTTCTCCTTACTTTTCTACAGTTGACTTAATTTCTCCCCTATCCTCCTTCCTCTCCGTCACTCTTTCCTGGCAAAACTACAGCTACAAGCATGACCGGGAAAACCAGGTAAATATTTTTTTTTTGTTGACATGGTAGCACTTTCTCTCAGCTGTCTCTAACTTTCTTCCAGTTCTTCCTCTGGGTCCCCTCTCTCACTAATCTCCACTTCTTTCTTTCCTTTCACAACATTTGCTTTCCTTGTCTCTCTAGACATCAATCTTATTCCTCCACTACTCTCCCTTTCCACTTCTCTCACTTCTGACCTCCATTTCACGGTCATTCTCACCATAAGTTGTGTTTTTTCACTGAGCGAAGCACTTAACACTCTTCTCATTGTGTTTCCACTCGAAGTTGTGCTGATACAAAACATTTGGGGCCGATTCACAAACTGCATTTTGTAGTATATTTTTTAGTACTACAAATAGTACTACAAAATGCCATGCACAAACCTGTGTGTGGAGCTTCCGCCACCTTCTCTCCTATCTTTTTCTGTACAGAGATCTCTGCCCCAACTGTAAAGTCTCTACATACATAAGTGTACATTTTAGTAGTAAATAGAGGAGGGACAGGGGGACTGGCTGGAAAATGGAGAATACTTAATACTAAGGCTGGGTGGAATAGGGAGGAGCAAAGAGGCGTATAGGAAGGATCAGAGGGCAGATTAGGGAGGGACGTATGTCCACCCGCAATAGAGCGAGCCCATTGCTATACACAAACTGCACTTCTAAAATTACTAGAAGCAAAAACTGACCCAAAATGGTAGTAACGTACTGCAGCTCAGTGTCGAAGAAAATCGAGCACCACACATGGCCAAATACTAATACTGCAACACTCTCCCAGAGAAACCTATGGGTTTAAAATAAAAACCCATAGGAAATAACGTTAAATTAATTTAAATAGTAAAAGAGTTATTGTTACAATTAAATCTTTAATAAAAATCTAAAAATTGTACATTTTTAATATAAAGTAATTTAATAGCATTTTGTTAATAATAAATTAATGTCACAAGAGATTTTATGAAATGAAGAGCACACACAACAGTTTCATTTTCTCTCAGTCACCTTTTGCATGTCATTTGGTTGCTGGTGATTTTGATGACGTGGCTTATGGATAAATATTAAAATTTCACACTGAGTTTACTTTTGTATCTGGGTTGCATATCAAACATAATCATTAATCACTACAATACAAACCCCACACATTACCCTGGCTCACACTGCATGTAGATAGGCATTATGTAGTACAATTATTAAAGCTGTCCTTTTATTAAAAAAATCTCACTTTTTTTGCAGAGGATGCCAGGTATGCTTTCTCTCTGCATCTCCTCACAGTCTTCAGATGTCCAACCACAATATCTCAGCAAAGATACAGTAGGGCATGCATATGTACACGAGCCATTATTGAACACATTTTTGGGATCCTTAAGTTGCGATTCAGATGTCTTGACTATACAGGGGTGGTTGTGGAGTACTCCCCAGAAGTTATATGCAAGATTGTTGTAGCCTGTTGTGTGTTGAACAACATCGCCATATGACAGGGCTTACATATAGATGTTGACCCTGAACTACGCCCACATCCAGGGACCCACCTTGGGACCTAGAACAGAGGTCAGTGTCTGCAGGTCTGGGATCAGCTTGTCAAATCATTATACTCTTGAGCTGCTAATTTTGTTTCTGCATCTATGTGGTTGGACAGCCACTCCTCAATGATAAATAGTGGATGTCTAAAAGGTTATATAAACATGCCATCCTGAGACAACTTTGTTTACTTTGCATAAAGTTTCCAACTAACATGCTGCGCTCAAGGGGAACAAAGTTGTCTTTATATGTTGCCAGACATTGTAACACTTATCCAGACCAACATTCAACCAAAATATTTCACATACTAAACTCATGGTATAGGGCAAACAGTATAAAATCATATATAAAGACACATATTTTAAGTCCAGAAATTATCCCTGCTAAGATTTTATTACTCTTTCACATCTGTGGGTGTTGTACTACATGTACTACAAAAACAACAGGAGTATAACCCATAGACCAGGTTGAGATCTGGGTAAGTAAGCGAAAACTAACAACAATGTCTCAACCGGTATCATTGAGGAAGGCAAGTATATATGCATGTACACGACATACAAGAAGGAAAAGGGAGACTCGTGGTATGTTTTAGAAAGTGCTCTTGGCATCATATATTTGAAACATATAGAACAGTTGTATCAGCACTGTATGCAAAAAATGCAAGGGCAACTCAAAACGAACTTGGTGCACTAATGTGCTCGTGACACACAAAGGTGACGGCGCAAGTGACAAGTGAGAGAGCAGCGGAAGGCGCAACGTGACAAAGTGAAGAAAATATATATACAGAAATATATGGTTCAACAAGGATTATTTACAAAAGTTGGTCAAGGTTTGGTAAAACATTTTATGTGATCCATAGTTGAATTTGCGCCGTAGATTGCGCTGAGTGGTCGACGGCGTTTCGATCCGATTTAATCAGGATCATCTTCAGGACCGGGTTGCCAATTAAGGGGTGCTGTACAAAAAGGAAAGGGGAGCGATCAGGGAGGGTTGGGATCAGGGAAACAGTGTGTAGGAGAGTAGGATCTGCTTCACATGGGTACCCCCACTTTTTGCTGATGCTTCACTGTTTTTCGACCTTAGTCTGGCTGGGGCCCTGCTAATCAGAACCCCAGCCTAGCTGCTTCCACTCTAAAATGGTTTCCATGTGTCTTAGGCACATCACTGATTGGAATCTGGAGTGCCCTTATAAGTCCCTAGTATATGGTATACTATGTACCAAGGGCATAGGTACCTCAGAGGCCTACCAGGGGCTGCAGCATGTATTATGCCACCCCTGGAAGGCCATCCAAACTGACACCACAGGTCTGCTACTGCAGCCTGGGTAAGGTGGTGCATGCACCCCTTACTGTGATATAGGTTACCTATATCACTAAATACATACACACATATAAACCTATAAGTCACTCCTATGGCAGGCCTTATCAATCCTGAAGGCAGAGTGCGTGGTTCCTATGTGAGAGGGTGCCCCTGCATGAGCAGGGCCCCTCTGCAGCGTTCGGAGACCCTTCTCTGATGCTGTTTGTAGTGCAGCCTGACCATATACTCTTAAGCGCATTATAACCTCGCGTTAAATGCTAACTTTGGAATGGCTGCACCTAAACATGTCGTGTTTGGTGTCAAACATCTTGGAATACTACCCCCCGCCAATTCTGGTGGCGGGGGTAGCATTCCACCCTTCTAGAGGGAGAGACATGTTAACCCTGGCCTGGCCGGTAACTTCTTTCTAAAGCCCTGGCATCACAAAATGGATGCTGCTGCCACAGACACGAGTCTGGCCTCCTGCTGCTGGACGAAACTCCGGCAGGGGAGGCCTGGACAATAGGTTTCCTGTCCCAGGGAGGTGTGACCACCTCCCCAGACAGGATAATGTGTATTGGGGCTGGGCGGGAGCACTTTCGGGTGCTTTGAAGTCCTGCACTGGGGGCACATTTGGTGTTCCTAGTGCATACCCCAGTTCAAACCGGATCAGGGGCTTGCAGCCCCTGCTTTGGCGCGAACTGGACAAAGGGAAAGGGGTGTAGCCACCCCTCTGCCCTGACCCACCCATAGGTGGGGCCACAGAGTAGTCCAACCCCTAAACTTAGTATAAGTATAGGAACCCAGTCCTTAGGACTTTAGATTATCCCTGGACGAAACTCTGAAACAGAATCCTGGACCTTCGACGCTCTACTCAAGACTAGAGGACAGAAGAATCTCCCTTGGGGTCAAGGAGTGACTCCCCTGCTTGGCAGGCACCAAAGAAGCAATTGTCCGGTCTGCATCGCCGAAGCTCCCGTCAGACGCCGAAGTCTTTGCATCACCAGAGGTGGATTTCCAGACTGCTCCGAGGCTGCCCTGAGTCCCCAGCAAAGCTGAGGCCCGTAGCTGTCGTGGGTAACGTGGAACCGTGACCCCTGGACACCGCACGCATTTGCTAGTGCATCCTCTTTTGGGTCTCCCACGAAGTTGTGCTTTGGGCTCCGAGTAGCCCTAGCCTCCAGCACCAACTGCACCGAAGATCACTGGCCTCCACTCCACGAGTGTCCTGTGAGCCAGCTCCACGTGCGACGTCTTGAGGCTCCTTTGCGGTCGCTAGCCCGTCGGCTAGTAGCCCTTCACGAAGGCCAATCTTTTTCTTCTTGGGCTCCCTAGTTGCTCCAGGCTTGCCCTCACTTACTCTTGCTGGGTGAGTTCCTCAGACCTTGCTGGTCTGCATCATCGTCATTCTTTACTTTCATCGAGACTTGCCGTTGCCAAGGCTTGTTGGGTCCAATCCGGTCGCCGACACCTCAGCACTCGACAGACATCGTGTACCAGCCCGAATCCTGCTCCTGGTCGCCGACAACGCCTCCTGGACCTCGTGGCTGAAGAGTCAAGACGACCATCAACCTACCTGAAGCACTCGACATCGGTGGGCATCCGCTCATCGCCTTCCTGGTCACTGGCTAGTGACCCAGACTCGGTCCCCTCTGCTTTCAGGTTCTTCAGATCTCCGATCCACTCTTGGATCCACCCGGACACTTTCCACTTGGTCGCCAGCAGCACTTTGCAGCAGATCGCCATTCAAATCGACGACGAAACCCGACACCGAAAGGCACCTATGCACCCGGCTTCCCTGGGTGAGGTAACACGAGTACTCCGGTGCTCCCGTGGGTAGAGACTCTAGAACGACCTAGTTCTCAAAGGGTTTGCTCCAAGTCCTCCTTTAAGTGTCCCTTTTCTTTAATTTCCTGATCGCGACTTTCTCCATAGAAGTTAACGGCGTATCGCGGTTGTGTATTTACACTGCACGCGTCCCCGTGGGTCCCCTGTGTCACTACCTTGGGTGGTTCCTTGTGGTCCAAGCTCTTCTAGAGGCTCTAGGCCTAGTGTCTAGTTCAGTCGTGGTTCTTATACCACTTTATTGGTATATGGTTTGGTACGCCCCTAGGGCCCAAACGTGTTTTTGTGCTATTACTGTGTTTAAATAACTTATAACTTGTGTATTTCGAACTCTAGCCTCATAAAGAGACTAGAGGGGTGTGTTTAGCAATAAATACATATATTTTTAATATATACCTGGTGTGGTGCTCTTTCATTTGATCACTCAAGAGATTATAGACTGGTAAAACAAGCTGCTTTACATTCCTTCAAGACTTAGCCTGAAGGCTGCTCTCCATAGCTACCACTAGGATAGCTTTCAATAAGGTTGTCTTTAACCTATCTCCAATAAGGGGTTGTTTGGACTGGTGCAAGGTGCCCACTATAATTAGTGGACAGCATATGCCAGGCCAACTTCTCACACGGTGCACATTGGGAAGTGAAGCCTGCGCAAGGGGGGGTGAAGAGTGGCCTACCTGAAGGAGGTAGGAAGCGGGCGTCAAGGGGCAGCGTGGAGCCTCTGCACCATGTCCAGAGTTTCTCTTCCACACTTGGGGCGGAGCTCTCTTCCAACTGCAAATAAACAGGAAATTACACACAGTAAGAGGAAGTTAGCCATTTTTTCATTCTGAGCCACCCTCTCCTTCAAACAGCATCCTCCTTCATCCTACTGCTCCTTGCCACAATCATGCCTCCAACATGGCTGAGGGACTAGAACGGACAGAATTGAGGATCATGAAAGAGGGGATCATTGCCTAACACCCTCAGATTTATTGTGGACCTGATATGCAGCCAAGTACAGAGCGGGCCCTAATCTAGTTAGATATCACCATGTGCTGCGGTGCACTGGGAATCCACACCTGGCGGGAGAAGGTATGCCACAAGCACAGGGAGGACCTCCATTGCTGGATCCACATTAAGGCCCAGGGTAATATGGGTTTGTCCTCCCACATCATACACAGCACCCATACATGATACCACTGTACCACAGCGTCCTGAAAGTTGCCTGGAAAACTCTCTATGCTCAAGAGTTTTAGCAGCAGAGTGATGGTAAGTAGATGTATATCAGTATTTGGCACAATAGGTGCAAATATGATTAAGAGTGCTGTCCTGTCATGTGTTCACTGTGAAATTTGTCTTTACAATTACTTACAAGCTTTCTTGTCTGAATGTTTTATACTGTAAGAAAGTTGATTATTAATTGGCTGGGATGGTAGTCCAAGGGTATTCCCAGACGTGGGTCCTGTGCTCACTATGCCCCAGGAACTAAGCTATATCTGACTGATGAGTCCTAATTGGGGCAAAACCTGTCCTGGGTTGCTTGTGCCCCAGTTCAGGAAGGGCCTGGCCTGACAGTTCAGGCTGGACTGTTCCTATTAGAGCAGGTTCAAGAGTGATGTGCATATGGCTAGGTTCAGACTGAGTTGGCAAGTCTGCAAAATAATGGTGGGTATTACTCCCATCATCTTGTATGTGTTAGGTAATGCATATCAGTTGAGTCTGATTTAATTCAGGTGCATATCGTTTTCCTATTAACTGCCACACAGAGGTCTGCTATTCACTTTCAGGCAGAGTTGTTCACGCCCATGAGCTGAGATTATGTCCCAAGTGGGCAGATTTCTAGTTCTCCATCCCGAGTGCAGAGATTTCGAAAGATGTTAAATACAGTTGTAAATTACATACTGTAACTATACAGTCATAAATTGTGATTATTCTGTCTCCATCCCTAAACTGAAGAGGTAGAGACATATAAGCCTGCACTTTTGAGTAAATTTAAACACAGATTTTGTGAATAGCCAAAAGTAATTCATTTACTTAAAAGTGTAAGAGCAAATTATACATGTCGATTTTTTCACAAGTGTATGTTACGTTTGTGAATAGCCCTGTTCTTGTTCAAGTTGCACATGACAGAAGAAGTTTGCCTTTGGTATTAAAGTTATTAGTGATATTTTTAAAGGGGCTATCCAGTGCAGAGAAAAAACATAACATTTTTCTTTACTCAATTCCCAATCTCTTACAATCATCAACAATAAATATTGAAGAATGTTGCTTTTTTGTTGATGTCATCCTGCCTATTGAAATAAATAATAGCATTACTTATTGGATGGCCCCTTTGCAATCAAGTGCAAATTGTCTCCGTCTGAAATGGTGATAAATAATATATCATAAGTTAGGCAAATATTATGTTCACTTCAGAGTTCTCTCTGAATTAGTATTACAACTATAACTACCTATTTTCATTATTGCCAAACGTCTCACTCAGCTGTTTCTAGGATAACAAATCAGCACTTCTTAGGGTATGCCAGCAATTCACAGAAAACAATGTGCGCTACTAAAAACTGAGGTTCACCAGCTATTACCCTGGGGCTTAGTTGCAAGGCCCAGATGCCCCCAGCCATTAGGGATAGGCAAAGTCATCAAATCATTTTAAACACTGATTACCCAATACCCCGTCACCAATAGTTAAGGACCCATCTGAATACTGGCATATACATAATAACTATTGTGAGTGTATTCTTTACCCAAAGATAGACTCATATTTGGCAACTTGAACACTGATTCCAGGTCAGTCCAGCTTGCTTAAAGACGGTACACCAAGCACAAGCAAGAAGAGGCCAGGATCTCTCCCCAACCCTCCATCCAAGCCTGCCGCACACGGTCTCAGGGTGGGATTTAGGTGTTAGGCTCCAGCAAGGCCAAACCCTACTCTATACTGGTATCCGACCCTGCCTCCTACCAGGCTCTGTGCACCACTCGCCATGTGGGGTAGCCCTCCACTGGACACAGCCTTTGGCCGTCCACAGCGGAGTTGGGCTACACGGCCCAGCCAGCAGCACGGTCCTGTAGTCAACCCACTACTATCTAAGCATTTTTAATTGTAGGATTTTTTTGTTTTTAATGTTTTTTTTATTTACAGGTCTCTTTTTTGTAACCTTATTTGTGTTGATTTGTTCAGTTTTTGGAACTTTTTTCTGATAAACATATTAAAAAACCTTTTGTTTGCTAAACATTTTTAACAATGTTTTTAACATTTTTTAATACTTGAATATTTTAAAACTTTGATAGAAGTCTTTGTGACCTTTCATTAGGTGGGCATTCAGTGCCTCTGAGATAATTATGCAGGAATAATCTGAGTAATTTCGGTAATTCCATATTACTCTTTGATGTGGAATTACCGATAATAACGTGAATACTCCTGCTCACATAATTAAGAGTAATTTGGGAGGAAAAGTCCTGCTGCGAGAACACATTTAACGAGCGTGAACGGCCACTCACATTCTCTTTTCTTTTCTGCTGTATTTAGTGCTATTTCTTAGCCCACTTTGCATCCTCGCATTCATTGTGGATGTAAGGGTGCATTTTGCTCTCAGAAAATAGTGCTATTTGCCAGGAATAAGTTGGGGGAAAACCCTACCCCAAGAGAACTTTTAGCGCATGGGAGTGGCTGCTCACGCTCGCTGTTCATGTTCTGTTGCATTTAGCAATATTTCTTAGTGCAAAATGCATCATTACATCCATTATGGATGCGAGGGGGCATTTTTGTGCTGAGAAATAGTGCTAAACACAGAATTTCTCTTCTTGCATAAATCCGAGAATCATGCAGAATTCTTAGGTTATTCCACTACACAGAATTACATGAGTTATGCTCACTTATGCTTTATTCTCTGGAACAGTACAACTTCGTGAACTATTTGCAGGAGTTCAAAAGATCTGCAGTCCTCCAATTGTTGCTGGACTTCTCAGGACATGGTTTCCTCTTTCCCCTATTCAAGCCGCTGCCTCTGCATTCATGCCCTTGAGTCTTCAATCAAATGCATGGCACAGATATGCTTTATCATGCCGCTCATGCTGAATGTGTATGTGCTAGGATGCAGGAAAATGGTCACACAATGTATATGTAAAGCTATAGGTGCTGTAGGGTGAGTAAAAAATGTCCATGCCAAAGATTATCTCTCTGGGCGATGTGTAGCAGCAGCAGCCCTAGATGTTGTAGCCTAGATCTCTCTAACTCGTCTAACTATAGGCCTTTTTCGCTCTTGCCGATTTTGACCAACATCCTGGACAAAGCAAGAAAATATACAGCGTACGGCATTCATTGACTCTAATGGTCTCCTCCACCCGCTCAATTGGGTTTTAGAGCCGGCTACAATACGGAGTCAGCCCTACTTGGCGTCACTGAGCATCTAAGGTTTCAGTTAGAGAAAGGTGGCACTGCTGCTACGATTTTGTTAGACCTGGGTGCTGCCTTTGATGCTGTAAATCACAACACACTGCTCCAAATATTAGAACAGACAAGTGTGCGTGGTAAAGCCTTGATGTGGTTTAGATCTTTTTTGCAGGATTGTTCCTTTCAAGAGCACACTAAACAGCATTAATTAAAACTCTACCCATTATCATCTGGTGAACGTTAGGGTTCCACTCTCAGTCCATCAGTCTAAGTGTCTCCCTATCACATCAGAAGAATCTGAGTGCTGGTGCTTTAAAAATCTGGCTGACAAAAGTGTCGGCATGGATGAACACAAATTCCTTTAAATTGAATGTTGGTAAGACCGAGATCTTGCTGGTGGGTAACCAGCTTCATCTCTGGGGTCCTCCCCTTTGGCCTGAGGTTCTTGGTGCATTTCCTACTCTAGTGCCGATTGTCAAGAATCTTGGCATCTGGCTGGATAATAAGCTCCCAATGAACACTCAGATTATGAAGGTAGCGTCCATCTGCTTTAGAATCCTTAGATGGCTAAGAAAAAGACACAGCTACCTCCCTGCATCAGCTTAAAGAACAGTGGTTCATGCCTTGATCATCTCCAGATCGGACTATGGCAATATTCTCTATCTGGGTGTGTCCAGGGCTTCACTTAAGTGGTTTCAGTTAGTCCAAAACGATGCCGCTAGACTACTTTTGCGGTCTCCAAGATTTACATCTCCATCCAAACTTTTTCATGTGCTACATTGGCTACCCATTGAGAGGTGAATTTATTTTAAAGCTCTCTGTTACATGTATACACTTTTGTCAAATATGGGCCCCCACGGCCATAGATTTTTGGTGTCACCCTATAATCCAAATCGCACTCTGCGCTCCAGCAATTGTAATCTTTCCTCAGTTCCCATACTCAGTCTGCGTTCTGAGTTTTTAGGGAAAATATAGAGTAGTACAATATGTGCTTTAATTGTTGCCATATTTTTGTTATTGTAACTACCTCTATACTTTCCAGGTACTACCGCGGTACTCCATAAACCTTTAAAAAAAAAATATATAAAGTAATAAAACTAGATTTCCCTATCTTTACAGACTTAGCTGAACTGCCTCTTCCTTCCTATGCACTTCTAAAACAGTACTACACTATATTCCCCCTTAAAACCCAGAAGTGTTGACTAAACAATATGACTGACTCTTAAGTGTGTAAGGGTTTCATTACCCAATGCTATACTGTTTTGCCATAGCGATATACTACAGTATGCCTCAAAATTGCCCTGGTATGCTGCAGCACAAACTTTACTAAGATTTTGTGCCTTGTATCTTTAAAAATACTGAACCACTCTCCTACCAAAATGGACTCTTTCCACTACATAATCTCTTTTACTGCCAAATTTCATCTATATCCATTCAGCCACTTTCCAACTTTGTATGTTTAAACAACTCTATGACATGACAGCCCTCTCCACTCCACTGTACTACATGCCAATCCACTCTATGACACGTCAATCCACGCTACGACTCACAACTGCACTCTACGACAGCCCGCTCCACTCTATGACAGTCCACTTCACTACACAACACAGCACTCCACTCTACCACATGCCACTCGACTCTATAATACTCCATTCCACTCTATTCCATCACATGGCACTCGACTCTATGACACGCCCCTCCACTCTAACACACACCCCTCCACTCTTCAGAATGCCACTCCACTCCACTCTACCCCACTCCACAATATGACATCGCAATTCCACTCTATTCCTCTCCACTCTAAGAAACGATACCACTTGCCACTCTATCACACACCACTCCACTCTATTGTATGACACACCACTCTACAACATGCCACTCCACTCTCTGACAGTCCTCTCCAGTCTATGACACTCCACAGCACTCCTCTCTATGACATGCCAGTCCACTCTTTGGGATATTTAATACACTTTTCCAAGGTTAGAGCTCCATTTTTTAATTAGCGCCATCTTAGTATCCCATCATTTTCGATCTCTTATCTATATACACTTGGGTACCCCCGAGGGGAAATAGGTTATGAGCTCTACCACAACTACCAGAGCCTATCGATGTATATTAGATAGTTTGAAATCTCATTGATTAAACTTTTTTGTTGTTCACAGTCTATCCGGACGTTTTTTATCAAATAGATCATCGCACAACCTGTTGCATTTATCTTTAAGGTGGAATTTACCGCTCGAGGTGAGGAATTTATTTCCTTGTAATTTGCACTCTACGCATGCGCCTAGTTCACTTGTCCTCATCTGTTAGGTCATAGTATTTAGACTTACTGTCCCCCCCGTTCAATATCATCAGAGGCTGTTGTGAAGCATTTGTTTTTCTTTGGAGACTCATGATCGAAGACTATCGGAACCAGATTGCAACTTGAGCCCTGCCAGGATACATTTTCTCTTGCTATCTTCGATCCATAGCAGAAATACTTCTCCTATTCCGCACGTTTTTGGTAAGCTGACAATGCATTTTGATATTTAGAACTCATATAGAGTCTCCCAGACCCGGAGGCCTTTTTTGACATCTCATTATGTGCACTCCTCTAGGCCGCCATTACTTCTGAAGGTGTTTAGATACTCGACCCGCCTTAGAGGAAGCCCTATTTTACCGCTTTTTCATTTCTCTTGCGAAGGTATGTATAGTTGACATATTTAACCAACTAGTTGACCATAACCCTCAAAGAAGTACGTACGTGCGGGGGGCCCGTATTACTGTTTTCTTCAGAGGAATTCCTATTTTTCCCATTTTACTGTTCCCTCCCTCACTGCCTTTTATTTCTTTTATTTCTTTTCATCGCAGGTATGCATAGTTGATATATTTAACTTACCAGCCAGAACCCTCCGAGTGTTGGACGTGTGGGGGGTCTCTCCCACCCCACCGGACACCGGTACTGTGTTCGACTTAAAAGTTTCCCCCTATCTATTTATTCATTCTTTCTTTCACCCTATTTCTATTCTTTACGAATTTTTCTTTCCTTATCTTTTTTCTCCAATTCTTACGTGTGTGCACTAATTCCCAGTATTTTTAATTACATTGTTATGTTATTTCACGCTAGTTTAACCCTCTGTGCTATTGACCATGTTCTTTAGAATCCATGTAATAGATCATCTTTATATGTATTTATGTAATGTTTATATTTACTGTATTCAATTTTCTTCTAAACTGCCCAAAATCTTTTTTTGTATATGTGTCGTTTATTCCAGACAGGTCCCATTGCCTATTTGTTCTTTAATCCTTATTTACGCCCTGAAGAAGGTGATACCCACAGAAAGGGTGGTCTCACCGAAACGCGCGTCGGCGCTTGAATAAGTTCCCTCCTTGGATTGCTTTGATCTTATCATTTTTTCACTATTGTTTAATACATTTACAAATTATCTTTTCATTGTGCAACAGTTTCATTTTTCATATTATAGTGCAAACCAAACCCTCAGATTCTACGAGAAACCTGATTAAGATTGGTGTGGGTCAAATTCGTTTCATATTAATGCTATATGGGAACTTGACGTTTTTAGCACGTTTTAAATTTTTTTTTTTGCTATGCTCTTATATATGGTACGAGTGAGGATGATTGAGTATGATTTTGTATGTATGATGTGAGTGGTGGATGAGAAATGGGATCTGTTTTTCTTTATGTTTTTTCTATGATATGATATCTATGTACAATATATCAGACTGTCTAAAATGAAAAAATGAAATAATAAAATTAACAATGTTTAAATCAACCTGTCATTGGTAAAAAATTTGGTCATTTATGCCTAGCCAGAGCGGTTAACTAATACTTGACGAATAGCTTTCCTTAAAGTATTTAGGTAGAGTTTTCTGTGTATTGAATTTGCATTTATTTCCCCTGCTTCTCTACCTTTAGCCGCATTCAGGGGTCCCCTTGTTTTTGAGCAGTTGCTATTTCCCAGCCCTTGTGCTGTGGGGTTGTTGTGACCATTTGGTCCCTTGCCTGAGACTTTTTGCACACGTGTTATTCTCCTCTTTTCTTATTTTCTTTATCGTCTTATTTCATTATTGCTTATTCTTCTTTTTCACTTACCGATGGATAGTATTAAAACCTTCGGGTTCACTGATGAAGACTTTGATCGCTTATTAGGACAGACATCTGACGGTGATAGGCCCTTCACTTTATCGAAAGGCCTCAATGAGGAATGGACCAAACTATTTAATCTTAAGAAAAAAACTAAACGCACTGAGTCCCATGCCAATTTCATGCTCGAGTATTTAAAAGCTGGCACTATTCCTATCGGCCTTAGAGTAAAGAATATTCCTGGCCTTTTTGTGGAAATCAGACCGTTCCTGGAGAAATGGGCCCTCATATCCAATAGATGATCCAGGGACTGGATGATTCTCATTATTGAAACAGCCAGAGAGGTTGTTCAGCTACTCAATAAGGAGATCCAGGACTTAGAAGAAAAACTTAAGCAGTCCAATAGTGTAGAAGAGGGCAAAAAGAAATTGGAAGAAATCTCACTTGAACTGGACTCATTCTGTGAGTACTTACTGAAAAGGAAAACTGAAAAACTTAAAAAAGATATCAGACTGTTCTCACAAGAACGCGTTTATCCGTTCCTCACTGAGAACTACTATACTGCCAATAGTGAACACGCTACAAGTAACCCCAACACAAATTGGGGTAACAGACGCGTTACCACATTTTCGGATACCACAGATTTGGACAGTGAGGACCCTTCATACCGGAACCCCCAATTTAGACAAGAGCCGGAGAGACCTATAGCGGGAAACCGTTTTTTAGGCAATCGAAGGGGCAACTTCCGCCCCCGATATCAGAATCGATACCAGAACCAGCATCAGAACCAACAGCAGAGGGATCAGTATCAAGAACAAGGACAACCACAGAGATATACACAGACACGCCAGCATCAGTACTGGCAAACATAAATACCAACAACATACCTGTATTTAACTTGTCCATCAGTCCCATTGACCGGCCCACTGAAACACTCCTCACTAAAGGTCTCTCCTTTGTTCCATCTACCATGGTGAATAGGTTTGTACTCATGAAGGATCTCCATGCCTTCTTTCGGAGAGTGAGACTTAAAAAGTACTTTCAAAATAGAAACATCGAAGACTTTAATGATAACGTATCAGGCCTGAAACCGCTCTCCAGTTTCACTCCGGGCATTGATCTGGTAGGACCCGAAGTGGACATGTTTGAAAAGGCAGTTTTGAGTAAGATACAGAAAGCCACTAAATTTGTACCCAACCCCCCCTATAACATCTCCAAGGAGGAGAGGGCCGCTCTTAAGGCCCTTAAGGAAAACAGTAATCTCACTATCAAACCTTGTGACAAGGGGGGCGGCATAGTGATTTTCGACACTGGCAAATATAAAGAGAAAATGGAGGACCTATTAGGATCCCCAAGACACTACCATAAGATCATCTCCAATTCTGAACCCAGAGTCAAATGCAAGATCCTCCGCACTGTTGAGAACGCGGTAGAACAGGGAGAAATTTGCCAAAAAGAAGCCGAATATTTTACCCCCATGTTCACACGCATTCCCATCATCTATGGGGTTCCGAAAACCCATAAAGACCAAGTTGAGCCACCTATGAGACCCATAGTTTCGACCATCGGCTCAGCAACTGAACCCTTATCTAAATACATCGACTATTTCTTACAACCATTGGTAACCGCCCTCCCCTCTTATGTTAAAGATACGGGGCACTTCATCTCTAAAATTGAGGGCCTGCAATTCAACCAAGAAACAGAGATTCTTGTTACCATGGACGTTGAGTCCTTGTATTCTAATATTCCCCAAAAAGAAGCACTTAAAGTAGTCAGGGGGATTATTGAAACCGAAACGACACTGGATAATGCCATATTTTTGAGCCAAAGCCTTGAGATTGTCCTCGAAGAAAACTTTTTTGAATTTGACAGCAGCTTTTACCAGCAGGTAAAGGGAGTAAGCATGGGGGCAGCATGCGCCCCAAGCGTCGCTTGTCTCTATATGGGACATTTTGAACAACTCAACATTTACAACGAACTTGCCCCTTTTTACGAAAACATCCACCATTGGTCGTGTTTCATAGACGATATTTTCTTTATTTGGACTGACAAACAAGACATCCTGTACAAATTTATTCTGTGGATCAATGCAGCAGACACCAATATTACATTCACTGCACATACCAGTACTCAGAGACTTGAATTTCTGGATGTGTGGGTAGAACATTTTGATTCTAAATTGATGGTGTCTCTGTATACTAAACCTACCTCCAGAAACACCCTTCTCCACTTCAGCAGTTTTCATCCCAGAAGTCAAAAGGATGGAATTCCTTTCAGTCAGTTTCTACGCTTGCGTAGAAACTGTACGACCATCAAGGATTATTTGATCCATGCAGAGAGAATGAAGGAAAAATTCATCCAAAGAGGATACCCCCACAGACTCATTAGGGACGCACTAAAAAGAGCACGATACAACAACCGCGATGCGATGTTTCAACCCAGAGAACGCAAACATATTGACAAACTAGTCTGTGTGACTAAACATTCGTCCATCGATAATAAAATCCACCAGATCGTGAACTCACAATGGCACCTGCTCAACTTGGACAATCAGGCACCTCAAATACCCAAACCACTCTTCGCGTTTAAAAGAAACAAGAATTTGAGAAATATGTTAGTCAGAGCCAAAACTTTTGAGAAAGACAGATTCACCCAAAGATCTATCACGGGAGACCAACCCATTAATGGTAACCATAAATGCGGGACATGCCATGCATGTGCCCACGCCATTGTCAGCGACCAAGTGCTCATTAACAACCGCACTGTCTATCTTAAAGAGATGACAAATTGCAGGACCTCTAACTGCATCTATGTTATTCTGTGCCCTTGCAATTTGGCATATGTGGGCGAGACAGCCAGAGAATGTATGATCCGAATGGGCGAACATAAATCTAACATCAGGTGCCATAAGCTTACAGCACCATTGGTTAACCATTGGACTGAAGCCAAACATGAGGAGGAGGATCTCCGTTGGACTATCTTAGAAAAGATACGCCCACATAAAGGCACTGACACTACCAGCATACGCAAAAAGCGCAAGGTTTTTTGGATTTTTTCCCTTGATTCAAAGGACAAAGGACTCAACGAATCCCTGCCATGGGAAAATGTGATCATCTAGTTGATCTGTTCTTGATATGTTCTTTCGCTTTGTCTCCCATTTGCTTCTTTCCCCATGGAGTGTAGATTATTTACATTACTTTGAGCACCTGTTTCCATTTGCTTGTCTTATTACATAGCATTGTGCGATTACTAGATAGCGTTGCGGGCTCCCGCGATGGTCAGATCATCTTAAGTTTCTACTTTCTATTTGTTTGCCAGCATGGCGGGCTCGCCATGTCTTTCAAAATTTTTGTTCTTGTTTATTGTTCTTTGTTTTTGGTTTTATTTAGTGCCTAAATATGCTCACCCCGCTTTCACCTATTTTGTTTTATTTTTCTGCTTGCAGTGTTCTGTTATATTTCTCTGTGATATTCGATAACCCATCCTCGATTTCCCTCTCCGATTACATGCAACTATGTAGTTTTAATCGGCACGTTTGTCCTTTTGTTATACGCATCTCGTTTTTCATAACTATTTTCTTTACATCACCTCGATCGTTATTGTATAGTGCTTCCCATTTTCAACACCAATCTGCCAGTGATCTCTATTGACAGCGCCTCTCATTTTTAGCATCGAGCGGCTCCCATTTCTAGCTTTAATCAACCCGCGATCTTTAACTACAGCTCCTCCCATTTTTAGCATTAATCGGCCCTGGCGTATCGAGCGCCAGCTTAGTCCTGCATAGACCCTCCCTATTGGGCTATTTAAACGCGCCTTTCAAAGCCCAGCGTTATCAGACTTTTGTGATACGGTAGCAGGACGCCACGCCGCGATGCAGTAACTTTCCATTTCTCAGGTAATTATCTTTACCAGCACTTATTGCTACATTGTAGCTCTTAGCAGCTTGTGCTCGCGTTTGACATGCCAGTTAATTTCCCGCATCTTTTTTAGCTACTCTAGTGGCGATCCGCTGGGAGAGCTGCCCATAACCACAGTTATCAGACCATTGCGATACGGTAGCAGAACACCTCGCCGCGATTCAGCTATTTTTCGTTCTTTAGGTAATTATCTCCACCAGCACTTATTGCTACATTGTAGCCCTTAGCAGCCTGTACTTGTGTTTTTTATGCCAGCTAATTTCCCGCATCTTTTTCTTTAGCTACTTCAGCGACGAATCGCTGGGAGAGCTGCCAATACCATTGATCTTGGGATATGACATGGCAGTCCACCCTTTGGGATATTTAATACACTTTTCCAAGGTTAGAGCTCCATTTTTTAATTAGCGCCATCTTAGTATCCCATAATTTTCGATCTCTTATCTATATACACTTGGGTACCCCCGAGGGGAAATAGGCTCTGGTAGTTGTGGTAGAGCTCATAATCTATCGATGTATATTAGATAGTTTGAAATCTCATTGATTAAACTTTTTTGTTGTTCACAGTCTATCCGGACGTTTTTTATCAAATAGATCATCGTACAACAACCCGTTGCATTTATCTTTAAGGTGGAATTTACCGCTCGAGGTGAGGAATTTATTTCCTTCTAATTTGCACTCTACACATGCGCCTAGTTCACTTGTCCTCATCTGTTAGGTCATAGTATTTAGACTTACTGTCCCCCCGTTCAATATCATCAGAGGCTGTTGTGAAGCATTTGTTTTTCTTTGGAGACTCATGATCGAAGACTATCGGAACTAGATTGCAACTGGAGCCCTGCCAGGATACATTTTCTCTTGCTATCTTCGATCCATAGCAGAAATACTTCTCCTATTCCGCACGTTTTTGGTAAGCTGACAATGCATTTTGATATTTAGAACTCATATAGAGTCTCCCAGACCCTGAGGCCTTTTTTGACATCTCATTATTTGCACTCCTCTAGGCCGCCATTACTTCTGAAGGTGTTTAGATACTCGACCCGCCTTAGAGGAAGCCCTATTTTACAGCTTTTTCATTTCTCTTGCGAAGGTATGTATAGTTGACATATTTAACCAACTAGTTGACCATAACCCTCAAAGAAGTACGTACGTGCGGGGGACCCTTATGACTGTTTTCTTCAGAGGAATTCCTATTTTTCCTATTTTACTGTTCCCTCCCTCACTGCCTTTTATTTCTTTTATTTCTTTTCAGCGCTGGTATGCATAGTTGATATATTTAACTTACCAGCCAGAACCCTCCGAGTGTTGGACGTGTGGGGGGTCTCTCCCACCCCATCGGACACCGGTACTGTGTTCGACTTAAAAGTTTCCCCCTATCTATTTATTCATTCTTTCTTTCACCCTATTTCTATTCTTTACGAATTTTTCTTTCCTTATCTTTTTTCTCCAATTCTTACGTGTGTGCACTAATTCCCAGTATTTTTAATTACATTGTTATGATATTTCACGCTAGTTTAACCCTCTGTGCCATTGACCATGTTCTTTAGAATCCATGTAATAGATCATCTTTATATGTATTTATGTAATGTTTATATTTACTGTATTCAATTTTCTTCTAAACTGACAAAAACAATTTTTTGTATATGTGTCGTATATTCCAGACAGGTCCCATTGCCTATTTGTTCTTTAATCCTTATTTGCGCCCTGAAGAAGGTGATACCCACAGAAAGGGTGGTCTCACCGAAACTCGTCGGCGCTTGAATAAGTTCCCTCCTTGGATTGCTTTGATCTTATCATTTTTTCACTATTGTTTAATACATTTACAAATTATCTTTTCATTGTGCAACAGTTTCATTTTTCATATTATAGTGCAAACCAAACCCTCAGATTCTACGAGAAACCTGATTAAGATTGGTGTGGGTCAAATTCGTTTCATATTAATGCTATATCGGAACTTGAAGTTTTTAGCACGTTTTAAAAACATTTTTTTGCTATGCTCTTATATATGGTACGAGTGAGGATGATTGAGTATGATTTTGTATGTATGATGTGAGTGGTGGATGAGAAATGGGATCTGTTTTTCTTTATGTTTTTTCTATGATATGATATCTATGTACAATCTATCAGACTGTCTAAAATGGAAAAATTAAATAATAAAATAAACAATGTTTAAATCAACCTGTCATTGGTAAAAAAATGTGGTCATTTATGCCTAGCCAGAGCGGTTAACTAATAATTGATGAATAGCTTTCCTTAAAGTATTTAGGTAGAGTTTTCTGTGTATTGAATATGCCAGTCCACTCTACCACACACTACTTCACTTTGTGACTTGCCACTCCACTGTATGCTATTCCACTCTACAACATCCCACTTCACTCTACACCACTCCAACTTATGCCCCTCCATTCTAAGAGACTGTATGACACCACTCTGTCGCTCACCACTACAATCTACTGTACGGCCTACCACTACAACCTCTGCCACTCCACAACACTCTACTCCACTCTATGCCTCACCACTGTACGCCACCCTAATCCACTCTACAACACTGTACGTCACACCACTCCACGATAGTCCACTCAGCTCTATAACACTCCACACCACTCTATGACACGCCACTCCACTGTATGACATGCTGCTCCATTCTACCACACTCATTTCCACTCTACAACATGCTACTCCACTCTATGATACTCCATGCCACTCCAATCTATGACATGCCACTCCATTGTACCCAACGCCACATCACTCTATGATATGGCTCTGCACAGAACACCCCTCCACTCTACTACATTCCACTTCACTCTACTCCACTCCACTCCACTTTAAGGCACTGTACCACATGCCACTCTATAAATCACCACTCCACTTTACTGCATGACATCCCACTGCATTTTATGCCACTCCACTTCACTCTATGATACTCCACTTCACTCTAAGACTCTCCACCCCACTCCACTCTATGACACGCCCCTCCACTCTACGACATGCCACTTCACTCTATGACACGCTACTCTACTCTATGACATACCACTCCACTCTATGCCACTCCTCTCTAAGACATCCCACTTCACTCTACACCACTGCAATGTACACTCCTCCACTGTAAGACATTGTACGACATGCCACACTATGACACGTCACTACACTCTACTGTGCGACTTGCCACTATACTCTAAGCCACTCCACAAACTCTCTGCTCCACTCTATGCCCCTCCACATCACCCTACTCCACTCTACAACTCTACAACATGTCACTCCACTCTACGACAGTCCACTCCACTCTGACACTCCATGCCACTCTTCTCTATGACATGCAAATCCATTTGATGACACCACTCACCTCTACCAGATGCCACTCCCCTCCACGACATGCCACTCCATTCTATGCTACTCCACTCTTCAACATCCCACTTTACTCAATGCCACTGCACTCTATGCTCCTCCACTCTAAGATGCTGTACCACACGCTCTCTATGACACGCCATGCCACTCCACCCTACTTTACGACATGCCACTCCACTCTACCACATGCCACTCCACAACATGCCACTCAACTATAAGACACTCCATGCCACTCCACTCTATGACATGCCACAGTATGCCACGCCACTCTACGACATCCCACTTCACTCTATGCTACTCCACTCTATGCCCCTCCACTCTAAGGCCCTGTGCTGCTCACCACTCTATACCTCACCACTGCACTTTTATGTATGACATGCCATGTCACTCTACTCTACAGCATGTCACTCCACTCTGATACTCCACTGCACTCCACTCCACTCTACGACAAACCTCTCCACTCTATGACATGCCACTCTACTCTACCACATGCCACTCCACTCTAAAACAATCAACTCCACTCTATGGCACTCCACTCTACGACATCCCACTTCACTCTGCAGCACTCCAATCTACACACCTCTACTGTAAGACACTGTACAAGACACGCTACTACGCTCTAGTGCATGGCACGCCACTACACTCTATGCCACTCCACAACACTCTACTCCAATCTGTGCTCCTCCACTGCACAGCACAGTACTCTACTCCGCTCTACTACACAGCACTCCACTCTAGGACAGTCCACACCACTCCACTCTACAAAACATCCCTCCACTCTACGACAGACCACTCCACTCTACCACATGGTACTCCACTCTACAACATGACATTACACTCTACCCCACTCCACTGCACAAAATCCCAATTCATTCTACACCAATTCACTCTTTGCCCCTACACTCTAAGATACTGTACCACATGCCACTCTATGACACACAACTCCACTCTACTGTACGACATGCCTCTCCACTCTATGTCATTTCCTTCTACAACACGCCACTCCAATCTAGGACAGTCCACTCCAGTCCATGACACTTCCTGCCACTCCACTCTAGGACACGCCACTCCACTCTACAACATGCCACTCCACTCCACAACACACCACTCCACTCTATGACATCCCACTTTACTCTACACCACTCCAATCTATGCCCTTCCAATCTAAGACACTGTACGACACTCCACTCTATCACACGCCACTACACTCTACTGTACGACATGCCATACCCTTTATGGGTTCTGGAGTAGCGTGCTACTCGCCGAAAAAGCGCTTCAACACCTCATCAGGGGTAGGAATAGCTATATAAATGAAAACCTTTTTCCCTCTTCTAGCCCTCCACTATCCTTCTCAATCCAAATAACTGACTAACATATCCACCACTCAATTACTTTCATATTTCACTATACTAATTCACCACTAATCCTTTATGGGCTCCGGAGTAGCATGCTACTTGCCGAGAAAGCACTTTGACGCCTCGTCAGGGGTAGCAAGCGCTATATAAATGCAATTACAATACAATACAATACAATCTCTGGTCCCTGTCCAAATAAGTAGGACGTCAGCAATGTAACGTTTCAGCAACTTAATTTTTTCGTTGAAGGGGTTACTGTCATCCAGAATGATCTCAGATTCAAAGGCGTGCACATACAAACAGTCTAGGCTGGGAGCAAAAGTGCTCTCCATAGAAGTGCCATGCACTTGAAGGTAGTACTCCCCTTCGAACTCAAAGAAGTTACAAGTCAGCGCTAGATGGGCCAGGTCTAGCACAAACTCCTGGGGTGTGATAGACTCTGATTCAGTGCCTTCTAGGATCTTACTCACTACTTCTAGTGTAGCTTCTTGTGGGATGTTTGTGTAGAGCGATTCAACATCGAGTGAGATCAGTAGTTCATTGGTTTTTATCAAAAGGATGGTCTTTGATCAAGTTCAGTACATCTTTTGTGTCGTGAAGGAAGGTAGGCATTTTCCTAACAAGGGGCAGGAAAAATGCATCTCCAAATTACAATAGAGGTTTAAGGCATCACCAGATCCCAGACACAATTGTCTCCCTGGGGGGAGGGGGGATTGTTTATGTGTACTTTTGGTAGGGTATAGAAATAGGGGACCCTTGGGTTCTTTTGAATCAGAAAGTCTTTTCTTGTATTTCGCTTGTAGGATCTTTTGTTAGTTGCTTATAGTGATGTGTGTCACTCAGCAGTCGTATACACTCCTGTCTGTACATATCTTTTTGGAGAATGACAATTGCTCTCCCTTTATCTGTGGGTTTTATCACAATTGAATCATTATCTGCCAGTACTGCCAGTATCTGCTAGTGTTTTGGAACCCTGTCTGATGTTCCTTTCCTATTGTATCCAATCCTAAATAAACTGCCTACTGAATCTCTGATCTATTCTGCAAGCACCCTACTTTCATGTGATATACTACTTTACTACACTCTACTGTATGATACACTACTCCACTGTGCTACACTCTACTCCACTACTCCATTCTCTACCTCTAAACTCTACGTCACTCTATGCCATTCCACTCTACTACATTTTATACCACTTCACTATAACACACTCTACAACACTGTACAACACTCCACTATACAAGACTCTACTCCACTGTATGCCACTCCACTGTACTCCAATCTGCCAGACTCTATGACACACTGCTCTACGACACTCCACTGTACAAATCTACACAGTACCACACACTACTCCACTCTTTGCCTCTCCACTCTACAACATTACACTGCACTCTATGCCACTCTACAACACTCTACGTCACTCCACCTGATGACAATCCACAAGATGACACTCCACTCGAGGACACTCCACTCAACAACACTCTACACTACGATTTGAAACAAATTTTTATAAAAATAAAAAAATATTCAACTTCAATGAAAAAAGACAAAGGTTAAAGGTTAGTTATAGTTACGAAAACTTTATTTTTTCTTTCTGTACAAAACCAACCTAAATTACACAAACCTTAGAAATATAGTTATAACTTACAGCTATAACTTGTGCCCCATTTGAAACATTGTATAACTTGTGACCCTCCCTACACAGTGTTGTGAACTTACTAGCCACACTAAATTAACTATTACTTGACACTCTACCATGCAGAGTTTTATCATAAATTATTTCATTAGACATGTCATGAGTCTTGATATGAATGCTATCATTTCACATGCTATAAGTGATGTAATGTGAAAGGGTATAAGCAGTGCACGGTGAAGGCGTGAATTACAGTTAATGTAATGTGGCTAGCGAGTTCACAACACTTTGTATGGAGGTGCATGAGTGGCTGATAGCATATTTCACGTTTCTGTATTTTGTAGGATCCTTTGAGGAACTATCAAGTGAACTATAGGAAACCATGTGGTAAAATGAACATTAATCTTGGAACCACAAAGGATCCACGGTTTCAAAACATCTCCATAATTTTATTTTGACAAAAGCAAAATACATTTTTTTTAAATAGGTGACTGACATCTTTGTTGATGTGTTTTGAGCACAAGTGGAGGCTGAACTGTATAAACTCCTTCAGGGTGCTGACATGCAAAGACCCTGTGCCCAACCTCTGCAGTGGTGGGTGGGGTTCAGGGACTGGCAAGAGATGAAACGCTGCAGCCCACCTCACTGCACTCACTCCTGTTCAGACTCACTGGTATTCAAAACAAACAGTTCTTCTAAAATGTATCATGTTTTAATGCTTTTTAGTTTTTGTGTGTTTTTACTGTTATTTGGGATAAGAAACAAAAATATCACTGGTACAGTGGAAAAGCAACTTGAATCATAAAAAGAAGTTTATTTTTTGAAATTTCTGATGTAACCGGGCTTGATTTCATCAGGAACATGTACTTTGCTCTCCGATGAAGATCACCGCCCAGCACACAAGTCTATAATGGTGAAGCATGATTCACGATCATCTTGATTCTGTTCCAGAATGTCCTTTTGCTATGTGTGGTCAAGAGGAAAGGCATGCTGTAAGGTGGTGGCATATATGGATTCTGCCTCCTCAGAGTCCCACTTACTTTTAGCTGTATTATCTTGCCTTTGTTGCCAAGCATCAAGATAATTCTGCATAAATTATGCTCCGATTAATGGCCATGAAACTGGAAGATCAAGAGGGAAGGGTCCGCAGGAATAATATAAGAGTGGTAGGGGTTCTGGAAGGGACAGAGGGCCCAAGTGTGGACCACATACAACATCAATCTGGAGATGTAGCAAGTTAAAACATTGAAGGTCATGTCATGGAATGGGCTGGAAAATAAAATTAAGCGTACTATGGTACTGCAGTATCTCCATAGACACTCGCCGGACCTGGTACTCCTTCAAGAGACACATCGGAAGGGTAACAATTACCTAGCATTCAATCAATTCGGGTATATATTAGTGGCACATACGGGGTTTACAACCTGTTCTAGAGGTACAGCAATATTAACCAAAAATACGGTGCCCCTAGTGAAGCACTGCACCTGATGCGACCCAATGGGAAGGTATGTCGCACTATCGGGGTCATGGGAGGGCCGGATCCTTAATATATACTCTGCATACATACCATCAAGGCTGTATGGGGAAACGTTCCCAGAACTCAGCAAATTAGTACTTGAAATGCTCACAGGTACTCTGGTACTGGGTGGCGACATGAACGCAACAATGTCACTGGAACTAGACTGAGACACACTATCTCACAGGGCAACGGGGCCGCAGCCATTGAATGCTTTTGCGAAGGCGTTGGGTCTGGTAGAGGTGTGGAGGCAACATAATGCCCAGACGTGGGTCCCTTGCTCACTTTGCTACTGGATTCAAGCAAGCCTGGCTCATGAGGGCTGTTAGCCCGAAACCGGTCCCAGGATGCTTGTTTCTGGTCCAGGGAAGACATGGCTTGGCAGTTCGGGCTGGACTGTTCCCATGAGGCACAGGGTCAAGACTGATTTGCATATAGCCATGTCTGAACTGGGGTGGCGAAGTGAGCTAAAGAATGATGATGGATTCAACCCAGATCTGTGACTGGGGGTGAGTGTCTGAAAAGTTTCAGCGCTCCATCCATCATCTCTTTGTGGTTGCTTTGTTCACCCTAAGTTGGCAGGGTATGCCCAGACGTGGGTCCCTTGCTCACTTTGCTACTGGATTCAAGCTAGCCTGGCTGATGAGGGCTGTTAGCCCAAAACCGGTCCCAGGATGCTTGTTTCCGGTCCAGGGAAGACATGGCTTGGCAGTTCGGGCTGGACTGTTCCCATGAGGCACAGGGTCAAGACTGATTTGCATATAGCCATGTCTGAACTGGGGTGGTGAAGTGAGCTAAAGAATGATGATGGATTCAACCCAGATCTGTGACTGGGGGTGAGTGTCTGAAAAGTTTCAGCGCTCCGTCCATCATCTCTTTGTGGTTGCTTTGGAGGCAACATAATCCCACAACGAGGCAATACACTCATATCTCAGCGGCACATGGGAATTGGTCACAGCTGGTATCATTTTTACACGTACTACTACAATGGGACTGTTCCGAAGAGGGGACGACACAGGGCATGGGGAATATCGGACCACTGACCAGTTGAAGTATTCCTGCATGGTCTTGTGCGGAACTGGGCTCTCCCGCCATGGCTAGATCCATTCCAATTTAGAGACCATGAGTTCAGGGAGCGGTTTGTGGAATGTACAGAGCAGTGCTTTGTAGAAAATGTACTCTCTGGGAGGCTTATTAGCCTATGGCCAGAGACTTTGCAGGCAGCGACTGGGGCTAAACATAAGGAAAGACGTGTGCAGTGCGAAGCTCTGGAACAAGAAATAGTGAATATTGAAATAGAACTGGGGTCAGATCCCAATGCAGTCCCCGTACACAGACACACTCTTAAACTTAAGCAAAAAGAACTCAGAGACCTTGAGGCGGACATGGCCTGCACACACGCGATTGCAACGCAGAGGCGCATATATGACCTTGGCGATAAAGCCAATAAATTGATAGCATGGTTGGAGAGGAGGGATAGGAGCTGCAACTGGGTCCCGGAAATTCGGACCCCTGACTGTGGGGGTCTAGCACAGACATAGCTGAAGCTTTTGCAACATACTACGAGGGTATATTCCAGTCGCTCATGGAAAGAGCAGAAACTGATAGCACTGAGCTGTTAAAAGAGATAGCGCTGCCGACACTCGGACCAGAGGAGGAGGCAGCAACTGACACCGAACTGACAACAGAAGAAATAGAAGGGGCCATAAAGGATTTGCAATCAGGGAAGGCAGTGGGCCCGAATGGGCTCTCCGCGGAGCTGTATAAGTGTGTGGCGGGGATAATAGCCCCGCGCAAGTTAAATGTTCACACGGCGAAGGTAGATGGACAGATGCCTGCAGACCTGAGATTGTCAACTATATTGGTTATACCAAAAAAAGGAAAACCCCATGATTTATGTAGTTCTTATAGCCCCATCTTGCTGCTCAATTGTGAGACCAAGGTGCTGGCAAAGGTACTAGCTAACAGACTAGGCCCGCTGATACAATCACTAATACATCCTGATCAGGCAGGATTTATGCCATACAGGAGTACCAGGCTGAATCTCCGTCGAACCAGCTGCACTTTTTGTCACTCAACGCCCATATGGCGTTCGATAGCATTGAGTGGCCATACCTATTTGCCGTTTTTGCCAGTCTGGGTTTTGTGCATGGATAAGGCTCCTATATTCTGCCCTGATGGCACAAGTTCGGGTTAACGGGCAGTTTCCAGAATTTTTAGACTGCACAGGGGTACATGGCAGGGCTGCCCACTCTCACCGGTACTTTTTGCGCTGGTGCTTGAGCCCTTGGCAACTTGGGTGCGGGGGGACCCGCTAGTGAGAGGCATTGATGTAGGAGGGGGTGGGAGGAACGCATATCACTCTATGTGGATGACATCCTGCTTTACGCCACAAACCACGACAAATGTTCCACAGACGTATCCACATATTTCAGATGTTCGGCACTTACTCCGTGTATCGAAAAATTGGGGTAAGTCCTTGGTGCTCTCCCTGGCGGGCGAGACTCCAGCCCTGACATCGGCGTGTAAGGAGCTAGTCCATAAAGATGCATTTAAATATCTGGGCATTTGGATCACTAAGTCTAAGGAGGAGTTCATGCAGCGAAATGTATATGCTCAATTGGACAGGCTTCGGTGTGATGTGGCCCATTGGCAGCCTTACCAGCCTCCCTCATGTGTAGAGCAGTTCTGTTTAAGATGATCTCTCCCGCGCCTATTGTATGCACTACAGAACACAGCACACCAGATACCAGAAGCTTTCTTCCGGGCGATTGAGGCAGAGCAGCACACTTTGTTGTGGGGGGGGGTGGCAGCCCAAGGATTGCGCTGAAGAAGTTACAGCAAGGGGTGTATGAAGGAGGGCTGGCCATCCCAGACATTAGGAAATAATATTGGGCGGCCCAACTTATAAATATTAACGGGTGGGTCTTTTCTCCAACCGAGGAGCCGGCATACCGGGTTGACAGGCTAGCAATGGGGAAAGGCAGCTATCAGGCTGAGTTATACAGTAAAAAACGCAATAGGACACTACCGACACACACACAGAGAGTAGTTACTGCATGGAGGAAAGCAACGAAATTGGTGGGGTGGGAGACCAGGCTTACGGAGCAAACCCCATTGTTGAAGGGAGAGTTCCTAGGCGAGGTTAGAAGTCTAAGAGGCTTTAAAAAATGGGGACACATAGGGCTAGACCTCTTGAAGGACGTCTGGAGAGGAGGAAAAATGATTGACTTTGTTAGTCTCCAGACGGAATTTCAGATGGGGGCGGGGGAATACCTCAGGTACCCTCAACTGCGACATGCCCTCAAATGTCATATGGTGGCAGGGGAGCCACTTCCGGAGTACACTCCACTGGAAGATAGACTTTTACTCGACCCAATGATAGATAAAGCTATATCCCTCACATACAGGAAACTAATAAATAACTTCCCAGACTGTATGGGCTCCCTAAGGGCGGCATGGGAATCAGATGTGGGACTTTGGAGGATGATGACTGGGCCTGAGCCACACAGAGCCCCAGGGAAATATCCATAAGGGCGCGGTTCAGGTTGATTCAGCTTCAGATACTGCATAGGTCCTACACCCCAAGAACAGTGCAGTATCGCATAGGCTATTGTAATTCAGGAGAGGGTGCGGCGAGAAGGGTACATTCTTCCATATTCTATGGTCCTGACCCAAGATTCAAAGGTACTGGAGCAGCATTGTCCAGGTGATGGCGACAGTGGTGGGAACACAGGTCCCAGTGGAGGCAAGATGGCACATTCTGGGAGTGACGGGGGAAGTAGTCTGGCCTACATATGCTAAAACATGGCTTACTGTGGCTGGTGGAGTGGCCAGAAAGAACATTGCCTGTGCATGGGATGCGGGGGAAGCTCCAACACTCAAGGCCTGGAAAAAGGATCTTGATTGGTGTCAATGAACGGAACAGACAATATACCAGAGTAGAGGCTACCCACATAAATGGGAAAAGATATGGGGGGCCTGGATGAAATACAGGAGTTAGCGTTTGGAAGTATGAGGAACAGCCCAGGGTTAAGAAAGGGAACTGAGGTAGTTGACAGTACTCCAGACTCAGATGATTACAATGGCAGGCTGCATGGGGTTTTGGAAACGTGGTACCCTGCTGACCGACGTATAATTCATTGCATCCAGTGTGAGTTTTGTACTGTTTTATGTCTGAAGCATATGTTCAATAAAAAGAATAAAAAAGTTTAAAAAATGATGCTCCGACTGAATATTTGCCACAATTTCACTGCTTGAGTTTCTTGTGACATAATGTACATGCAACAAATCGCAATAACAGCTTTTTCTCTGCAGCAAGGATAGAAAAGAATTGTTACATAATAGACACTAGAAGTGGAGACTGGGGGCACATTTACTAAACTTTCATGCAACACAAGGCAGCAAGCAAAGTTGCTTCATTGCATGAAAGGGAGAGAGAAGAAATGTTCCATATTTACAAAGATATGGAGCATTTCTACTCTCTTGTGCTGGTGCACTGTGGAGCCTAGCGCCAAGGCAGGCACCCTTGCACCATAGTCCAAGGGTTCCTGTGTTCCAGCAGGATTGTTTTTGGGCAGGCAGAATCACCTTCCTGCACAAAAAAATCCTTTGAGGCATCTTTCACTTTCTAAGTGTGCAGCAGAATGCTGCTTATGAGGAAAGAGGAAATAAGGAGGAGAAATAAAGACATTTCCCCCTGTTACGCCTCACTTGGGAAGGCATAGCATTTTCTCGCATTCCCAGGTTTACAAGTCTTTGTAAATGTGGGAATGCAAAACAATACATGGGTGGATGCCTGGGAACACCCATGAACCACCCATGGAACGCCTCCCAAGTTGAAATGTAATGTAGCGCAGCACAAGCAGCTGCCTTGCATTACATTTTTTACAAAGCCACGGAAATCAGGCAATGTGTGGCTTTGTAAATATAGTCAGTGGTTTTTAGGGTTCAGGGATGGGTAATATTAAGAGATAATATGGGTTCTTTAGCATTCATGAAGGGATAACGTTAACAGTTTTGTAGGGTTCAGGAAAGGGTAGCAGTAAGGGGTAGTAAGGTTCAGTGAAGGGTCATTTAAAATTACAGTATTTTAAGTAAGACATTTTCAAAACTAGTTTGACAGTCAGTTCAGCAGTTGTCTGGAACATTTTGGGGAAAGTTTGGGGTGATTTATCAAGCGGGGGCCCAGAAATATGGGGGGGGGTCCCAGAACACGTTTTCCCAATGTAATTTCCGATAGGGATTTTAGACATGACATGACAACAGCCCAGCCCAAACCGCTGGACCAAATTTCGCAAAAAGCTTGATCTTGGTTCAGAAAGAGTGATTTTTGTAATTTTGTGTAATTCTGTTCAGTAGTTTTGGAGTAATTAAAGAAAAAAGCTGTATGTATATGTAGAGACGCAGATTGGCTGCCGCCACTTCATCCAGGAAATCAGCCTGCATATGGGGGCAGTGTGCTCCCCACCCCCTGAAATATGTTGCCAGGTCCCAGTGGATGGGATCCCCAGGGCCAAAAGCCACCTGGGAAGGGGGGCCCGCAGGTTAGCTGCCTTTTGGGGGTTGGCCACAGGGCCTGGCTACAGGCCACCCCTTGTGGCTGATCACCCACTGTGCACGACCAAAGGCCATGCGCAGCGTGGGGTTAGCTGCATGCGGGAGGTTGGCCACACGGCCTGTACGCAGGTGGTTGGAATAACGTATAGTAATTAAATATTAATTTATGTTAAACAAATCATTTGAAAATCACTTAAAAAAAAAAAAAGGTTACAGGGACGTTATAGTTAAGAAATAGCATTCAAAAGACGTAGAACTTCACTGACCAAATCAAAGGTTACAGAGACGTTATACTTAGGAAATAGAATTTGAAAAACCTTAGAAAGTGACTAAAAACCAAAGGTTACAGGGACGTTATAATTATATTTTTTTTACAGACACAAAGCAATAGAAATTCAGCAGTTATAGTTATCTCAAGTAACTATAACTGGTGCCCTAAGGTAACTACAACTAGTGCCTTCGGCATGCACTCCTAATTACCTCACATATTACATCAGTCATGACATCTTCTATGATGTCATTAATAATATTACTGCAACATTTGCAGTGAAATTATTGATAAGAACACTGTGCATGGCGGAAGCGCGAGTTATAGTAGTTAAACTTTACAGGCGCTATAAATTAAATAATCAATAACCCTTTGGCACATACCTATTCTGCAGCCAGGCCCTGAGATCAACCCTTTGTGGGCATCTGACCACAGCTGTACACAGCCTTCACCCTCTGTGTCTGATACCCATTGTGCACTGCCTTTGACTTTGCACAGTGAGGGTGGGGTGCAGAGCCTGGCCTCTGGGAAGTACTTGCAATTCACCCTTGAAGATGTACAGACATACAACCTCCACTTCAGGGTGCAGGACCAGGCCGGGTACTGCACCTACTTTCGATGGACTTCCAAAAACCACTGCACTTGGCCTTCTGCTGTATGCAGCAGGGCTGGCCTATGCTCAGGTCCTCTGCTTAGACCCACCATGGATGTCCGACTTCCTCTGAGCATAGCTTTCATCATGTGCCATGGGTGTCATGCCCCCCATTTTCCATAGACATCCAACCTCCACTGCACAAGACCTTCTGCCATGTCCATCGAGAGTGTGGCACCCACAACTCCTTATATATTTGGGAGCAGCAGGGGGAGCCCCAGGGCCACCACGGCCCCAGCCGGCTCCCATTCTGGGGAGGGCAGATTTATTTTTACTATGGGTAGATGTCCTGGTGCCCACCGGTGGCACCCACAATGTAGGGAATTGTTGGGCGTTGCAGGAAGAGCCCTGCAGGCCCCTTGGTCCTAGCCAGTTCTCCAGCCAGCACCATACTGGCTGCAGGTGGAAGCTCGCACCTTTCCTTTGTTCTTGCCCTTCTGGGAACATCATTTTTTTCTACTGTTCCCACGGGCAGGAGCAAAGTTGAGTTCCCTGCCCGGTAGAGTACAGGCAGGGCCAGCCCACACTATCCCTGGCAGGGAACCACAGTTTTCCAGGAGGTAGACCCTCTGGACACTGTGATATCATGCTCCAGGAATTGAGTACCCAGGGCAGATACCAGCATGGGGAAGGGGTGCTTGGCCTTTTGTAGAAATGCGGCCCTGGAGATGTGGTGCCTAGGGCCCTACAGTGGCTTGTTGAATTGGTACATGTGCCCCATCCCCTTATTTTACAAATCTGCCCAGGGGGATGGGGTCCCTGGGGCCCAATAGTGGCTCGGGGGGCAAATGTCCCTTCCCCTTTAATTGGCATTCAGCCCTAGGGGTGATGGGTACCTGGGGCCCATTAGTGGCTCGGGAGAGGGGGCCCAAATCACACCCCCCTCTGAAAGTATATATAAAAAATATCCTCAGGCCCTGGCGCACCTGGGGGTCAACACAACAAAATAAAAAATGGTGGCCAGCGCTTTCTTTTTTTATTCCACAAATCTGTGGGAGTCCCGTGGGATTGTTGCATCAAAAAAACTATTTTGCCCCCTCACATATTTTTTATAAAACAAAATCAGCACAGGGAACTAAGTCCCTGAGTCCTGTAATAGATGCTGACTTTTCTTTTATGATGCGGCCAGTCAATCAGAACTCTTACTCCCACCTATCTTTTTATGTACAGTGTTCTCCACCCCAATTGCCAAGTCTGTGCAGTTGTAAACTTACTATCAAATTGCAGTTTTGTGCATACCGAAAAAGAGTAAACTTACACAAATGTTTAAGTTTATCTTTGTGAATCAGGTCCATCATCTTTAGATCTATTGGCCCCTCTATCCTCCGTGGCATGATATATACATGAATTTTGAACCTTAATTCCTCAAAAACCACTGAACGAATTTACACCAAATTACAAAAGGCATGCTTTTTGTGATTTATTCTGAAACCTTTGTGAAGATTCGTCAAACAGTGCCAAAGTTACTAGCTACCCAAAAAAATCAATTTGCTATGGAAACGCAGTCCTACCCATGACTACCCAGTCGCGGGTACTTGCAGTTAGGAGGACCAATTTTCAATGGGAAACTGATTTTTTGGTTTGCTTATAACTTTGTTGCCGTTTGCCAAATCTTCAGGAATCCTCTAAAAAAAGTCTCAAGCAACTCAGCTCCTTGCTGGAAAGTTTCAGGATGATCCATCAAGCGGAGGGTGAGAAAACAGGGAGTCCCAAAACTAATTTTACTCATTAATCTTTCCTTAAGAAAATTGAAAAACAATACCGCAAATACTGCTGAATTACACCAAATTTAGCAGAAAGCTAGATCTTGGTCCAGAAAGCACACTTTTTGTGATTAGGTGTAAATCCGTTCATTCGTTTTGGGGAAATTAATGTTCAAAATTTATGTATATCATACAGCAGAGGATCCCCGGAACCAACAGATAAAAATATTTGATCTGATAGGCTGTCACCACATCAACAAAGATGTGTCAGCAGCCATTTTAGCACTCGGGCACTCAGTCCCCTGCACTGTGAGAAAAGTAATGGCGGACTCCCGCTATTAAAAAATTAGCCCCCTGGCCTGGAACTGGCGAATCACAGTTGTTATTTTTAGGGGTGTGTGGCATGCAGCTCCCCTCCCAGAGCCTTCATTAAGGCCCTGGGGAACCCATTCCCCAAGGCTGATTGAATACTTATGGGGAGGGGGATGTGCAGCCCCCTCACCAATCCTCTCAAAGGCCCTGGGAACTACATGCCTCGGGGCTGGTAAGTTTTTTATGGGGGGAGGGGGTTGTGGGGTCCCTCTACCTAAGACTTTTTAGGCCCCAGGGTGCCCATACCATGGGGCCAATTTTTCTTGGGGAGAGGGTAGTCTGGCTCCTCTCCCCGAGCCATAGACTGGATCGAAGGCCGATACATGCAGTGTCCAAAAGAACCCATTCCCTGGAACAATGCTGTTCCTTGCCCTAATGAGTGCAGACGTTTCTTGCCTGCAGTTTCCTGGGAAAGGAACATGACTTTGCTCTTACCTGGGTGGAGCACAGAAAAAAAGCTGTTCCCACTCAGCAAGAGCAAAGTAAGAGAACCGACTTCCACCCCAGCACCAGAGTGGATGTTGGCTAGGAAACCGGCACAGGCTAGGAACCAGGACACCAAAGCCGGCTCTTGCCAGCACCCACAATTTGTGCCACTGGGGAGCTGTCAGGGGCCATAGTGGTGCTTGGGATCCTCCCACAGCCCCCAACTATTGGCATGTTGTGGGTGCCCTGGGTGGGACCGGGGCCCCCCAGAGTAAAACATTAGCTGGCTCCTGCCAGCAGAACAGACTGCGGGGGACTTGGTGCTCTCCTTGTGGTCCTCAACATAAAAAAAACTTGGGCACCCTGGGTGGGCACAAGGACACCCAAAAACGTTTTTAATAAGGCTTTGTTAAAAAAAATTACAATCAGTTTTATTAAACATTGGAATGTGTGAATTTATAAAATATACATTTGATTTTAATTAATGGTGTCTATTTGGCAAAAACAAAAGATCTGCTTTATATATGTTGATGTGCTGACCACTTGGCAAAGCCAATAGGCCCCTTTTTATATTTCGGTGCTCTGACCCTTTGCCGGAGTCAGTAGGTCTGCCTTACTTAAAATGTACCCTTTATCTTGTTACATCATATAGTCATGTGCACCCATGTGGGGGAGTGGGCTCAGGGCCTGGCTGCAGGCTGACCCTGTGCCCAAACCCATCCCACACATGGCAATGGGCATCTTACTTTACGTTAAAAAACCATTACACTCCTTGTGCCCAACCCCATTCTGTGCACATCCCAAAGCTGTGCCCAAAGCTGTGTATGGCAGGGGGGTGGGTGCCCTTGGTGGGTTATGCACGAGTGGGGGATTGGGCAAAGTGCCTGGATGCGGGTCTGGCCCTGTACCCAACCCCATGCCATGCACTACAATGGACATCTTACTTTATGTAAAAAAACATAGACATTTTACTGATAAAACAAAGGTTAAAGTGCTGTTTTAAGCTAACAAAACAACTAAAGTTCACACGTGCCCTAAAGTAACTATAACTCGTGACTACACAATGCACTGCTAGTTACCTCACATATTACATCACTCATGACATGTTCTATGACACCATTGATAACATCAATGCAATATCTGAAATGGCAATATTGATGACAACACTGTGTATGGCGGGGTGCAAGATATAGTTACTTTAGGGCATGAGCTTTAGTTACTTGCGATAACTATAACCGGTAACTTGCAGTGGTTTTGTTAATTTAAAATTGTACATTTTCACCAAACTATACTGTACCTTTAACCTTTGTTGAAAGAAATCGGGTTATTGATTGAGGGGGTTGGACGTCCCACTCGGGCAACAACCACAAACCTTGCCAGGGTGAACCACAAAAGTCACCAAATTAACTTGTGCTTAACCCTCTGGTAGCTTGGCACAAAAGTCAGGCTTAACTTAGAAGCAAAGAGTAAATCCAGTCATTAGAACCCTGAAATATTCAATTGAAAAATTGTACGTATATATAGTGCCCAAAAACACAAATTGCCTGTTAAAACTATTTGGTGCCTGCAGCCTGGTCCTGGATCACATGATTAAGTGAAGCTGGCAGTTGGTCTTTGTGTATTGCTCCCAGGCATTGAGACAAAGATAAGATAGGTGTTGCCAGGATGGAGCACTCTGAGTTAATGGGTGGGGGGGCTGTCACCTACCACACTTGCTCTTCACAAAGGTCCCACCTGAGCACTCTCACAAAGTGTTTGCCACTGGCTTTTGTGACTCCAGACAAGCTGGGGCCAGGACAGGGAGGAAGGGGAATGCCTCAGGAGGGTGAAAACCTCTAGAAGGTTCCTCCACTTCAAAGTGGGCAGCAGGTATAAATATTGGACCTCAGACCCCAACTATTCAGTACACTTCTGGACCTCTGGACTCTCCCAGGAAGAAGGACTGCTGTGCTGCTGAAAGGACTGTCACTCAGCTGGACTGCTGCTCTGAAGTACTGCTTCCCTGCTGTGTTAACCTGCTGCCTTCTTGCCTACATGAAAAGGACTAGACCTGCATCTCTAAACCCATAATCTAAGAGTGCCTCCAAAGGCTAGTTGGTTGGCCTCCTGATCAGAAGCCTCAGGAACATAACAGGCTTCCAACAACCTTGAATCCAGTACCTGAACTCTGGCATTTGTGATTCCTGGCCTCCCAAGTGGTGCTATCCCCGTCATTTGACCCTTGGAAGTCCGCCTGAAGGTGCTCTGCCAGTCCTTCTGTGGATCCAGGAGAACCAACGCATCTCTTCCATGGTGCGCTGCATCTCCCGTAGAACCAGTATATCGCCTTAGCTGCTCAATGCATCGCCTTTGGAACTGATGCATCGTCTTTGCTGCTCCGACTTCCCTGATGCAAGGACTTCTCATCGTCATAGCAGCTCAACAGAGCCAACCCATCTCCAAGCAAAGACATCGCCTTGTCCAAAGCAGCTCTCAGAGCCATTGTTGCACAACGCATCTACACGCCAGGACATCGCATCCTGCTTAGCAGCTCCGCAGAACCGCTGATGTGTGATGTATCTCCTTGCCTGGGCCCTGCATCACCTCTGCTGCCTGACGCAGCCTTGACAGGGGAATCGGCATCTCTTCACAACCAGGATTATTATACTGTGTTTGGCAGGCCTAAGCGGGTCCCTGCTGTCGGCCCCTGCTGTCGGCCCACGCTCCATCACAGTCGGCCTGAACTTGTGACTTTGTCCCAGTACGACGCGACCAGATAACCACAGTTGGTGCTTTGTGCTTTTTGGAGCTACCTCAACATTAAATCTTTAAAATTGCATATCTCCAGTTATACTGATTGGAATGTTGTCATTTTGCTCTTGATTTCTTTATTAAAATGTACTCAATTTTTCTAAATTGGTGTGGGGTTTGTCTTGTGTTGTGTTTTTATTTTATTACTATTTGAAGTATTGCATAAATGCCTTACACATTGCCTCAAAGTTAAGCCTGACTGCTCTGTGCCAAGATACAAGGATGTTGAGCACAGGCTAATTTGGGGTTTGCTTGTGACTTCACCCTGACAAGGGTTGTGGTTGCAGCTAGAGTAGGGTTTCACTCCCCTTAACCAGTAATCCAATTTCTTCCACCACCACTTGTGGTCATCTGGTCATGCTAGTCACAAGTTCAGGCCAGACATGATCGATCGCAGGCCATATGCAGGGACCAGGTTAGTCTGGCTTAAAGAGTTACCTTCTTAAAGTCTGGCGCAGAAAGTTCCATTTGCAGTGGTGGAGGCCATACGGAGCAGGGAGAGTGTCGCAGATGTTCGTCGCTGTAGTGCGAAGAGCAGGCCTGGCATAGTGGATGGTTATTGCTGTAGCACGAAGACCTGCTTGGATGTTGAGGACGGTCATTGTTGGAGCTTCGTGTTTGCATCACTCTGGGCTGTCGATGCTGTAGCGTGAAGTGCAGATCTTGCGTTGCCGTTCTTTGCTGACAGTCGCTGTGGCATGAAGAGTCGGGTTCACTGGAGCTTCACATTAGCGGTCGTTGTGGGCAGCAGAGTCTCAGTGCAAAAGGGCCTGTTTGTGGTCGTGAAGAGCCCAAACCACCAGGTTTACACATATCTTTTTTATTTACAAAGGAGTGCATTCTGAAGCCAGCCAAGGGTCCTGGAACTGGGGAGGCACCTCTTGGAGGCAAGGGACTCACTCTAGCAGAGGCCAGCAGGGATCAGACAGGTCCAGTTGCAGGTCAGTGGTTCAGCTGTGTAGTTGTAGGGAGGCCTCTGGATCTTGCTGAGTCCCTGTAGCTCAGAATAGGAGGTCAGCTTACTGACCCTTGTGGTCACTCTGGTAGCCTGGGGTGAAGGGAGAAGGTTCAGTCTCCCTTCTCAGAGATCAGGGATGCCTCAAGCAGCAGAAAGTTATCCGGGGACAAGGCAGGCCTCAAGCAGTAGGGCAGCCCTTCCTCTTGTAATGTCCGGAGGTCCAAGAGTGTACTGAAGAGTGATTCTGGAGGTCCAATATTTATCCCTGGTGCTAGGCTTTGAAGTGGGCAGATTCCCTACACTACCCTCACATTTCTGGAAAGTCCTTTCCTTCCCCTGTCAAGGCTTCCAGAAGAGAAGAGAATGGTGACAAAAGACTAGTGCCATGTTCCTTTGTGTGGGCTGGGTACAGCTCTGTCCCCAACCATGCTGGCAAAATTGCCCCTCCTGCCTACACCCCATCCCCTTCTTCCCACTGTCTTGCAGGAATACACAAATCCCAACAACAGAGCCATTCACCGTCATGTGACCCAGGATACTGGTAGAAGGCACAAATGGCTAGTACAAGAAATGCTAACTTTCTAAAAGTGCTGTTTCAGAACTATGACTTAAATTCCACTTTTACCATTAAAGATGATTTTAAATTAAAATTCATTTGAGTCTAAACGGCATATTTCCATCTGCTCCTCATCCAAAGTTGTCACCTATTAAATATAACAAGTTAACCAACCCCATGTTAGTCAATTACTTAAGGTGCTTTTCACTAACAGGACCTGAAAAACTTAAACCCACATGTACTAGTTTCTAGATACAAGACACCCTGCCCTATGAGCTGTTAGGGCCTACCTTAGGGGTGATACATATGTATTAAAAAGGAATGTTAAGCTTGGCAAAAGGTTTACTTTGACGGCTCGAAATGACAGATTAAACCTGCACAACAGCCTGCAGTGGAAGGCCTGAGACAGTTTTAAAAGGCTACTTTAGTGGGTGGTGCAATGAGAGCGGCAGCCCCACTATTAGCATTTATTTTACAGGTCCTGGGTACATGTAGTACCATTTACTAGGGACATAAAAGTAAATTAAATGGGACAATTAAGTGTAAGTCAATTTTACGATGCTTTTGGGAGAGAGCACAAGCACTTTAGCATTGGTTAGCAGTGGTAATTTGAGCATAGTCCCAACGCCAACAAAAACGAATTCAGCAAAAAGGAGTGGTGAAGGCAAGAGTTTGAAATAACACCATGCCAACGATCTCAGGCCTAATGTTTGAAATGGGGGTCTCTAGTTGGCAATGGTTTGCACCTTTGTCCAAATAGGGACCCTTCCTTCTAGTCAGGATAAGGGGGATACACTACTGAAATAACCCCTGCTTACCCCCTTGGTAGCTTGGCACGAGCAGTCAGGCTTATCTCAGAGGCAGTGTGTAAAGCATTTGCACATAACCAACAGTAATACAGTGAAAACACTACAAAAGGACACCACACCAGTTTTAGAAAAATAACCAATATTTATCGGTGCAAACAAGACCAAAAACGATAATAGAGCAACATACAGTAATCAAAAATATGCACTTTGTAAGAGTGACTTTAAAATGCAGTTCCTTGAAGTCGGTAGCTCCGTCCGGGGCTACCACAGTGCTGGAAACAACAGAATCCAACAATTCCGGCCGACCGCGTCAGTGCAGGCTGGCATTAGTGTCAACAGACTCAAAAACAGTACCTTAGGTTGCGGCCGATCGCGTTGGTGTGGGCCGGTTGCGGCAACCGTCGCGGTTGTGATGTGAAGTCTAGCAGTGCGGAGTGCAGTGCCCTCTAGTCGCTGTGCAGGCAACGGCTCGGTGACGGTCATCCAGCAGCGTCGGTGAGATCAGGGCTGCGGTGCGGAGTGAGGCGGTGCGCGTGGCTGTGCTTACAGATCAAGGTGCAAGCGACAGTGTCGGTTGATGGGAGCTGGAGCCTGTAGGTCCAGACTGCGGTGCAGGACGGGGCAGTGCATCGTGTGACTTACGAGTGGTGCCCCCAAACCACGGTGCGGGCACGGGTGTCGAGGTCAGTGGCATCATCGGTGAGACCAGGGCGGTGGAGTGAAGCGTGGCGGTGCGGAGTGTGGTGCCCACAGGTCGCGGTGCAAGCAGCGGGTCGGTGGCGGCGGCGGTCGTTGTCGTCGGTGAGACCAGGGTTGAGGTGCGAAGTGCAGCGATGCCCTCTGCAGTGCCTGAAGGACATGGAGCCTGCAGCGGTGTTGGTGACGGTGTCGGCTGCTTTCCCCCTCTGTGGCAACTGAAACCCTCGTTCCAGAGGTGATACCCAGAGGTAAGTGAAGTCTTTGCTGTCCCTGAGACTTCGTGAACAGGAGGCAAGCTCTATTTCAAGCCTTTGGAGATACACAGCGACAAGTGAAGAAAGTTCAGTCCAGTCCTTTCACTGCCCAAGGCAGAAGCAGCAACTGCAGCCCAACCCAGCAAAGCAACAACACAGCAAACGGGCAGTACTCCTCTAGGCAGTAGTTTTTTCAGCTTTTCTGCTAGGCAGGTTCCTTGATCCAAGCGAGTTCTAAAATTCTGGGATCTGGGACCCAACATTTATACTCAGTTTCTCTTTGTTATCTTGGGCAGTGAGTGTCTGTGCTCAGTCCAAACCAGTTTGGTCCTCTCTGGCCCAGCTTCTCAGCAGGAGGTGGAGACAGCAATGTCCAAGGCAGACCAGGCCCATTCAGTTGCAAGGAAGTCTACTCCCACTACTCTAAAGGCAGCCCAGGTCTATTCAGCCCAGCCCTGACTCATCCAGGAAAGACAGGACACACCTCGACCCCCCCAGTGGCTGTCTGAAGAGAATGCACATTCCCAGCCCCTGTCACTCCAAAGCCAACCAATCAATCCACAACCCAGCAGAGGCACACAGGATGGCTAAGTGAGAAAATACCTACTTTCTAAAAGTGGCATTTTCACACACAGAAAATAAAAATCATCTTCACTAAAAGATGCATTTCTACACTCTGAGTTCAGGCATACTAAACTCCATTTCTCTATTTTGTCGCAATGGGAAGATATACTCATAAAATGTTACAGGGTATTCCCTATTCTATCCTACGGGACAGATAGCCTTTCAACAGTGAAAAACGAACCATACTGTATTTCACTATCAGGACATGTCACACACACCAGTACATGTCCTACCTCTCAAATACACTGCACCATGCCCATAGGGGTAGCTTGGGCCTACCTTAGGGGTGAATCACATGTAATAAAAGGGAAGGTTAGGGCTTGGCAAGTGGGTGCACTTGCCAAGTCGACATGGCAATAAAAACTGTGCTCAGACACTGCAGTGGCAGGTCTGAGAACCTTTGAACGGCTGCTCGTGTGGGTGGCACAATCCGTGCTGCAGGCCCACTAGCAGCATTTGACTTACAGGCCCTGGCACACTCAGTGCACTTTACTAGGGACTTACCAGTAAATCAAATATGCCAATCATGGAAACATCAATCCGTAAAACAATTTACAATAGGAGCACTTTAACACTGAACAGCAGTGAGAAAGTGTGCAAAGACACTAAAGCAGCAAAAACCGGGAGGTGCGAAAGCAAAAAGACAGGGAAACACCCCAAAAGATGCCAGGTCTAACACCTAACATTTGTTTTTTCAGTGAATTTCTAAGGATTTTTATAATTTAAAGTATGACATTATTACAATTCCTAACTATAACATCACTTTAACCTTTGTTTTTCCCACAAGGCCAAAGGCTGAAAGGATTGTAAATGTTACCAGAAACCTGAGGTGGCAATATTTGACCCTACTGCACACAGCAGTTATAGAGTGCGACTCCTTCGAGTAAGGATATGCTTTCTCTTTACACAAAAGAGCCAGTCAGCCTGTTTGTGAAATGATCCTTGTCAGGGTGTATGTAAATAACAGTCGTCCACAGCAGTTTTGTTGTGCACCATTAAACAAAGTACACAATCACATGTACACAGCCTGCAAATGAATTCTTGTGTAGTTCACGGATCAGGCCCACATTTACTTTCTGCTGTTTTCAATGACCTTGGGAGCTTATTCAGATGGCAGCCTTGAAAGCAGCGACTGAGTCCTATGCTTCAAGGAAATATAAATGTTTTCTGAAACTATAGCTCTTGTGTGCAGATGCATTAACACTGACGTTAACTTGCTTTACTAAAAGAAAGCACATTCACAGTAGCAGAGAAACACAAAAGCATATTGGACTTGTGCCCAAAAATGACCTTGTCTTGGCTCATGTTTTTGACAGTCGTTCTTGAATTGTCCTATGCATCTAATTCACGTTTTTTTTATACTTGTAATTAAAATGTGTACTTGTTTACTCTTATAAACAGCTAATAATGATCTCAGAAGTAATTTTATTCCTTTGCATACAATAGTCTGGGGCCAAGAAGACTATGCCAATACACTGGCCATACACAGTACATCAATGTATTCTTCACATTTTTATGTGACTTTCTGCCAAATGAAGTTTGGAGTTCAGTAATTTATTGGACTTCTTGACAGCTTTCGCATGCATTTTTTCAAGGCTGTTCTGCTGCCAGTCTCTTTTATTTTGCGTTGCAACAAATACACATAAGGTGGATGTCAGAGTGGTGAATGGAATTACAACGTCTTCCTTAACTTCCGAGTTAAAGTATGAAAATTATCTTGAAAAGAAAACGCCCATTCCTACATTTCAGCTGAAATGAACGAACATTCAAAACCAGCACAGTGGCGCAACCTAATCTGTGTAACATGATGCACAATGTAGCATGTAACAAAATCCAGCTCCTGCTCCTCCCGAAGTACATTTAAAACCCGTAAATACTTTCAGAATTATTATAAATCTGTAAGATGCTCTTAAACCTAGTTCTACCAAGCACGTACCAACTTCTAGTTGCTGTAATTACCATTCAGTATTCATTGACCTCCATTCAAAACTCCGTAATAGAAAATAATTTAAAACCAGAAATCCATGACCCGCACCAGCTTTCAAGTGACCAACAGAAATAGTTTATATACCGAACACATCAAGAACGATGATAATACATTAAGGGGCATATTAGCAAGACCCACGTTAAAATTATCGCCGTTTTAGCGGCAGGAAACTGCCGCTAAAACGGCGATAATGGGCTTGCTAATATGCGTTATGGAATTCCAATAGAAGCCCAGGTTAGATGTCTTGCTAATATGCCCCTAAGTTCACTGCCGCAAACATATATTTGGGGGTAGCCAGGCTCAAGCCTGAAACATCAGGCATTGCCAGACCTCACTGGAATTCCTCTCTTTAATACCATGTTGCAGGGTCTAACAATTAAAACAAATTTTCTTTACTATAATATAATGAAAGATTGCATTCATAGTCTCTCATTGGGTGCATGTGTTTGAAACTTGTCTGTATTCCTATAGCCCCGCTAAGCAGGGCGTCTACTGCCAAAATAAAGTGTTGGGGCAAATAATAATTAAAAAAAAAAATACACTTACCTGCCACTCCCTCTGCCAGCTGCCTCAGTGCTCCACTCTTCCCAGAAGACGTCCAAGGGCCAGCACAGGCTCCCAGACTCCCCACCCAATCCAGACGCTGCTCTCAAGTTATGAAAGTGGCACCAGGTTTGGTCTGAGCGGCCTGGTTAGGAACTCACTAAGGGACTGAGAGCCTGTGCCATTCCTCCATCTGACTGTACAATACAGCTGGGTTGGAGAAATCTAAGTGTGTATATCAGTTCGGCTGTCCTAAGATGGCTGGCCAAACCGACATGCGAACTTACAGTGCTGCTGTCTGTCCATAGAGGACGGCCTGGCCCGGCCACGCCCCTAGACTCAGCAGCATTGGCTGTCAGTGAAAAATAAAACAATAATAAAATTGCTTTATTATAGTTTTATTTTTCATCTGCAGTGGGGCGATGCTCCTCCACCATTACAGAGGAGCCGCCGCAACCCTTATGTGGGATTTAGGGCAACCCCCTTTCAGTTCCTCAGGATAATGATATATCTGGTGTCCTACTATCATCCGCGCTTCAGACAAGAATAACCCACCATTCATCATCAGATACTTTAGTGGTACATGTTGGGACTCACAAGGTTCTGGCTACCTGACAATGCCCTCAATTAAACACATAACAAGTGTCAACTTCACTTTGTACCTGGCCGCACAGCACAAAAATGTATTCAACAATATTATTCATATTTACAGTGTACTGTACATTCAAACGATGAAGTTAAAGGTCAAAATTCAACTGTGTTTATTATAGTGGATAATATTCCATCTGTGTTACTAGCCCGTAATCAGACTATATACAACAAATAAAAATGCATTCTAATTTGTAACAACACAAAGTTCTTTCTCAAGACATTTACAGAATTTCTTGTTTAACAACATGAAAAATTCCTCAAAGAGTCCATTGAAAATGCCCAATGCATTTCGGGATGAGAATCCGTTCTTCAGGGGCCACTGTAAACAAAAAATCATAAACAATGTTGTGTAAGTTATCCTAATGATATACAGGAAGAAATTAAACCAACAAAGTGTGTTTTTTTATGTTGATGGAAAAATGTACACAAATGTTACAAGGTGCTGTATAAAATGGTAGAACTGTGAGATACAGTTCACTGGATATTGCCGAAAGCTATCAACCCGAGCATAACCATTTGCCTTCACCAAAAGAAAAGGGAATCCCGAAACATGCATGAATTTGTGGTGTTAAAACAGAAGAACTAATTAAGATAGTACCGTTACTCTGATCACCGCAATACCAAAGAGTGTGACACAGAACCCCTGCTGTGATATCCGCAATAAAAACAACACTTACTCAATGGGATAAAACTAGTGTTGCCTGTTTGTAAAAACTCTGCTATCTCAATGAGCACGATCGTGACCTATAAAACACTCAATGGAACCCACTGTGTACTGTAGCTATTCGAATTAAATTGTTATTCAAACAAAGGTTTGAGGTACATTGTAAAAATGTCAGTGGAAAACCATAAAGTATCGAGACAAATAAGAATATGCCACTTTGAGCGCACTAGTACTCTGAAAAATAAAATAACAATGACTGTCAACCTAAGATAACCTGGTGTAAAAATTGTCTATAGACAGGGGATATAGTAACCATGTCTCCTACCTTAAGTCAAATTACGTAAGTAACTCCCGATACCCGACGCGTGCAGTGAAATGCCAAAAATGAGTGTCATTTTACCATGATTTTAACTCACTCATGAAAAAGAAAAAGGACTGATTTGCTAAGCGTCTACCATTTAGAAGAAATATGGTCGCCATCTTTGAGTTGGAAACAAACAAGAAATGAAAGTTTGAAAAATGGGGAAGTTAACTTAAAGCTGCCTTCTATCAAAACAGGATGCCTCGTATTCCATTATCTAACGCTCGAACGTAGACAATAATAACGAGCTACAGTGCAAAAGCCAAAACTCAAAATAACTCAAACGAAATAATTCAAAAACCTGATAAAAACGAACACAATCTTAGAAGTATTAATAAAGTGTGAATATAGTGCCCAGTGATTAAAATAGTGAAGAACTAAATGATAAAAAAGGGAGTGCTCAATTACAAAATGTGCTAAACATGGAAACCCCGTGGAAGTTGTAAGTGATCATACATCTCACAGCCACCTTACACAAACGATGATGACAACTCGAAAACATGTAGAAACACTAACACGAGAAGATCAGTGCCTATGGTTATTCTATTATAATGGATGAAAACTCTTGTAAGTCAGCATTTTTGATGGTAACAAATGCCCAACAATTGCGCAAAATTCCCAACAATGATTCAAAATACAGTGATGTATCACCTAAGGCTAAATTAAAATGTACATTGATTGACGTGCCATGTTGTAAACTACATTAATTCAAGTCCATTACTAATCTACTGCACTCAAACTATTGAACAACAATTACAAGAAACAGATCATACCCATTTTATTGTTCAGCCTATTGAGGGTCATTGTGTTGAACTTCTTTAACCACCATATCTCCCTCTGCGATAATAGTTTGGAATTATCTTTATCTGGACTAGTTTGTAAGATTTCCTGAATAAGAAATCTCAATTGGGCTATATTATGTTTATGTTCTAACCAATGTGCAACTAGGCTGGAATTAGTGTTTTTGTTTCGTATCATGCTCTTGTATTCTGTTATTCTAATCTTGATTTTACGTTCTGTTTTTCCAATGTACATCAAACCCATGGGCATTTGATGCAGTAGATCAAAAATGTTGAGTTACAATCTCCTGAATGCAATAATTTCATAAACTTTCCGGTCTGTGGATGTGTGATTGTATTCCCAAGAATTGTGTTATTGCAATATACGCAATTAAAGCATTTCTGTGTGCCAGTTTCAGAGATACTGCGTGTCATTTTAGAATTGATCAGCATTTCTTTGATGTTCCGACTTCTTGTATATGAGAATAATGGCTGTTCTTCAAAGAAATTTTTAAAGTCTGGTTCATGCTGCAGTAGTTCCCACCGTTTCTTAATGATCCTTTTTATTGCTGCTGATTTGGTAGGGTATTTAGATACAAATACCATTCGATTCTGAGGTGTTTTCTCTCTAGTCACTAGCAAATCATGTCTTTGGGTAAAGGATGTTCTTTCTTCTGCTTTGGCTAATGTGGAGTTCGGATATCCCCTTTGCTTGAAATTGCGTTTTTGGTCTGCCAGTGCTGCCTCAAAAGCTTCCTGTGTGGACGATATTCTTTTTACCCTCAACATTTGCGAATATGGTAGATTTTGGATAAGATTAGGAGGATGAAAGCTGTTGAACAATAATAAATTATTCCTGTCCGTTTTTTTCTTGAAGAGTGGTTTCCAGGCTGGTATTTCATTTGATGATTTGAACATCCAGAAAGGATATGCTTGTAGTACTAATTTCGTGTGTGAACTGTATTCAAGCAATTTTCTGATTAAGTTATTTGATTTTAGTCTCCAGTTTAACCTGAGTGCTTTTCCAAATAAAATAAAAAAATGTTGTCAATGAAACGACAATAGAAAATCAAATTGGAGTACTATTCTGGATCAATAAAAATGTGATCCTGCTCCAAGTTTGACATGAAGATGTTCGCGTACGCAGGCGCCCCAGGAAACCCGTTGAGGTACTGCTTACTCTCAAGTATAATTCTTCATTCCACTTCAAATAACTGTGCTGTAAACAGAATTGAAGTATTTCCAAAATGAAAACTTTATTAGCTTCAATCGCTGGCTGTTGTAATAATACCCATTCACAAGCCTCAATACCTTCTTGTAAAGGTATAGATGTGTACAGAGATGTCACGTCGATGGAGCAAAGTGACCATTGATCATGTGTTCTGGTGTCGAGGTTTTTTTAAAGTTGTAAAAAATGCGTGGTGTCCTGTATATAGGATTTCCAATTCTGCACAAATGATTGAAAGAAACAATAAATGTATTGTCCCAATGGCTCAAATAGCAAATCACAGCCTGAAACAATCGGTCTGAATGGAGGGTTATGAAGGTTTTTGTGTACTTTGGGCAACATATATAATCAAAGACGTCTGGGATGTTGCACTAAAAGGAAATTTCGTGTGTTTTGATGAAATCCAATTAATTTCTTGTTCATTTAGAACTCCAAGATGGCGACTGTATTTCTTCTAAACGGTAGACGCTTAGCAAATTATTCCTTTTTCTTTTTCATGAGCGAGATAAAATTGTGGCCATCACACTCATTTCTGGCATTTCACTGCGCACGTAGGTTATCGAGAGTTACTTACGTAATTTGACTTAAGGTAGGAGACATGGTTACTACAGTCCCTGTCTATAGACAATTTTTACACCAGGTTTTCTTAGGTTGACAGTCATTGATATTTTACTACTGGGCTCAAATTGGCGTATTTTTATTCGTCTCAATACTTTATGGTTTCCCCACGGACATTATTACAAAGCACCTCACACCTTTGTTTGAATAACAATTTAATTTGACTAGCTACTGTACACAGTGATGGATCTTGGGTTTCATTGACTGTTTTATAGGTCACGATCCTGCTCATTGAGATAGCAGGGTTTTTACAAAGAGGCAACACCAGTTTTATCGCATTGAGTAAGTGTTGTTTTTGTTGCAGATATCACAGCAGGGGTTCTGTCTTTGGTATTGCGGTGACCAACGTAACGGTACTATCTTGATTAGTTCTTCTGTTTTAACACCACAAATTCGTGCATGTTTCAGGATTCCCTTTTTCTATTGGTGAAGGCAAATGGTTATGCTCGGGTTGATAGCTATCGGCAATATCCGTGAACTTTATCACAGAGTTCTACCATTTTATACCGCACCTTGTAGCATTTGTGTACATTTTTCCATCAACATAAAAAATGCACTTTGTTGGTTTGATTCCTTCCTGTATATCATTAGGATAACTTACACAACAATGTTTATGATTTTTTGTTTACAGTGGCCCCTGAAGAAGGGATTCAGTGAGAAGTTGGCCTGGTATATGCTGTCCACTAATTAAAGTGGGGACCTTGCACCAGTCCAAACAACCCTAATGGTGATTTAAGAGGTCTAAGATAACCTTAGAAAGCTATCCAAGTGGTGGCTGTGGAGAGCAGCCTTCAGGCTTAGTCTTGAAGGAATGTTAAGCAGCTTGTTTTACCAGAATGCAACCTTATAGTATTGGTTAAATGAAAGGAGAACCACACAGTAGTTATAAAAATATGTATTTATTAATATAACACAATCTACGTACGACACAGTATCTTCTACACGAAGATACTGACAAAGCACACAATACTGTAGCACAGAAACATTAGTAAATAGCACTAATACACAGTGGGCTCCAGGGTGAAACCAAACCATATACTAAAATAGTGGTATAGGAACCACGGCTCGAGACAAGACAGTGTCTAGAGGATGTAGAATCGCGGAGACCCCAAGGAACCACCTAAGGTGAGTAAGTAGGGACCCCACGGAGGACGGGTGCAGTGTGGGAACACGACCGCTTGCGCCGTAGAATTCTATGGAAGAGTCGCGGTTGCAGTTTTAAAGTTTAAGGACCCTTCTAAGTGGACTTCGAAGAAACCCCATGGAACTTAGGAGGTTGGAGAGCCACCCCACCCTTGCATACCATGGTACCAGAGTTACCTATTCCAGGGAAGCCGGGTGCATAGGTCTGAAGTGGCGTTGGAAACCGCCGTCGATCTATCTGAAGGACTTCGAAGAAGAGCCACTGCTGGGAAGAAGAAAAGCGTCCGTCGGAATCCAAAGGTGGATTCTTGGTGAAGAGTACCTGAAAGCAGAGGGGACGGAGTCTGGGTCACTCAGGAGTGACCAGGGGCTCGGTAGACGAATGCCCACCGATGTTGGGTGCTTCAGGTGCATTGAGGGGGTTCTTAACTCTGCAGCCACAGGGACCAGGAGATGTCGAGGGTGACCAGGAGCCAGATGCGAGCTGTCCCACAAAGGATGTCGAGTGCTGAGGGGTCGGTGTCCGGCGGGAGCACCAACAAGCCTTGGCAGTGGCAACCCATGCAGAAGGTCAAGGAAGGTTACGGTTTGGACCAGCAAGGTCCAGGAAACTCACCAAACACAGGGGAGTCAGGGCAAGCCTGGAAAAACTAGTGGAGTCCAATAAAAGCAGTGTTGACCCTCAAGTGGATCCACGGGCCGGAGGCACAGGAGTCACGAGGGAACCTCGAGCAGTTTAACAAAGCAACAGCCCACGGAGCACTCGGTGTGAGGAGGCCAGAGTTCTTTGTAGGAAATGGTGTCAGAGGTTGGGGCTACTTGGAGCCCGGCGCACTTGTTCTGGAACTGCCAACAAGTATATGCACTTGCAAAAGTATGCGGTGCACAGGGGTACAGGTATTGCAGCCCCCATGATAGACTCTGGCCTCAAACTCGGTGAGAGGGCAGCTTGAACCTCAAGGTACGTAGAAACCCACCTCCTGTGTTGCTGAAGCCTTTGGAGTCCGGATGAGCTCAGAAGCAGCAGACCAGTCAGTCATGATGTGGAGCCTGCAGTTGCAGGGGAGTGACTCCTTCACTCCAAGGGAGATATCTTCAGTTGTCCTTGATGCTCCGTAGGTCCTGCACGGAGCCTGTATGGTGCACGGGCACAGACGATGCTTCGGACTGAGAGGGAGACGAAGTTGGGCCCAAACGAAGTCCAGCGAAGTCCAGAGTGTCCAGATGGTCGAAGTTCAGTGGTTTCTGTTTCAGAATCTTGTCCACATCGAATGTATGGTCCTACAGCTAGGTAAGCCCTTTTGTACCCACAGGAGAGGGTTGGACAGTTTCATGGGACCCTCCCAGGGGAGGGTTTGGACAGTGGGGAGATTACTCCCATGTCCTTTGTCCAGTTTCGCACCAGAGCAGGAGCCAACGGCTCCTAAGATTGGTTTGAACTGGACTATGCACAGGGACACCAAATGTGCCCCTCATGCAGACTTTTGGTCGCTGGCGAGTGCACCCACCCAGGCCTAATACACTAAATCCTGTCTGAGAGGTGGTCACACCTCCCTGTGACAGGATGCCTATTGTTCTGCCTTCACCTGCTCGAGCTTGGCTCAGCAGCAGGAGAGCAGAAATGTGTCTCTGGTTGGCAGCAACCATTTTGGGCTGCCCGGGACTAGAAGCCTGGTACCGGGAACACCAGGGACCTCACAAAGCTTGTTTCTGAGGGGTGGAATCATACCTCCCACACTGGTTACTGGTGTGCGGGTATGATTCCACAATGTTTGACACCAAACACGATAGGGTTACTTTCAGCCGTTTTAAAGTTGGTCATCACGCGGTCGCATAATGCCACTCTATATGTCGTAAATGGCTGCAGTACTAACAACCCGGGAGAATGGACTCCGTAGGCTGCAGGGGTGTTCTGCTCATGCAGTGGCACCCTCTCACTTAGAACCAAGCACCCTGCCTCCAGGATTGTTAAGGCCTGCTATAGGGGTGACTTATAGGTTTTAAGTGTAGTGACCATTAGATATTGTAAATCTATATCTTAAGTAAGTGGTGCATGCACCAACATACACAGGCTGCAATGGCAGTCCTGTAGATCCATTTTGCATGGCCTCTCATGGGTGGCATAATACATGCTTCAGCCGATGAGAGACCTCTGGGGTACCTATGCCCTGGGTACATGAGTAATATATACTAGGGACTGACAAGGGTACCCCAGTATCCAATCTGGAGTGTACATAAGTACATAACATAACAGGTTAGGGAGAAAGCAGATAGACTGGGGTCCTGATTAGCAGGATCCCAGCCAGACTAATCAAAAACAGTATAACATGAAGCAAAAAGTGGGGGTAACCATATGAAGCAGATCCTACTTTCCAACACAACCCCCCCCAAACGTAAGGAGATGAGACTAACCTTGCCCAGTTGAGTCTTCATTTTCTAAGTGGAAATATCTGGAGAGTCCATCTTCATTGGCATGGCTACTCCCAGGTCTATGTTCCACTGTATAGTCCATCCCCTGTAGGGAAACGGACCGCCTCAAAAGTTTGGGGTTTTCACCCTTCATCTGTTTTAGCCATAGGAGGGGCTTATGGTCTGTCTGAACAATGAAGTGAGTGCCAAACAGGTATGGCCTCAGCTTCTTCAGGGCCCAGACCTCAGCAAAGGCCGTCCTCTATATAACTGGCCAACGTTTCTCTCTGGGGGTCAACCTTCTGCTGATAAAAGCTACTGGTTGATCCTGACCCTCTGCATTAAGTTGTGACAACACAGCTCCGACCCCCAACTCAGATGCATCTGTTTGGACAATAAATTGCATGGAGTAGTCAGGACTTTGCAGAATGGGGGCAGTGCACATGGCCTGCTTGAGCTCATCAAATGCCTGCTGACAGCTAACTGTCCACTGAACCTTCTTGGGCATTCTTTTTTATGTGAGATCATTTAAGGGAGTCACTATAGACCTATATCCTTTAACAAATCTCCTGTAATACCCAGTCAGGCCCAAGAAAGCTCTGACCTGAGTCTGGGTAGTTGGAGCAACCCAGTCCATGATGGTCTGGATTTTGCTCTGTAATGGCTGAACCTGGCCTCCACCCACAAGGTGGCCCAGGTACACAACCTTGCTCTGCCCTATCTGGCACTTAGTAGCCTTGATAGTGAGGCCTGCTCTCTGCAGAGCCTCCAAAACATTTTTCAGGTGGACCAGGTGATCCTCCCATGTGGAGCTAAAGACAGCTATATCATCTAGATATGCTGCACTATAGGCTTCCAATCCTGTAAGGACTTTATTCACCAGCCTTTGGAATGTGGCAGGTGCATTCTTCAAACCAAAGGGCATCACAATAAATTGATAATGCCCACTAGGGGTTGAAAATGCTGTTTTTAGTTTGGCCTCCTCAGCTAGTCTGATTTGCCAATAGCCAGCAGTGAGGTCATATGTACTTAGATACTTGGCTGAGGCCAGAGTATCAATAAGCTCATCTGCCCTAGGAATTGGATGAGCATCAGTCCTAGTGACTGCATTGAGTCCCCTGTAGTCCACACAAAACCTCATCTCTCTCTTACCACCCTGGGTGTGAGGTTTAGATACCAGGACTACTGGGCTAGCCCAAGGGCTATCTGAGGGCTCAATTACTCCCAATTCCAGCAACTTTTGGACCTCTGTCCTGATACAATCTCTGACATGGGCAGGCTGCCTGTAGATTTTATTCTTGACAGGTAGACTCTCACCTGTGTCCACTTCATAGGTACACCAGGTGGTTTGACTGGGTGTCACAGAAAACAAATGCCTGTATTGATTGAAGACCTTCCTACAATCAATCTGCTGTTGACCAGTTAGGCAGTCTGCCAAGACTACACCATCAACTGATCCATCATCAGGGTTCTGTGAGAGGAGGTCAGGGAGTGGGTCACTCTCTTCCTCCTGTCCCTCATCAGTTGCCATGAGCAAGCCCATGTCAGCCTTGTTAATGTATGGCTTGAGCCTGTTCACATGGAGCACCCTGTGGGGGCTCCTGGGAGTACCAAGGTCCACCAGGTAGGTGACCTCTCCCTTCTGCTCAAGAATGGCATGGGGTCCACTCCACTTGTCTTGGAGAGCTGCTGGGGCCACAGGCTCCAGCACCCACACCCCACACCTTCTGCCCTGGCTGATAAACAGCCAGCACAGCCTTTTAGTCATGCCAAGCCTTTTGCAATTCTTGACTTGCCTCAAGGTTTTTACTGGCCTTCTTCATGTACTCAGCCATCCTGGAGCGGAGACCAAGTACATAGTCCACTAAGTCTTGTTTAGGAGGTTTGAGAGGTAACTCCCATCCCTCCTTCACCAAACAAAAGGGACCCCTAACTGGATGCCCAAACAGAAGTTCAAAAGGGCTGTAGCCAACCCCCTTCTGTGGGACCTCTCTGTAGGCAAAGAGAAGGCAGGGCAACAGGACATCCCATTTTCGCCTAAGCTTTTCTGGGAGGCCCATGATCGTGCCCTTGAGGGTTTTGTTGACCCTTTCATCTAATCCATTGCATTGTGGGTGGTAGGGTATGGTGAACTTGTAGTTCACTCCACACTCCTTCCACATTGCAGTAATGTAACTTGACATGAAGTTGGTACCTCTGTCAGTTAAGACCTCCTTAGGGAAACCCACTCTGGAAAACATTCCCAGGAGGGCCCTGGCCACCACAGGAGCTGTGGTGGTTCCAAGGGGTATGGCCTCTGGATACCTAGTGGCATGGTCCACCACTAGAATGTAACTGTGTCCAGATGCTGTTGGGGGGTTCATGGGACCAATGATATCAATCCCAACCCTCTCAAAGGGAACCCCCACCACAGGAAGTGGCATGAGGGGGGCCTTTGTGGTACCGCCTGACTTACCACTGGCTTGACAGGTGGTACAGGAGTGACAAAACTCCTTTGTGTCTTCTGACATGTGAGGCCAGTGAAAGTGAGGGACAAGCCTGTCACAAGTCTTACTTTGGACTAGGTGTCCTGCTAAGGGAATGTCATGTGCCAAGGTGAGTAGGAAGCCCCTAAACTTCAGAGGTATGACCAACCTCCTGGTGGTATCAGGTTTGGGGTCCCTACCCTCTGAGTATAGGAGTCCTTCATCCCAATAGATCCTGTGGGATCCACTGACACTCCCAGCAGCCTCAGCAGCAGCTTGCTGTCTGAGGGGTTCAAGAGAGGGCAGGTTTGTTGCTCCAAATGCAAGTCTGCCCTGAAAGCACCCCCTGTCCCCAAGAACTCAACCTGATCAGGTTCCAGTTCATCTGGGACAGTTCCTTCACAGGGACTGATATCATCTCCCTCAAGAGATTGATCCTCACACTGAGTCTGGGGGGAAGAGACAGCCTTACCCCTCCTGAACCTTCTCTTGCAAGGCCCTTGGTTCATTTTTCCAGGATCCCAGGCCTGTTCAGTGTTAGCCAGCTTGGACTGTGACCTGGTCACAGCAAACACATCTGCAGTGATGCCCAGCATTGCTGCATGAGTCCATAGCTCTACTTCAGCCCAGGCTGAAGTTTCCAATCATTGCCCAACAAACACTCCACTGGAAGGTCTGAGCTAACCACAACTTTCTTAGGGCCAGTTACCCCTCCCCAGCTGAAATTAACAACTGCCAAGGAATGATCAGTCCTGACATTGTTAGCATTGCTCACTTAGTACATATTTCCAAGTATGATTTGGTCAGGGCCCACAAGACTCTCTGTCACCATTGTGACACTTGCTCCTGTGTCCCTGTATGCCATGGCCTCCTTACCATTGATCAAAGGCTGTTGTCTGTATTTACCCAGGTTACTGGGACTGACAAACAAGGTGGCAAGATCCATGCCACCATCACAGACAAGCACAGCCTGAGCTGGAGTTCTGTCTAGGCCAGAACCCATCTCAGAGCCCAAGGTTAACCCTACTAATCCCTTGTTCCCTGTACCACCATCTGTACTAGTGCTAGGAGGCGCAGTTGTCTTAGGGGCTGTGGTGGTAGGAGGATTGTCCTTGGCTTTTGGACTGTCAGCATCTCTTATCCAATGTGTCTTCTGTTTACAGAGAGAACACAAAGGTTTATTTTTGCTTTTACCTTGGTTGGATTGTGACTCCCCCCCCAGGTGCTGGTTGTTGGGGCCCTGATAAAGACCTTTGAGCTTTACTCTTGTCCCCACCCTTATCTGGAGTTTTGGCATCTGGCTTCTTTTGGTCACCACCATTGTTCTGGTTTTTCTGCTTCACCCTGGTTCTGACCCACTTATCTGCCTTCTTTCCCAATTCTTGGGGAGAAGTCAGATCAGAGTCAACCACGTACTGATGCAATAACTGATTTTGGCAGTTATTAAAGATCTGCTCCCTCATAATCAAATTGTACAATCCCTTGAAATCATTCACTTTGCTGCCAAGCAACCAGCCTTCCAGAGCCTTAATGGCACTATCCACAAAGTCTACCCAATCTTGATTCTGTGTCTTCTGGGTGTCTCTGAACTTAATCTTGTACTGTTCAGTCGTTAAGCCAAACCCATCAATGAGAGCACTCTTCAAGATTGAATAGTTGTCAGCATCTTCTTCTCTAACAGTGAGGAGCTTATCTCTACCTTTGTCAGCAAAGGAGAGCCACAAGATATCTGCCCACTGCTCTTGAGGGACCCTCTAAACATTACAGGCCCTCTCCAAAGCAGTTATCCACTTATGGATGTCATCCCCAACATGGTAGGGAGGGACAATCGTGCTCAGGTTCCTATTATCAAAGCAATGTTCTTTAATTTAAGGGACACTGTTGCTGCCACCATGGGACTCTAGTCCAAACTTTTTTCTAGCTCTCTGGACTTCTAGGGACTCTTTATCAAGGGCCAATTGCTCTTGCCTGAGCCTAAGCCTAGCTTTCTCAAGTTCAAGCAATCGGTACTCCCATTCATAAGAGTGGCCCCTCTTGCTAGATACAGAGGTCCCTACAGACTATCCTGAGTGATTAGACTCTGCAGAGGGAGATATAGATCTCCTTGGTAAACTCTGCACTCTGCCAGGAAGGGTGAAGAGAGGGCCATCATGGCCTTCTCCACTGCCTTCTGGAAGATCTGAGTTATCCAGGTGGGACCCATCTTGGTCCCCCTGGTCAGGTTTAGATTCCAGGTCATAAAAGGTGTCACCTCCTGACCTATCTTTATTCCCCGTCCTACCCACTCTGTCCTGTTCATCTGACCCAGGAGTCTTCCTTAGGTCATCTAACAGTTACATCTCTATTAGACGTTGAGTGTTGGCACTTCTCCCTGTCTTCAGCTTTCTAGAGGCACACAGGGCTTTCAGTTCTTGAAATGAAAGCTCACTGTATCTAGAGGGCAGAGAGCCACTGGCATCTCCTTTAGTAGACATACTAAATGTGGTGAGGTGTTGTACCTACCTAACCTAGTGGGAACTAAACTCTCTGAGGTTGGAGAAAGGGTGTGCTAGACCCTTGACTTAACCAACCCTAAGTTCAGTAGAACTTACTTATTCTAAGCTAGTATTATATGTACCTAGTACTTAGTGGTTTTCAGTTAATCAATACAAAGATTTATCTGGTAAAACAATGCAGGCTTGAATCCCAACCGCTGCACACCAATGTGAGACGTTGGCCTGGTATATGCTGTCCACTAATTAAAGTGGGCACCTTGCACCAGTCCAAACAACCCTAATGGTGATTTAAGAGGTCTAAGATAACCTTAGCAAGCTATCCAAGTGGTAGCTGTGGAGAGCAGCCTTCAGGCTTAGTCTTGAAGGAATGTTAAGCAGCTTGTTTTACCAGAATGCAACCTTATAGTATTGGTTAAATGAAAGGAGAACCACACAGTAGTTATAAAAATATGCATTTATTAATATAACACAATCTAAGTACGACACAGTATCTTCTACATGAACATACTCACAAAGCACACAATGCTGTAGCACAGAAACAATAGTAAATAGCACTAATACACAGTGGGCTCCAGGGGGAGACCAAACCATTTACTAAAATAGTGGTATAAGAACCATGACTCGAGTCAAGACAGTGTCTAGAGGATGTAGAATCGCGGGGACCCCAAGCAACCACCTAAGGTGAGTAAGTAGGGACCCCACGGAGGACGGGTGCAGTGAGGGAACACGACCGCGTGCGCCATACAATTCTATGGGAGAGTCGCGGTTGCAGTTTTAAAGTTTAAGGACCCTTCTAAGTGGACTTCGAAGAAACCCCGTGAAACTTAGGAGGTTGGAGAGCCACCCCACCCTTGGATACCGTGGTACCACAGTTACCAATCCCAGGGAATCCGGGTGCATAGGTCTGAAGTGGCGTCGGAAACCGCCGTCGATCTTTATGGAGGAATTCGAAGAAGAGCCACTGCTGGGAAGAAGAAAAGTGACTACCGGAATCCAAAGGTGGATTGTTGGTGAAGTGTACCTGAAAGCAGAGGGGACAGAGTCTGGGTCACTCAGGAGTGACCAGGGGCTCGGTAGACGAATGCCCACCGATGTCGGGTGATTCATGTGCGTTGAGGGGTTCTTGACTCTGCAGTCACAGGGACCAGGAGATGTCAAGGACAACCAAGGAGCCGGTTGCGAGCTGTCCCACAAAGGATGTCGAGTGCTGAGGGGGTCAGTGTGCGGCGGGAGCACCAACAAGTCTTGGCAGCGGCAACCCACGCAGAAGGTCAAGGAAGGTTACGGTTCGGACCAGCAAGGTCCAGGAGACTCACCAAACACAGGGGCATCAGGGCAATCCTGGAACAACCAAGGGAGCCCAAGAAAAGCAGTGTGACCCTCAAGTGGACCCACAGGCCAGAGGCACAGGAGTCTCGAGGGAATCTCAAGCAGTTTCACAAAGCAACAGCCCACGGAGCACTCGGTACAAGGAGGCCAGAGTTCTTTGTAGGAAATGGTGTCAGAGGTTGGGGCTACTTGGAGCCCAGTGCACTTGTTCTGGAAATGCCAACAAGCATATGCACTTGCAAAAGTATGCGGTGCACAGGGGTACAGGTATTGCAGCCCCCACAAGGGATTCTGGCCTCAAACTCGGTGAGAGGACAGCTCAGACCTTGAGAGAAGTAGTAACTGACCTCCTGTGTTGCTGAAGCCTTTGGAGTCTGGAGGTGCTCAGGAGCAGCAGACCAGTCAGTTGTGATGTGGTGCCTGCGGTTGCAGGGGAGTGACTCCTTCACTCCAAGGGAGATATCTTCAGTTGTCCTTGATGCTCCACAGGTCCTTCATGGAGCCTGTATGGTGCACGGGCACAGACAATGCTTCAGACTGAGAGGGAGACGAAGTCGGGCCCAAACGAAGTCAAGCGAAGTCCAGAGTGTGCAGACGGTTGAAGTTCAGTGGTTTCTGGTTCAGAATCTGGTCCACGTTGAATCTAGGGTCCTACAGCCAGATAAGCCCTTTAGTACCCACGGGAGAGGGTTCAACAGATTCAAGGGACCCTCCCAGGGGAGGGTTTGGACAGTGGGGAGGTTACTCCCATGTCCTTTGTCCAGTTGCGCACCAGAGCAGGAGCCAATGGCTCCTAGGACTGGTTTGAATTGGACTATGCACAGGGACACCAAATGTGCCCCTCATGCAGACGTTCGGTCGCTGGCAAGCGCACCCACCCAGGCCTAATTCACTAAATCATGTCTGGGAGGTGGTCACACCTCCCTGTGACAGGATGCCTATTGTTCTGCCTTCCCCTGCTCGAGCTTGGCTCAGCAGCAGGAGGGCAGAAATGTGTCTCTGGTCAGCAGCAACCATTTTGGGCTGCCCGTGAATAGAAAGCTGGTATCGGGAACACCAGGGACCTCACAAAGCTCGTTTCTGAGGGGTGGAATCATACCTCCCACACCGGTTACCGGTGTGGGGGTATGATTCCACGATGTTTGACACCAAACACGATAGGGTTACTTTCAGCCATTTTAGAAATGGTCATCACGCAGTCGCATAATGCCACTCTATATGTTGTAAATGGCTGCAGTACTAGCAACCCGAGAGAATGGACTCCGTAGGCTGCGGGGGTGTTCTGCTCATGCAGTGGCACCCTCTCACTTAGAACCCAGCACCCTGCCTACAGGATTGTTAAGGCCTGCTATAGGAGTGACTTATAGGTTTTAAGTGTAGTGACCCTTAGATATAGTAAATCTATATCCTAAGTAAGTGGTGCATGCACCAACTTAGACAAGCTGCAATGGCAGGCCTGTAGATCCATTTTGCATGGCCTCTCATGGGTGGCATAATACATGCTTCAGCCATGGAAGACCTCTGGGGTACCTATGCCCTGGGTACATGGGTACCATATACTAGGGACTGACAAGGGTACCCCAGTATCCAATCTGGAGTATACCTAAGTACATAACATAACAGGTTAGGGAGAAAGCAGATAGACTGGGGTCCTGATTAGCAGGATCCCAGTCAGACTAGTCAAAAACAGTATAACATGAAGCAAAAAGTGGGGGTAACCATAAGAAGCAGATCCTACTTTCCTACAGATTCCAATCCCGAAAAGCATTGGGCATTTTCAATGGACTCTTTGAGGAATTCTTCATGTTGTTAAACAAGAAATTCTGTAAATCTTGTCTTGAGAAAGAACTTAGTGTAGTTGCAAAGTAGAATGTATTTTTATTTGTTGCATATAGTCTGATTATGGGCTAGTAACACAGATGGAATATTATCCACTATAATAAACACAGTTGAATTTTAACCTTTCATCGTTTGAATGTACAGTACACCGTAAATATGAATAATATTGTTGAATACATTTTTGTGCTGTGCGGCCAGGTACCAAGTGTAGTTGAGACTTGTTATGTGTTTAGAAGTTCACAAGAGGTAAGCAGCCTCTTTCCTGACCTGCACGCTAATCAGTTGATAATTTTGGCAATCAACACGTAATTGTTGTTTGAAACTGTTATAATTAATTTGAAACAGGGTGAGCGTAACACATTTCAGTTATTCAATTCAATGCCCTCAATTAGCCATTCTCCACAACCACCTTTGACTAGCAGTTGAGTTCTTACCTAAAGTTGGAAAACTTCATATTTCATTCACCCTGCTGTCCCCAGAGACGTACAGCCCTTATCTTGGGTTGAACACTTTCTAGGTCCTGCCTTTCAATCACCCATCTCAGTACTAGTATACATGCAAACGTCCTCACCTGGCCCTTTTATCCTTGTAGCATTTGAGCCGGCATTTCATTCTTAATTCAGAAAGCTAGTGCTCGCCACACTGCTCTAAATGTCTTTGCCCTAACATTTTATTCATTAAATGACTTTCCCCCAGCTATTTTGAAGTGTGTCTAACTTGGTCCAGTATCACATTTATGCCTTCTCATGCCTGGTGCCAGCAATGTGCCCTAGCCTCCTGTCAAACTGTACCACTGCTGGACTCACTAGCCCCTTGATGTATGGATCCTTCTATTTGAGATTCAGTGGACCAGGGGAAAGGACCATGATCCAAGAACACAAATTGTTCCCCAGGCAGGAGAAGGGATTTCCCATCAACAGTGAAGAGGCAGCTGTGGAAAAAAAATCCAATCAATAAAAGTGAAATCAAAATGTCTTGCTAAGTGAATGAATCTGTATACATTTCAACGTAAAACAACTACAACTTTCTGTATCTTCTTAACACTCTCCCTTACAAAGCATCACATCCACCTCCTTGAGTCAATCCACTGAAGTCAAAAACTGAAGTAGTAGACATGTCTTTCTACAAAATAAATACACATTTCTAATATAAATGTATTTTTTGAACTTAGCTCTCAGAACACTTCCACACAGCCTGGCTCATAAGGGTAGGCACCAAATATTAAATGTTCAGGGACAACGGGCTTGACATAAGGGTTAATTGTTCACCTATTTTCAAGACCGTTTGTAGCAATGGGGCCTAATTGTGAGAGACACACTGTCCTTAAAGTAAGACGGGTTACAACGATTTACCATGAACAGAAGGCGCTTGTAGGATTGCAGTCAACATAATTTGAATTTACATAATTACAAAGTGTGCTGGGCATTGCAGGACTGGAGCTTCAGGAAAGACGCAGGAGCGAAGAACCCAAAGGCTCAAATGTGCATGCTGAAATGTTGTGACATGATGAACCAATGTTAGCAGGTTACTTCCATACAGTGGTCGAAGTGGGGTAAAAAAAGTAGGGGAACTGTAGGCAAAGAATCAGAGGGCCAGAATAACCTGAGGATTGGGTCAGTGGGCGGAGTCAGAAGTGTGGCCAGAAAGCGCAAAACATCCCAATTTTTAGTATTTGTTTGGAATTTCACTGACCAGATACAGCTTATTATGTTGTTACGTTATTTAATTCAACCAATGGATACACATTTTTATTTAAGGTTTAGTATGAGTTATTAATATTAAAATACATTCACATAGTGGGATGGCTTATTTGGCTGCGAAGTCTTGGAACTCTCTTCCACTTGATCTGCATAGCCTTCAAAATTCCACTCAATTTAGGAAAAAACTCAAAACTTTCCTATTCAATTAAGTTGTTTTTTCTCCTTTGCCATCATTTCTGTACCCTGTTCTGTTTTCTCTTGGGCTCGCGCCGGGACACTCTTCCGAGTAGCTGCGCGCGTTATAAATCACTGCTAACATAACATAACATTCCCAATCACAGAATGTCCCAAATATGCTTAAAAGTGGTACCACACGCCATTTGTTGCCGAGCCATGCAGTTTCTGTTATCAGCACTTCTCCTACCTATTTTCCACAAGAGCAGTTCAAACATAAATGGCAAAATATCCTAGTTTGCATATGTTTTCCACATAATTATGGCTTTACCATATTTGCCACATAATACATCATATGCTGCATAATCTGATGATTTTAACAAATAAATTGTTTGTAGCTCAAATAGATCAAAAGTTACTGAAATGTGACTTGTGTTGCTGCGAAGGGGAGGGCCCTTTGCAAAGGTTGACTGATCACCTTTCTCACTGCTACATTTGTATGTTACACTGGTACTAGTGAGGCAAAATCTTTGCAGCAACTGTTAGTATGTGTAAAAATGTCAAAATAATAAAGTATCAAAAAATGTACCGCATTACGCTGCAGTCTTTTTGTTGTTGCATAATTCAGTCCACAGTGTGACATAATTTTGGCCTCCATTGCTGTATAATTCTAGTGGCCCCAAAGCAGGCAGCACATGTTAAAAGTGCTTGTGCATGAAGCAGAGAGACTGTGAAGTTTGTGAACTTAGTTTGGTGTGCGTGCAAATCCTGCATTGCCAATCCCTGGTCAGTTGCACTACTACTGCGGAAACAAGGCCAATGGAGGTACTAATGGGTGAGGCGGGCTGGCCTCAAGGGTCCTGTGACCTCAGAGACAGAGCCACTGTCGCTCTAGGGTGTGCTGCTTCATAGGCCTGCCCCCAAGACTGGAGGTGAATTTCAGTATGGATTGTGGTGGACAGGCTTTCAAGGTTAACCACCTCTAGGGTCCACATGCTGGTGCTAAGACCCAGGGCTTCTAAGGTCTAGCATGGGAATGTGCTCCGTCAGGAGAGTGGTCTAGTGGAGTGGTCATGAAGGCTGAACCTTGTTCCCTAGTTCCAAATTCGGCAGCTCTGGCCATAGACCTCTCCCTCACTGAACACCATACAGCCCCACTGAGAGAAATTCACACTGCCTTCAGCTACAACCCAATTGCGCCCTGTTATAAACACCTGGATGTGACTCAATTCAAATTATGCACTAGACAAGAGTAATATGCAGCCTGAAAAAAAATAACAACATCCTGGAAAAAACAAGCACTCATAGGGAATGCAAGATTATGTAAAGCATGTGAAATGTAAGCAGGAACAACATGGTTACCTTAACGCTTTTACACTCATTATTCAGAAATCAATGAGCGTTTTTGCCTGAAAGGTTAAGGGCATGACTACAGGGACCAGAAGGGACCCATTTCAATGTCCGTTGCGTATATCCTTACAAAACATAATCAGTATGATTTTGTAAAAAAACACATCCCTCAACACAGAGCAGTGGTACACATTTTACAAACTAAAATGAGGAAAACAGAGGATAAACAATGCTGTTCAAAGAAAGACAAGAAAACGAAAGTAGCGCTTCACTGGCAAACTCTGTAAAGTGGCCCTAATGTGTGTAAGTGTGAATAAAACCAATCTGGCCACTTTGCTACCATTCTGTCATGCTTTATTTAATTATTTAGTTTTCGATTTTTGAACCATTTTTTTTTTCTCGGTCTTGGGCTGCACTTTGGAATAGAAAAATGTCAGAAAAAGACAACATTTCCAGCAAAAGTGTTTCTTTCTTTTTGGGATCCATTTCACAGGGGAACGGATGAAGGAAAGGAGAGGAAAGAGAGGCTAAGAGCCGTTTCTTGAAGTCACAGTTTTCAGCAAGTGAGGAGGAGTGAGACAGAGACAGAAAGAGAGGGAAAAAGAGGAAGAAAGAGAGGGGACAGCTGTAAGCGGCAGAGCAGGAGAAGTGGACACTGTCCTTGTCTTCTCTGGGCAAGAAGGAAGAGACAGAGTCCTTTTCCTTCTCTGCCTACCCCACCTGTCCCGGAATGGCAAACCCTTATCTTTAGGCCTTGGCAATTTCTGCTGTCCAGGGACACATTTTAAAAATAAAAAAGTAGGGGAACGGTTTCTATTGAATTAAAAAACGTAGGGGCACGCCGTGCCCTGCCAATCCTGCCCACTTCGGCCACTGCTTCCATATTACTAGAAGAGGAAGCACATGATTGAAAGAGGCAAAGGCCACGAGGCAGCCATGATGAATTGGTCAAATTGAAAATCTGTGTAAGGGGAAATTGATATCAGTGCTTATAGGAGGAAAATCATTATAAAAGGAAGCCCTTATCTTGTGAAGAAGATATGAGAGCATCAATCTCAGACGCTCTGTGAAGAAGAGGGTCCAGCACTGTGATGTCATGCAGTAACTGTGGGTGAATGCAGCAATCTTTCTCTTGCCCTAGTGGCTGCCAGAGTGTAGCCAGTTTTGGACAGCAAAGGAAATTGTTCTTTAAATTCTCTGTTGTTTGTCAGCGATTTTGAATATTCACAAAAGTACTACATTTCCCATAATGCACTAATCTGGTCTGCTGAAAGACATGGAATCGAAATGAGACGTTCCAACCCTCCATTGATTTTAACCATGCAGGGAAAAACAGTAGCTTTCAAGACACATTACACTGAGCTACTTCTAGTTACAGGCTGAAACCTTTCAGCCTACCTGATACATGCAACCAGAATATACAGTTCATTGGATGCATTGTACTGAGAACCCTGGATTGTCAAAGACGGCATAAACAGCTTGAGGAGGCAGCCAGTCCACCCTTGATATGGAGGGTCTGAATGTGACTGGATTGGGAAGATCTCCTGCATCTAATTGAGCATGTAAGTGCTCTCCAAGGCCTTGTTAGTTTTTGTGCTAAGATAGAGTCATTGTCAATGGCATGGTTTGGAGTGTGACCCATGGATTTGCTCTGTATGACAGGACCCCTTGGAAAGGTGAAAATATTGTAGTTATTTGCACATAGGTTTAGTTATAACTAGGACAAACGATGCTGATGCATTTGTGTGTATGTGGATGGTGTGCCCCCAAAGCAAAAGCACATGTTCCTTCTTGTGGGTTGCTAAACCCTGATCTAGACCCAGCTTGGATGTGGCACATGATTTTCACATAGTTTCCATGAAAATTGTTGGACAATTGCCTAATTCCTGAAAACCCTGCACTACTATCGTTGAGTTGGGAGATCGATTTCACGCCAGGAGGCGCTTATTGCCAGCACAGGAGCCCCGCTGCGCGGGACTCCTTCCTTCCAGCAGTCCGGTTTGAACTCCAGCCCCCAGGCAGCCCGGGGAAACGGCCGCAGCCGCGTCATCGATTTCGCACCAGGAGGCGCTTATTGCCAGCACAGGAGCCCCGCTGCACGGGACTCCTTCCTTCCAGCAGTCCGGTTTGAACTCCAGCCCCCAGACAGCCGGGGAAATGGGCGCAGCCGCTTCATCGATTTCGCGCCAGGAGGCGCTTATTGCCAGCACAGGAGCCCTGCTGCGCGGGACGCGCGCAGGCCGCGCCCGGGCAAAGGGCGGGCCCGTCCTTGCCCGTCACTGACCGGATAAGGCCGGGCTGGGCCACCCCTCTGATATTTTGGACAACATTTACTGAAAGGTACTGTTTTCCTGTCTGCCCCAAAGTACTGTATGCAGGTTTTTTTTACAGGTTTATGGTAGTACGGTGACTGTGGCAATTAAGCTGTGTTTCACTACTAGTATATGTGGGACACATCCACCTCTGTGCAATTAATTGCTGGTCTCTTCTATATGGACTTTCTTGCCTATTATTTTCCAATATCCGGACCGCTTATCTTCTTTACAGTTTGATATAGGTGCTTGATATTTCGGTATTTAGGTAGCCATGTGCAAACGCAAGGCAGGTAATGCCCAGATAGTAACCGACAGTGGCCGGTCAACTATTGATTCCTTTCTGGTGAGGGCAGTCAATGTGATCTCCCAGGAGATAGATATCGTTGAACGTCGCCTCTCTATAGGGGAAGGGCCTGGGAGTGAGATTACTGTGTCTCCTAGGGATGCCACAGCCATACCCCCCGTTAATAAGACTCCAACTACGGAAGTTATTGGCCCTAGAGTCACAGATAGCTTGGCTGCCTCCGTAACTAATGAGGCTACACAACCCCTCAGTACCAGCATCACTCTTTGTAATCCCACTACCCCGAAAAGGAAAAGGAAATGCAAATAACCCCTGTTATGCCTGGAGGCCCTAGAAGACCAAACACCCCTAAGATCACGGCCCCTACTAGCACAGAGGCTGGGAGCATATCATGCGATTTGGGGAATTCACAATGGGCCTCACTACTGGCAGAGATTTCCACTAGACTAGAAGTCCTGATAGCACCAATACTCGAAAAGTTAGTGACTTTGTCTACCGTTGTTAAACAGATTAAGACACGCTACTCTACCATGCCCCTGGGCCAAATTGAGGATGGACCCGATAGGGCTGATAGGACACCAGCTCCATCCACAACACTAACAACTAACTTATTAAGGGATAATGTAATGAGGATACGTGCTAATACAATTAAGTCAGGGAATACAGGCACTTTACCTGAAGCTACCCCCATGGATCACACGGGACTAGCGGTACCTATATCCCAAACACAGACCCTACCCCGGTTAACTAATGCTGCTACCATGCATTCAGTACATGGTGAAAGCGAACGGGCCATGCTATTAGCAGAGAATAGTACTGCTAATACAACATAAACCAATGTTGTAGATGCCAAGATCACTATTAATTTACCCCCAGAATGTGTCCCCTATGTTGCAGTTATAGTTAACGCCCCCTCACTATGCCCGGGCCAAATAGAATCCTATGACTCCTTAAAGAACAAGGCCATCTATTGGCTTAATAGAAACTGCCACTTCCCGGTAAGGGACGTGCAACAAATTCTGTTCGTAAGAAGAGTACACTGGAGTGGCCCCTTGAGGAAAAATTATGATGGAGACTGTATTATAATTAATTTTAGGGAACCTAGGTGTGTTAAAGGTGTCCTTATGGGGGAGGTACGTCATGCCCAATTGGATCATACCCTTGTCACTTCAGCCTCTGGGTTTCTTTTACAGGCACCTTCAGTCCTCTATACCTAACACAATTTGATCAGGCCCACTAGTTAAATACCCTGTTCAAGCATACCCCCCCATCCCAGTCACTGATGGTTTCTAATAGATATCAGGTATTGAGTGGCCTTCAGGATATCGATTGACATGAAATGGGGACTTATGTCAATCGACCGAAACATACCGCCGTCATCTTACCTCCCCCGCCATCGTCTCCTTGTAAGGGCGTAGTAGATCTTACACATATAGTAACTGCCCCAACCAATTCGGCACTACCAAGTAGCAGTGGTCAAGGGATGGCTGGTGGGTACAGAATTGCGACTTGGAATATAGGGGGTTTAGCTAAAAAACAGGGTACCCCAGAATGGATGGAGTTTATAGGCGACTTAGATATATTGTGCATCCAAGAAACTTGGTGTATTGAGCCTGTTTACTTTGAGGGCTTCACGACACATTGGTTGGAGGCCGAGCCATCTGCAGCAGGGAGAGTCAAAGGGGGGCTTATGGTTTTAATATCAAACGAACTCCCTGTGGGGGATATTCTCAAGAACGTGTGATAATTATCGCAAAATTAGCTTAACGCAACTTTTCACATCGCAGTCTATCGCGGGAAAATAACGCTGTGTTAACGTTGTATTCTCAATCCGGCGGCACCATGCGATAGTCTCACGACAACGTGCCAAATGACCGCGTTAAAATTAACGCGACGCCGAAAAAACGCGATACACGAATGTGAAAAAAGTTGCGATGTGGCCAACCGCAATAAAAAAATCTGCAATAAACAGCGACAGGCCTGCAATTCCCACGCGTCATGCGGGAAAATGCACTACAAAAGCACCGAAAAAACCAAACAAATTAATTAAAACTGCGTAGCACCATGGAGGAAGCCGGAGCAAGTACAGAGGACAACCAGAACCCCACAAGCCCCCAGGAGGACCAGCCTGGGACCTCGGGGTCACGGAAGGGCAAGGAGAAGAAGACGAGGAAGACGAGGTTCAGTCCGCAGGAAAACAGGATCATCATCACGGAGGTGATAGAACACCACCAACAACTGTACGTCACCTCCAACGTGTCATTGGCAAATAGAAATGCAATATGGCAGTCCATCCTGGAGAAGGTGAATGCAGTCGGAGTGAGGAGGAGGACAATTGGAGAGGTCAAGAGGCGCTGGAATGATGTAAAGCGCAAAACCAAGAAGAAACTCGCTGACAACCATCAGGCAGCAATGCAGACTGGAGGTGACAGTCCAGCGGAACACCAGGAGCAGGATGAGATGGAGGAAATGGTGGCCACAGTCATCAGTGGGGAGACGGTGGCAGGAGTCGGAGGACCGGACACTGCTCAACATGACCTGACACAACAGCAACAGGGTGAGTAACCACCAGGGACTGGGGGGACGGGGGGAGATGGGTACAATGGCACACATGCACAAGTAAGTACAGCACATCTGCGGACAAACCATGCCCAAGAGTCACAAAACTCCGACCAAGAGCCCAATTTACCCAAGTCTGCAACAGATCAGCACTGTATAAGCACAGAAGTGAAAGGCACACCGCCTGAAAGGGATTAGGGCCAGCCAAATCAGAGCTGAAGGGGCAAATCACCCACAATGCAGCACACACACATAACACTCAGAGCACCTCAACATTTACAACAAAGTGGACCAAACTGCAACACTTACACAACAGAACAGAGGACACAACTGCTGCCGCTTGTGTGTAGAAAATGGCCATTCGCATTTGGCATAGCAGGAAACTGTGAGATGATAATGGACAAATACAACCTCACATCCGTGATGGTGGCGAAATGTCAACTGTTGAGCATTAAATAGGCATCTCCACACAAAACAGTCACAATGTACATTGACATGCAGTCTGTTTGTAAACTTGGCCAATGCGTCAACATACATGTGAATACAATGTCAAACTGCATCTCCCCTTCACATTGAAGAAGGAGAATCATCACCTCCTGCAGAGCAGACCGTACTCCTCATCACCGATGACGAAGAGGACCTACACACCACCGACCCCGATGCCCTCCAACAGCTCATGGACACCCCCAGCACCCCACCCCCAGGAGCAGGGCAGCCCAGCTGCATCGAGGAGAACCCACCCCCTGCACAGACCACACAGCAGGAAGCACCCACCACCACGGCCGTCTCCCAGGATCCCCATGAGCAACACATGGCATTCCAACGCCGTGTGTCGCAGGGCCAGAAGGGGATGGCAGAGCAGGTGCCGGTGGGGTTCGACCTCATGGCAGCCAAACTAGATGCCATACGTGGGTGTCCAAGTCCCATCAGGGACCACCTACAGGCCCCAATGGACACCCACAGTCCGCTCCATGGTCTCCAACAATCCATGGCTGACATCGCCGGAGTAATGACTCGTAGACAAGAACAACTGTCTAGTCAGAGTGGCTCCAGCGATCTCAGCCGTGAGTTGGCCAACATGGGGAGGAACATGGAGTGGATGCAGGCGGGAAGAATGGCTGCCACGGCTGCACACCAGCGAGATGTAGCAGAGATCTACCATGCCCTGCAGATCCTCATCATGGCAGTGCGGCCACAAGGCCTGGCACAGATGAATGCTGCTGCCACTACTCCCTCCACATCACCGCCCCCTGATGTGTCAGTGCCTCACACTGCGGCTGACAATCCACCTCCGGCCCCTGATGTGTCACTGCCACACAGTGCCGCAGACAAAACACCACCACCCACATGTGAGGCACATCACACATAGGAGGACGATGATGAGGATGAATCTGCCGTTGGGCTAAGTAGGAAGCGGTAGCATTCAGCTCCGCCATATGGCCTCTTTCTGCTTGGTTCTGCCCTCTGCATCATGCCCAGGAATAACACCCGCCACTGTCCCCCTTAACAGTCTGCGACACTCAGACACTCACCTTGGCCCCCGATATGGACTGCTACATTTGTTTAGGCAACCAATGACACAGAAATCAGACTGCGGACTTCCTCTCCTACGATGTACTTTTCCCTCCCCAAAGGTAGCATGTACATGGCCAGGTACTCCCAATTAATAAAACAGAAATCTCATATACTTTTGGCAAATTAACAAGTATGTCTGTCTTTACATGCTAAAATGCATATAGTCATTTTACAAAAGTGAAAATGAAAATTTAGCAAGCAGTTAGAGAGGTGATGATTTTGGGATCCTCCCTAACCTAGGGAGAGAACCAAGCAGATGCCTTGAAAACAAAGAGCACATCTTGCTGAACGATTCGGTGGTGGTCCCATCCTCTTAGGACCACCCCAAGCACAGTTATGGGCAAAAATACAATCCCAACCACAGGCCCTGCAAAGCATTATGGGACGAGATTAGCAGTGGGCAGTGAATATTATAGTATCCAATATCAAAATAATTCTACAAAGAGCTGCAGTTCAACTAGTCGTTACTAGGTGTCCCTCACGAGTCAAATGCAAAAGCATTGAAATTATTACATCAAGCTGCAGTTCCACTAGTCGTTACTAGGTGTCCCTCACGAGTCAACTGCAAAAGCATTGAAACTCCTTTCATGAAGCTGCAGTTCCACTAGTCGTTACTAGGTGTCCCTCATGAGTCAAATGCAAAGCATTTGACTTGAGGGACATCTAGCAACGACTAGTTGAACTGCAGCTTGATGTAATAATTTCAATCCTTTGCATTTGACTCGTGAGGGACACCTAGTAACGACTAGATGAACTGCAGCTCTTTGTAGAATTATTTTGATATTGGATACTATAATATTCACTGCCTACTGCTAATCTCGTCCCATAATGCTTTGCAGGGCCTTTGATTGGGATTGTATTATTACCCATAACTGTGCTTGGGGTGGTCCTAAGAGGATGGGACCACCACTGAATCGTTCAGTATGATGTGCTCTTTGTGTTCAAGGCATCTGCTTGGTCCTCCCCCTAGGTTAGGGGGAGACCCCAAAATCATCACCTCTCTCATTGCCTGATATTTTCCCATCTTCAAAGTTCACTTTTGTGAATTTGTTATATGCTTTTTTAGTATGGAGAGTTGCGTTATCAAAGCATTTGTGGGTGAAGTTTAGTAGCTGATTCAGTTTTTGCCTGAATTCCGGAGTTCATTGCCCAGGCCTAATTAAGACATTCAGATTCACACAGATAAGTCATGTCCATGATCATGAAAGTATGGATGTATGTAGGGGCAGTGATTCTACACAACAATGCGCATGTATGTCCGTGACCCAGATAGGCAGTGAGATGACTGGGAATGTGTGAACTAGCTGGGGCCTCATTGCTCCAAAACAACAATCTCGCCATTTCCAAACTTAGCCCCACGTCAATGTATGAAATAGGGCTGTGTGTCACAAAGGCAAAGTCAAAGTTATGTGGAAGCCACAGCTCGGAGCAATGATTGGTTTGAGTGTGGAGCTCTTGGACTCCTGGGATGATCGGTGAGTAAGTGTGAAGGTCATACCATGCAAGTGAACTATGCGGAAGGACTCCTGTGTGTGGGGTGTGTATACGTTGGTCTCTGGTTAGCGCTGTGCGTAGTGTGGGAGCCGTCAGCAGCTGCTATGGTATCGCTCAGGGGCTGCCGGGCGCATGCATTCCCAAGGTCGGAGGTGCAGATGTGCTACCGCCTTCTAGTTCAGACAGAGGGGCTGTCATCCACAATGTTAGTTTGTCATCTGCTTACATTCTGGAAATGTGATGGGTATTGGGGGGGGGGATGTCACTGCTTCGCCTTCCGCCATGGTTGAACCCTCACCAGCCATGTACGTGCCCTCATGGTCAGTATTGCATGCACTGATGTAGCAGTGTTGTTTTGCTGCAGTCTGACAGTGATGGGTGCAGGTAGCTGTGAGGAGGCGGTTGACCACTCACCTTGCACCTATTAGCTAGCACTGATCACTACTCTTGATGGATGACGTCCGTGTACACATGTGACCTGTACATGGCACATTTGAGCAGGGGACACCTTGGTATGTTCCACGCAAGGTGGACCTGCTGGCTTCTAGGCTGGTGTGCATCTCCCAATGTTGCTGAGGTGTCCACTGTGCCCACATCCCCCTTATGGCCATGTTGTTCATGTTGTGGGACTCGACAAACAGGGTGTATATTTGCATTAGGCAGGAACATCTCTGACCACAAATGGCAGCCTGTTGTCTTTTCCTGAACACCAATGACGGCCTCCATGTCCTGTTCATGTACACGTGGGACTCTGATGAGTGGCATGACGTACTACATGTGACACCCTGATATGGCATATCGAATACGTGACGCCCTAAACAGCCTCTCGGTACAGAGGTGACATACACACCATCTCTTCTTGCAACATATGCGAATGTTAGCACTCAGTGTTGCACTTACACCCGTCAGAGTAATGTGCTAAGGCAGAGGACTGGCATGCACACGGGAATGTGTGTTGCTAAGATTTTATTTGCACATGCTGGTCATGTGGTCATCTTGTACTGTGCCATGATTGCTGTGGACAGTCACAATGTGAGGTGCTCATGCGAAGAAATTGTTGATGATTGTGTTCCTTCGGGCTATTCCTGCTGCGGCTGCAGTGTGGTGTGGTCCACCTGCATCATCTTCCTCATCGTCCGGTGCTTCTGGGACTTGGATCCATGGGGCATTGGTGCGTACACATATGTTGTGCAATACACAACATGCAGTGATCATCTTGCACACTATTTCTGGGCTGTACAAGAGTCTTCCACCGGTGATGTCCAGGCACCTGAAACGTGATTTCAACACGCCAAATGTGCGTTCAACAATGCCCCTGCTGCGTTTGTGGGCCACATTGTACTGCCCCTGGGCCGGGGTGTTCGGGTCTCGGAGGAGTGTCATCATCCACGGGCAGAGTGCATATCCTTGATCACATGTGAGAGGTAAGTGAGATTAGTGTTAACTGGTGGTTCTGCATGCTGTGTTGGCAGACATACAAGTTTCGTGGTGTGTGATTTGTGCGACCTCGGGACTCATGTTAGCCATGTATTGCTGCTGGCAAATGTGGTAGGACAATGTGTATTACGTAGCCTCACAGCTGCTCCTCCCTCCCACCGAGCCTATTTACTTGTGTGTGCTGCGCGGTTACATCACTTGCACTCCTACGGCACACCATTGTCATGCCTGTAAGCGCATGTCCGCAGGACTGACAGCAAGACTGTGATGTTGACCGTTGAAGGTGGGCAGCCACGTGTGTGTAGGCCTATGGTAAGGATAGGGCGGACACAGATGTGGAGTTCTGGCCTGGCTGAACTTGCGCTGATATTGAGGCTAGGCCTTCGGTTCAGGCTGCGGCAATGTAGAAACACACACAACAGTTGGCATGTATGAGCCGAGACCCCGAGCGGTCTAGCGCTCCTTTATTAATCCATTCGGGCGAGGCCGCCCTCCTGGTGCATGCTACATTGCAACATTGTCGATTACAGGCCGGGTGGTGCAGACACTACTACTGAGACACACGCCATAGTCACTTTTGTAGCCATGCCGGAACTGAACCACGCCCAGAGCCCAGAACTGAACCACGTCCAGAGCCCCGGGCCATTTCACTGCACTCCTCACACGCGTGCGCCGCCGGGGCAGCGCTGGGATGTCGTGCGCTTTGGAGTACGTCTCCAGACGATCTACCCAGGCTTCCTGGCGGCCTGCCTGGGACGGGGGTGGCCCCGTGACTGTGAAGGGCTCCAGTGGCGTTACCGAGGACATGCTGTTGGCTACTGGAGGCGGACTTGTGGGGTAGCTTCTCGGGACAATGACTTACGGTGCACTGAGTTCGGCCCACAGGGAGAGCTGAGCGGGTGTGCAGCCTGCGATGATGCAGCAGGCCTGGTGGCTGGACGGTGACTTGTGGTGCACTGAGTTGGTGGCACCTGAGGCCCTGCATCCGGCACGTGCCAACCGCCACGTGGCGATGACTTGCGGTGCACTGAGGTAGGCCCACCGGAAGAGCTGAGCGGGTGTGCATCATGCTATAATGCTGGAGGCTGGACGGTGATTTGTGGTGCACTGAGTTCGGCACACCGGGGGAGCTGAGCGGGTGTGCAGCCTGCGATGATGCAGCAGGCCTGGAGGGGCGGACTGGAAAGGATGTGTCTGTTACTTGTTGTACCGCAGTGTGGTCAGAAGGCAGCAGTAGCCAACTCGCAACTCCGCGGTGCGGTGCCACTGGGTGCGCTGGCGGCCTGTTGTGCAGAATCCAGCGATCGTCTGAGGAGGCTGCCAAGCTCGCGGAGCCCGACCTTGGAGATTGCACCGGCACGTGGTGGGCCCTCTTGGAGAGACGCCGGTGGCGGCAGGTGAGCAGTGAGGCCTGGGTGCGCAGGGGTGGGCATTCACCGCTGGGCGCAGGTCGGGTCTGGGGATCAGCGTGCTGGGGTGCGGCAGGTGCACAGGATCACGCAGGCACCACCGGTCACGACGGCGGCCTCGTGGCAGGGTGAGGTACGCCACCCTGGCAGACACGCCACTGCAGGCGATGACGAGATGTGCGCCGGGTGGCGTGGGACGTAGCCAACTCGTCGCCGGTGTGACTTTGCCCGTTGTAGGTGGTCGGCCACGTGTGTGTAGGCCTATGGTCAGGATATGGCGGACACAGAGACACACGCAGTAGTTACTTCGGTGGCCGTCCCGGAAGTGAACCACTCCCTGAGCCCGGCCTATTTAGTCACTCCCCTATGCTGGACTGGCTTGCGCCGGCCCTTCCCACTGCGCTTACGCTTACGGGGGGGCCGACATGGCTACTTGTCCAAGGTGTTCCCCACTGCCTGTGATGGCATGGTTGCGTCCACTGTCCACGACAGTTCAGACTCCAGCAGTATGTGTCCACATGGACATGTCTGTGCTCTGCATACTCAAGACTGTCCAGCTCATCACCGCCACACTTGGCATCGTGTACATTGTTATTCATGGGTCCATTGCCTCATTCGCACAATCGTGGTTCCCACCTCTCCCCACAATCTGCAAATGTGTGGCAGAGGGGCTATGCCTTGGTGTATGGTTTGTCCACATTTCTGGCCCCTCTTACCACGGTTACTTGTGTTGTCGTGTCTGGCAGGCATGCATGTTGGTTGGCATGTTGTATGTGATTTTGTTACGTGTCCATTCCCACAGTTGTGCGTTGTGTGATTGTGGAATTGAGGTGTGTGGTGTGTTCCGTTGGTACTTACCAACGAGTAGTCCATTTCCATAGGTGCCATCCTGGAAGCGCTGATTGATGATGGACTGTCGGAAGATGTAGGAATCATGCCCACTGCCTGGGTAGTTGGCGACGACATTGGTGAAGAGTCCCTGGTGGTCCACTATTGCCTGCACATTGATGGAATGCGTGTGCTTCCTGTTGCGGTAATTGTGTGAAGTGTCGGCAGGGGGCACAAGTAGGACATGTGTGCAGTCGATTGCCCCCAACACATGCGGGAATCCAGCTATGGCGTAGAAGCCTTGCTTGGTCTCCAGCTGTTCCTGCGCAGTGTGGGGGAAGTGAAGGTGCTGGGGTATGAAACTGATGGTGGCATCCAGGACAGGTGTGATGGCCTTTGATAGGGCTGGATGTGAGACTCCTCCAACTCTGGTAGTTGTTGGTTGGAAGGTACCAGAGGTCAACAGGTGCAACACAGCCAGCAGCTTTGTCTGCGGAGGGATGTTGGTTCTCCGCTGTGTTGGTACCGTCAGACTATGGGCAATGTGGGTCATGATGCGGAGGATGGTTGTCCTTTTGAGCCTGTAGTGGGCAATGACATCCTCTGGCGTTAAGTCTGTGAAGCTGATGCATTTTTGGAAGGTCCGCTGTCTTGTCCTGCGCTGCCTCGGTGGTGGTCCTGGGGGTGGGGGTGGTCCTGGGGGTGGTGGCGGTGGGTGTTGTGGCCCTCTTGGGTCTCCAAGCTGCATGATTAGTAGCTCCATGACATGTGTTGGTCTTCAGATGTGGCTCTGGGCTGGGCTCCGTTTCATGCTGCAGGTTGTCGTCCTGCTTTACACCAGTAAAAGGCAGGTGTTAAATCCCTGCTGCTAACGCGCCTTATCGCCTGTTTTTGGGTCGCATCGCAGATGTGGCTAGTCGTTGAGAATATCGCGAAGTGGTGTTTTAGTGTATTTTTGCACGGGAACGCCTACTCTGCATATCATTAGTGTTAGTTGTCGCTCTCATGCGTGGCGATGTTTTTCGCGGCAGCTATCGCTGGAAAACTGGCGATATCGGCAGTTTGCACCAGCTTGAGAATGGGGCGATAAATCTATCGCCACTTTTGCGGCGCTAAAGTGCCGATAAATCAGCGATGAGTCCTTGAAAATATGCCCCTATGTATGTTTAAAACTACAAATATTTTTAAACAATATAAACAGACTACATTATAATATGCACATGGGCGGGCTGACCCGGTCTGTTTTGATTTTTGAACCCGTATTTAATCTGTCATCCAGACATTCCTGATTTTGTTTAGGTATCCTGCTCAAACTCTTTGCATATTATAATGCCAATACTAGAGAATCGAATATCAGACTTTCACCAATTATATTTTATTTTCAAAGAAGTCTCAAAGTAAATATAAAATACGGCTTCACAACACTTTTCCATCACTATTATGGCCCTACTTTTTGATCATTCACCAATAATAACTCATTGAAGTATACATTTTCCTATAAAAAGTTGTATTCAATGTTCTTCTTGAGCCACTATCAGCTAATATTTATAATAGGGTATTGTTGATTGCAGAAGTTTGTGCATAGTTTATTTACCCTATCCCATAAACATTAATCGCTTATAACTTTTGGTGGCAAAGATTTCTTTCTTTTGTTGGAGTAAAAGTTCTCTATTCATCCACTATCCAGTAGGTTTAATTATAAGTTAGTTTTTTTAACACAGAAGTATATACTTATACTTATTTTTTATCCAATCATAAGACCTTATCCTAATCGTTGCTTGCGAATGTCCTGTCTATCCTTTAGGGTGAGCAAAATGCACGACATTTGCGTAATTTTCTTTTGCATAAATATTGGAAAATTATGCAAAGTTATGCATAGATAAATCAAAATCCATCATTCAGCACTACATTTTTGCAAGAAATGTGGTATGGCATGGGAAAAAATAGCATTAAAAACACAATTGCTGCTGGCGTAATTTATATTTTGCTCAGGCCTAATAGTCATGTTCTTGTTCAGTCTCCATGTGGATGGGTTACTCCTTCACAAACATAAGGGATATCCCGTCCACTGTGTTACAGGTGAATTATATTCTGCAGCACTTGCAATAAGGCCAATGGGATATCCATCACGTTTGTGATGGAGTAGCCCATCCACCGAACTCCAAATCAGGCCCTTAGTTTGGAGTCACTGTAAGAAAGCCACAACATTAGCTTGTTTAACGTATCTCGTAGGATCAATCATTTCGCTTTCCACTAGTTAAAGTGGTCCTTTGTACTGTCATACAAACTGCCTCTGCTCAATTGTGATTGTTCTGCAGGGTTTAGTGGATGGAGACGGTCTTTTTTGGGCTCTGGAGGAATGAGGTCTGACATGTTCAAAATACACACTCTCTCTCTCTCTCTCTCTCTCTCTCTCTCTCTCTCTCTCTCTCTCTCTCTCTCTCTCTCTCTCTCTCTCTCTCTCTCTCTCTCTCTCTCTCTCTCTCTCTCTCTCTCTCTCTCTCTCTCTCTCTCTCTCTCTCTCTCTCTTCTCTCTCTCTCTCTCTCTCTCTCTCTCTCTCTCTCTCTCTCTCTCTCTCTCTCTCTCTCTCTCTCTCTCTCTCTCTCTCTCTCTCTCTCTCTCTCTCTCTCTCTCTCTCTCTCTCTCTCTCTCTCTCTCTCTCTCTCTCTCTCTCTCTCTCTCTCTCTCTCTCTCTCCCCTCTGCCTCATTCACTGTGGAAGACCCCACGATATTCCATGTCCCATAATGTACTCTTTCTCAGTTAGTACATATTGTACCCAGAGAAGACTACACATCCCAGAAGCCACTGGGATCAAAAAGGGACACTACTTTCTCAGAGGCTAATTAGGAAAACTGTTAAAAAAAAACAGAAAAAGAGCAGCCCCTGGAGACAATAAGGATTATTTGCTTATTTAATTTCATTTCACTTTTATGTGTAGCAAGGAAGACCCAATGCGTTTAAGAGAATTTGACGTAAGACATTTATTTAATTTTACATAAGAACAATTTACTTTGATTACATTTACCATGAACCAATCCAGACTACATATAAATACATTTCCGTTCATTAGTATTTGTTTTTAAAATGCTTTATTGAAAACCTATATAATAATACAGTAAACTGTCATCATACAGTTATTTCAAAAAATGAATTAATACAAAAGGGAAAAAAGGAATTTGATAGTTTAGAATAAATTTACATATTAAGAATTGAAAAAACATTCTTACCAGGCCAACTCAACTGTAGGTGGGAGAATTAACAATTGGATGATTAGCAATTTTTCAATGTTGGCTTTAGCAAACAGAAGAAAAAAGGAACGAGGAACGAGAAAGGCAGGCAAAATATGTTCCAAAGTTATAAAGCATGACAGTAAACACAATACATGCAGTTCGTAGGAAATGACCATCTTTTCGTGTGGGTGTGCTTTCCTCCCATTTTTGACCTATATATTTTTCTGATATTAGAACTTCCCTGTTGAACAGGACTAAACTGTCTTTGCTCCCCTTTTAAGGGTGTTGAAATTGGCTTAAACCTGATAGGAACAATTAACTATCCTACAAGTCCATAGTATATGGTGTGGAAATATATCAGTGGTACGTAAAGTTGCCACCTATAGACTGCAGCACCTATTTTGCCACACACACACAAAGTAATTGGACAAGAATAAGGAACATGTAATCATGTATCCTCATTTCACCTCCCCTTGGGAGGCACACTATTTACACACAGTCACAGGGTCTCTGGACATAGGATGTGTGTAAATGTGTGAGTTTCTTATTGGTGTTGCATGGGAAAGGCCACCACCAGGCCCATGGACACATCCTTAACGCAGGGAGGATGAATGCTGCACTTTGCTGTGGCTTGCCTTACTGCATACTAATGAGGCCATGCAATGTTATGCAGACAGAATTTGCATTGCGACATTGATATAATTTGGGGAGCTGCTCCACCAGAGCATCATGAGTAGTGATACTCCATCACCACAGTTAACTTGTAAATGATGCCCACAGTGGCGTAGGTGGTCTTGTCATGTGTGACTTGTCTGAATGTGTTGCGCATATGCCTTGTAGTATGGTTCAAGTATGTAGGCCCACACCAACTATGCATGCACTGTCTCATTCAAACTATGACTGATATGTCAACATATTCCCACTCAAAAACCAGTAGGACATTCCCATATGTCCCATTCTGGAAGCCCTCACTGATGGTGGAATGCCGGAAGATGAAAGAGTCATGGGCACTGTGAGGGTATTTCGCCAGGACATTGATGAAGAGGCCCAGATGGTCGACAATTGCCTGCAAGTTCATTGAATAGGTGTGCTTCCTTTTGCAGTAGATGTGTGATGTTGCCACTGGAGGCACACGTTGCACATGTCTGCAGTCCATTGCCCCCAACACATGTGGAAATCCTGCAATGGCATACTGTTGTTGCTGCGCTGTGTTGGGGAAGTAGAGGCACTGTGGTGTGAGGTTTATGATGGCATCCAGGATGGAGGGGAGGAACCTTGAGAAGGATGCCTGGGATACTCCTGCCACTCTGGCTGTAATTGGTTGGAAAAATCCAGGCGCCAGCATGTGGAGTACAGCCAGTAGCTTGCCCTGCAGAGGTATGCTGGTGCAGCGCTGCGATGTTGTCTGCAGCCTTGGTGCAATCTAGTGCAGAAGGTGGACAATGGACTCCCTGCTGAGCCTGTAAGGGCAATGACTTCCTCCTCCCTGAGGTCCATCAGGGTATTCCACTGGCGGTATGTCCACTCCCTTCTCCTGCGCTGCCTCTGTGGTGGTGGTGGTGGTGATCGTCATCTCCTTGGTACTCCAAGCTGCAATAGTAGTAGATCCATGTTGTAGTTGAGCTTGCCAAAGTGATTTGGGTATGTTCTGCATTTATACCCATGTCCATGCGTCATTTTTAGACCTTCTTTCCGTAGCAGTAAAAAACTGAAACTAATGGGACTTAGCGCCTGTTTTTGAAAAGTAGCGCCATTTCCGAAAATCCTTGTACATATGACAGCGTCAGTCTTGCAATTGTTTTTCTGAGAGAATGCCTACTTTGCATTTCATTACCGAAAACTGATGCTAGCAAATCTGGTGGCATACGTACAAGCCCCTATCGCCACCACAACATCACTTTTACCGATGTTGTGGTGGCGATAGGGGCTGCCCCTTATGTGCAAGGCAGCGTTAAGCCACTTAACGTGGCGTAACGCTGCCTTGTACATAAGGCCCCCTTTCACGATATGGTTAGCATAAAAGGGGCATGCAGTGGGTGTTGTGGTGGGCGTTCCACTGCAACACCCATTGTATTTGATGCTGCCCCCTATGTACAAGTGTGGCATACATAGGAGGCAGCACCAAAATTAAGACCAGGAAAACCCTAGTCTTAAGTTGGCAAAACGAGGAGAAATGCATTATTTCTCCTAGTTTTTGCTTTTTCTATGTGTGCTGCTTTGTGCAGCACACATGGAAAAAGCAAAATGCCATGGCTTGTTTATGTATAGGAAGGTGTCCCTTCCTGTACATAAAAAAAACCTTTAAAAAAAGCCATTTTGTCACTTTCATGTGTGCTGCATGAAGCAGCACACATGAAAGTGACAGAATGGCATTTCAGGATTGTTTATGTGCAGGAAGGGACACCTTCCTACACATAAACAACCCTATCCTGCACGCAGACACCCTTGAACTCTGGTGCAAGGGTGCCTGCGTTGATGCTAAGCGCCATCGCAGGAGGAAACGCAAGGCTGCACCACATTCTTGTAAATATGGTGCAGCCTTACATTTCAGAAGTGGCAGAGTGTGTCGTTAAGCCAAGGAGGCTATCGACACGCTCCGCCACTTCCTTGTACATATCCCCCCTGGTGTTAAAGAAAATAGCCGATAGCAGTGGAAAAGTCTCGCTAAAGGGCTGTAGTGTCACTTTGTAAATATGGCGCTAAAAATAAAATGCTGCAGCGTCAAAAACGCTGCAGCAGCGTTAGCTCCTTGTAAATTTGCCCCCTTCTTTCAATAAAATGTTTTCATATGTAGTGCTAGAAAATGCAAATATTTTTCTTTTTGACATGAAAATAACAGATGTTTTGTATGTCCATGTAATGACACTCAAGTTACTGTCCTTGAAATGGTTTTGGAATTGAGCGCTTACCTCATTGAGCCATCTGGCAAGAACCTGTTTGAAATAATCTCAAAGTTGATACAATAATTAGCATTTAGGGGGAAAACTTGTACTCATTTAAAAACTAAGCACAATCTTCATTGGCTTCAGAAAATGTCAGTATAAAGAGGGGTGCTACATACCAGGTCAATGGCACTGACGGAGGACGAAATTCTGGCCTTGATTGCGAGCTTCCCGGTATTTGCGCAGGGGCGGCTCCTCCGCAATGGTGGAGAAGCGTCTCCCCACTGGCAGAGCCAGCAGCTAAAAAATAAAACGATATTTGATTATTGTTTTATTTTTAAGCAGCTGGCTCAGCCAGCGTATGCAGGTTGGGGCATGGCATGGGAGGGAGTAGGAGGAGTGCTAAGTGCACTCTCTAAGTGCACATGTGTGTTTGGCTGACCGTCTCAGGCCGACCAAAACACACATGCCCACAAACTCCCTGGTCTGAGCAGGGCGTCTTTCCAGCCTGCTCAGGCCAATCACCGCGCTGCAGAGCTTGGACAGGGAGTCTGATGTAGTCCAACTCCCAGTGCCTGCTGGGACACGGAAAAGGAGGCACCCAGCGCAATGCGGGACGCAGCCGGCAACTTAAGATACGTTTTTTACTTTTTTTTGTATTCTCCACCGCGCTTCCCCTCCAGCGCGCCCCTCCCTGTCCTACTACTTTTTAGGTCGAGCCTCGAGTAGCGCGCAAGCGCTGCTCTGCGAGACTTTAAGTTAGGGGCTTCTGAAAGCTGACCAGACGCTCGTGCGTCATGGCCTTTTCCCTGCGGTTACCCGCAAGCAAAAGGCCATGGTGCACGAGCGTGTGGTCACGCCTGCTGCTCGCAAGCGCGCGCACCACTCGTGTGCTTGTTTTACTTTAGAGTTGCGAGCGTATAAACACATCCCTGTCCTTTCGCTGCTTCAGCAGTGCAATATTTTTTCTTCTTAACTTTAAAGTTGAGCGCGGCACACGCTCACCCATTGACTCTGCCCACTTTTGCCTGTGCCTTCTCCTGCACTTGTTCCGCTACCAGATGGCGCCGAGCGGAGAGAACAGCTACAGAGGGAACTCCGCGACTTAAGATGGAGCCTAAAAGCCACCGGACAGCAGGTACTGCAGCATAGCTGGCCCGAGGCATGCTTATAACAGCAGTACCATGCCGAGTCTTGATGACTTCAGCCGTCTCTGCCCTGCACCAAACTCCCTTCGGCTCACCTGACGCCCGCTTTCACTCCGTTTTCTGACTATGGTAATTGGAAATAGGCTGATTGATTTAGGGCTAATTGCTTTGTTTCCTGACAGGTCTAGTCATATTTTAAATCCCTTCGTTTTTGCTCTGAGTGATAATATGAGGATAGAAGTACTTTAAATCACTCTGAACTATCGGTTTTCAATGTTTTTATTTTTTGTATTCTATTTTACCATTAACTCATCTTATGTATATTGTGATTAATATTAATCGACAATAAATATGATCTTACATTTCGTATCTGTCGTCTTTCTGTGTGTCTTTTCTTCCCCTCGCATCCAAACCCTCCCCTGTCCTCCCTCTACCACGCCCCCTGTCCTCCCGCGCTCTCCCTTCCTTTCTATCACAAAGATTTACTGACCAGCGAGGGCATACATAGCGCTTGTGATCTCTCCGCGCTTGCCCCATGTTCACGGAGCCTGCCAGAAGTCAGCGTTTTATGGGAGTCGTTATGTTATGATCTGCTTGCAGGCACTGAAGGATATATGCCTGGTTTGTAGCAAAATCACAAATTACGTATTTTAGGTCACCTTAAATAAATCAATTAATAAGCAAACCTTTGCAGAACCCTTGCAGCCATTACCTAATCTGCTTTGCCATGTCATTCATTGTTTTTAAAATAGCTGCAACTGTTAGGCTTTATTCATCTTTCTACTCTAGTCAGAGCTGCCTGATACTTTACAGTCCCCCGTGGTCTTACATTCCGGTTCTTCCCAACAAGAACCTGTTTCTAGAATATGTAAGACCTCTGCCCTTTTAAGAGTTCATTTAATAGGTTTTTTTTCACACAAGTCAGTGGTAACATTTTATTTACACCAGAAAACAATAACTATTAAAAATATGTTTAAGTAAAGTTGCACTTCTATCCGGATTCGTTTTTTTAAACAATTTGATTACTTTTTACGCTCCTATCCTGTTATAGTTGTATGGTGCGAATGAGAAGTTGGAGCCCGCTTCTTTTTGGCGATTGAGTAAACAGCAGGTTGTATGTGCTCCAGTGTGTCCTTTCATTTTGCCCTTCCATTTTCCTCCATTGATGGGAAAGGAAAGTGAATTATTGCGCCTGCACCAGCAGAAAACCCAAGATCTCCAAATTGCATAAAATTGTGGGGCATATTAGCAAGACCCACGTTAAAATTATCGCCGTTTTAGCAGCAGGAAACTGCCGCTAAAACGGCGATAATGGGCTTGCTACTATGCGTTATAGAATTCCAATAGAAGCCCAGGTTAGATGTGCAGGACATCTAACCTGGGCTTCTATTGGAATGCCATAACGCATATTAGCTAAGCCTGGGCGTAGTTTGCGTAGTAGCACTTCACGTAGCTACTTGAAGTACAGCTTCAACTACACGTAGCTATGCAAATTGCGTAGTGCGTAGCTGTGTGCTTGACTGCACTGTACAATAATTACCAAAAGCATCTTGTACAGTACAAGTTAAGATAAAATAAATATCTCTGTCTTTATATGCTAAAAATGCATATAGTCATTTCACTAAAGTGAAAACAAAAAGTTAATAAGCAGTGAGAGAGGTGATGATTTTGGTATCCTCGCTAACTTAGGGAGAGAACCAAGCAGATGTCTTGAAAACAAAAAGCACATCTTATTGAACGATTCGGTGGTGGTCCTATCCTCTTAGGACCACCCCAAGCACAGTTATTGGCAAAAATACAATCCCAACCAAAGGCCCTGCAAAGCATTATGGGACGAGATTAGCAGTGGGCAGTGAATATTATAGCATCCAATATCAAAATAATTCTACAAAGAGCTGCAGTTCCACTAGTCGTTACTAGGTGTCCCTCACGAGTCAAATGCAAAAGCTTCATGAAAGGTTTTCAATACTTTTGCATTTGACTCGTGAGGGACATCTTGTAACGACTAGTGGAACTGCAGCTTGATGTATTAATAATTTCAATGCTTTTGCATTTGACTCGTGAGGGACACCTAGTAACGACCAGTTGAACTGCAGCTCTTTGTAGAATTATTTTGATATTGGACACTATAATATTCACTGCCCACTGCTAATCTCGTCCCATAATGCTTTGCAGGGCCTTTGGTTGGGATTGTATTTTTGCCCATAACTGTGCTTGGGGTGGTCCTAGGAGGAAGGGACCACCATTGAATCGTTCACATGATATGCTTTTTGTGTTCAAGGCATCTGCTTGGTCCTCCCCTAGGTTAGGGGGACTCCAAAATCATCACCTCTCTCATTGCTTGCTATTTTATTGTCAAAATTCATTTTTGTGAATTGGTTATATGCTTTTTAGCATAAAAAAAATTGCTTTATCAAAGCATTTGAAGAAGTTTATTATACTCCTGCTACGCTACGTTGATAAGCACAGTTATTCACTCTGCTACGTGCAAATTGCGTAGTGCGTAGTAGCACAAACTTTGCATGCTTCGTGAGCGTAGCAAAGTATTATGCCCAGGGTTAATATTAGCAAGCCTATTATCGCCGTTTTAGCGAAGTTTCCTGCCGCTAAAACGGCGATAATTTTAACGTGGGTCTTGCTAATATGCCCCAGTATTCTTACAGTTTCCCCATAATTTGTAAAATGACGTCGAAAATCGAGACTACAATACAAAGCGTTCAGAAATATAGACTGCAAACATAAAGATAAAGCACAACCGTCACAACAAGCATTTGTAATGCAATAGGTCTCACATTTACACGAGTTTGAGCTACTGGCATTGTAAATGACAATGCCTTTTCTTTATGTTTTGGTTTTTAAAACATAAATAAAAGTCATTGTCATTTACAATGCCAATAGCTTAAACTCTCCGAAATGCAAGACCTATTGCATTTCAAATGCTTGTTGTATGTGGCAGCCACCACTATATTTGCGGTGTGCAAATTCTGCACAATTAATTACCGGTGTTGTGAGGGAACTGCCCAACAGTCCTGTGCAATTACAGGTTAAAACGAAAGTAATAGGAAATAACTGTGAGACCCCGGCTCTCCCGGGAATAAAACCACATTGATTTCCTAATTCCATGAGGTTTAACACCCCCATTCAGCACCTGCTCTAAGCAGGTGGAAAATGGGAGAAGGGGCTTCTGTGAGGGGAGGCGGAGGAGGGAGTGGGGCTTATATGGGAGTGGAGGGAAATGGAAGAAATGTCCTGGTAAGTAGAAGCATTGCGTGCACGCTCATTATCAGAGAAAGAGGACAGGCAATATTGGTGTACACTTGGGAATACAGGTGCAAAAACACCAGACCATTCTTGATTGGGTGGAGCAAAATTCAGTTTGGGAATTCCACTCACTCAACTCAAAATGAGGGTCTACGTACTTTCCCTAATGCTGTCATTAAGGATATGGCTAAAGTAGCAGCCACCTAACCTGTCCAGTCTGCTCCTTTCCATGGAGCAGGAGGGTGTATCCTAGAAAGCTCTCTCCAGTGCCAATAGGATTAACCTGGTGCATTCCTAATAATAGGATTATGCCCACTAAAACTGCCTTTGGCTTTTGCATTCAAATATAAGCTAATGTAATGCATTAGAGGACTTTCGCCACATTCTCTTTGCAGATGAAAAACTACGCTTTGAGCATAAGGTTAAAAGAAACACATTCCCTTACACCTATGCTCTCTGCTTCTATTTTAAAATAGATCGAGATGCAATAGGAAGAGAAATAGGTGAGATAAGATTAGCTAAATATTCAGAGGTAATGCTGGAGAACAATTCAGGCTCTACATCAAATTGTGGGTGTCACTATCAGAGGCCCTACCTGAACAATTTACATCATTGGCAGCGGTAAACTAAGGAACATTTAAATCCTTGAGCAAGACAGCGAAAGTGTATCAACTAGCAAGCCTAATGCAGCTAAGGAGTGAAAGTGCCAGAGAGTATCAACTATGCCCTGCAAGGTGGCAGAATCGGATCGTGACATTGCATGCCCACACATCTCTTTCAGGTGAGCCTAGTAGCTTGACCTAGTCCACTCAGATAGAACACGTCAATATTCCCTGTCAGCATATTTTTGCCAAGTCCCCCACCCAGGTGTGCCCTCTCTGGAATGTAGAAACAGAGAGGAATGGGGTGGAGCATAGTGGTGGTATAGTGAAGCCTCTCTATGTGTAGAAGACGCAAGATGCCGGACCTTACACCAGCTGCAGCACAAAGCCAGTGGCAAGCAGGCAACCCTAAAACACTGCCCATGGGCTCACTGGTTCTGAGCGAACCTGGTAAAAGCATGGTAAAACCACAAAGAACCTGGTGTACCCTGCATGGCTATTGTGCCTCACTGTTAATTCTTTTATCTCCTGACTACCCCCCTCGCCCCCATCCCCATAACAGTTTAGTAATTTCAAGTTTAGAAGAAGGGCTGCAGAATACATTTCTTTCCTTTGACTTTCTTCCATAGAGCCCCATGAGGATGTTACCATAAAATGGAGATAATTTGAGGCCAATGCACACATGCATTTATGAATGCAGGAAATAATACTAAAAGAGTACTCTTTTAAGGACTCGTAAATGTCTTTGTGAATTGGCCCCCGAACCATCCTATTAATAACAGTGCAAAGAAGTCACAGTCCGTTCTATTTGAACTATTGCTCTAAGATTATTGCCACAATAATCCCATTTTCGACATTTACAACATCTACGTGTGAGTGTGTGTGTGTGTGTGTGTGGATGTGTGTGTGTGTGTGTACCTTGCTTTTGGATTCTGGCATTGATTGAAGTTTTACTAGTTGTTAATGAAATTTAAAGAAATGTGGGGCATATTAGCAACAACTTGCGATAATTATCGCAAACCGCGCTTAGCGCGTTTTTTTTTATCGCCGCCTATCGCTGGATTTTATCGCGGAGATAACACGTTATTAGCAACGTTTATCTCCAATGCGATAAAATATCCAGCGATAGAGGCGAATCCCAGCAATAACGCGAGAATTCCAGCGATAAATTCCCATCGCTAAGGAAAGTCTCGCTAATAGGCAGGTGGGGACTTAACCGTAGAATCCACCTCCCATAGACTATAATGGGTAAGTCAGGTTTCTACCAGGTGTAAAAATCCAGCGCTAATCGTGGTTAGCGCACGTTTTTCTATCGCTTCGCGGGCATTGCTAATAGGCGATAGGTATGTTAGCGACTGCTTTCAGTCGCTGTTAGGTTGGGAACGCCTCCTTTGCATGTCATTAGCAATAAATATCGCTGACATGCAAAGCGGCACCCAAACCAGTCGCTATCGCCTGGAAGCTGTCGCTAACACCTGTTAGCGACAGCTTGCTGATAGGGCGGTAAAAAAATCGCCGCTTTAGCGGCAAAAAGTGCCGCTAAAGCGGCGATGAAGCCCTTGCTAATATGCCCCTTAGTTTTTAACAATGCCACATGCGCCATTTGGCTCTGTGCAGTGAATCCAGGATTATGTCGCTCAATAAAGTACTTCCGGGTGACGGAGGGATTGTAGTGATGGGTGTGGCAGGGCTGCAGTATGCTCGCTGCGCAGGCGCGAGGAGAGGAGGACATGGAGACTCAGTTAGCTGATGGGACTTCGCACAACTGGAGCGTGGGTGGGATCCGCCCCTCTTTATTAACTCAACTTGACCTCCAACGTGAGGTCAGGGCAAGCATGCTGGAGTGCCTACAGTGCTAGGGTGGGGCCCTTCGCTGTGTCACATTCCTCAAAAACCTTCAACAAAAGAAAATACTTGCACAGTCCAGTTATCACAAACTGTGCTTTGCTGGACCTTGTTGTTCTGTCTTTGTGCGGGTGATGGCATCATCTTTGATCTACTCACACATAGTACTCAAGCCTTTTTGGTCTTTTGGTCTTGTTGCAGTGTGCCTCAGGTTGTATGGATGACCCCTGACTGGGGGAGCCACAGTGGTCAGCTCAGGTGTTCCTGCAGGCACGGCCGCTCCTTGGCTTGGCGGAGCCACAGCCAGTGGCTGTCCCTGGGGTGACTGACTTCTAGGTCCTGATCCTCTTCTCTGTTCACCCGGGGGATATGTGGCTCGCTGGCCGGGGCTATAGGCAGTTGGATGACACCACCTGGTGAAGACAGATGTATTTCACATGACACAGTCAGAGCTATTTTTTGAGTTCACCATTGTGCCCTTTCTGGCGACTACTTGTAGTGGACAAACTTCGAATGGAAGTCAAAACTTCCCACCAGGGTGTCAATCTTGCCCTAGGACCCAGTCTCCTACACAGATTTCCAAAGTTTTCGTCATGCGCACTTCGCTGGCATTGGCATTATTCCTCGCTCTTCTCTGTTGTATTGCTACAATGTCAGCGGGCTTTGGGGTCCATGCTACTGCATGGGGTATGCTGCCCCGGACATTGCGCCCAAACATGATGTCAGCGGGTGCCCTGCAAGTTGTGCTGTGGGGAGTGCACCTGTAGGCCCATAGGGTTTTTTGGATCGCCTCCTCAACGTCAACTTGTTGTTCGCTCCCCATGTGTATGTATTTATTTAGTGTGCATATTAGTCTATCCACCTCTCTGTTGGCTTGAGGCCAATGGGGCACGATCTTCCTATGTTTAATGACCATGGACTGTAGATATTGCTTGAAATCCAGATTCTGAAATGGTGGCCCGTTGTCACTAATGAGAGCATGTGAGACCACAAATGTTGTGAAAATTTTGTCGACACTCTTCCTGGTGTGCTATAATGATGTTGCCTGCACTACCTCTACAACAGGGAATTTGGAGTATGAATCAGAGATGACTATGGTTGGACATGGCCTTTCTTAGGAGATTTCCCAAAATCTTTTTGCTTTTTCTCCTCCTGGTTTTTGCTGATTCTCTTTCCGGGACCTTAGGACTCTGGGCGCTTTCCAATTGTAATGCAATTGGAAAACTCGTGCACACTTCCTACACATGCTAGGAAGTGGTGCTTACTTGATTGGTTTAGGTGTTGTACCTCTGAGTGCCCTGTAAAAAAGTACACCGCATTCCCAGGGCAGGTACTGCACTGGCTGATGGTGGGACACAGCTTTGATTGTGCCACTCACCAGACTAGCCTTCCAAACATGTATCAAGCCTACCAGTGCAGGCCTGTGGGTGCACAGTTGTGCCTATGCTCAGGTTGCCATTTTGAACTCATAAGCCAACCATGAGTGGGCCTTCCACCACCACTAGAGCACCTCAAGTGTAAGCCCTGAGGGGTGAAGCAAGTGGCAGGCGAAAGGCAGGGCAGGTACACAAGAGTGTTCCCTGCCCAGGTAGAGAAGAACCCCCATGTGGGTTTTCCCTACCTAGGAGGTCAGCTCCTCCCAGGGGACAACAATGGGTTGTGCTGCTTCTCTTGTAGTGGCCTTAGGGCTCTGGGCACTTTCCCACTGTGAATGCAGTGTGACAGTGCATACTTCCTTCCTACACATGTTAGGAAGGGATGATTATCTGATATTTTTAACCCATCTCCAGCTTGCCATTGCCGGCCTGTGTGCACGCACTTGCATCTATGGTGTTTTTAAACATGTGTCAAGCCTGCCATTGCATGCCTCTGGGTGCGCAATTACACTTATGTTCAGGTTGGCCTTTCTAAATCATTGGCCGAGGCTGAGGGTGCCTTTCACTAACACTAGAGTTCCCCTCGGGTAAGTCTTAAGGGGTAAAGCCAGTGGTAGGTGAAAGGCAGGGCAGGTACCCAAGTGGGTTCCCTGCCCAGGTGGTGAAGAATAGTCATGTTTGTTTTCATTACCTATGAGGTTTGCTCTTCCCATAGGTTAACATGGGTCAATGGTTTAAATTACTTCAAGCTGCAATTGTGGCTTACAGTGGAGCAGCTTCATAACGTTTCCTATCATTGGATTCACAATGGCAAACCCTCTACTGTGGTATTATATGTCATTTATAGCTTAGAAATGCCACTTCTAGAAAGTGCAAAAAGAACAATTGATGAACAGAATGCATTACAATGTCATACATTCACCCCAGTACAGAGACCTGGGCCTAAATCCATCGTTTTTGTTGTTGTTTTTTTTTAGAAAGTGGGCATTTCTCTGCTCTAAAACATTTTGTGTGCCTTTTATTTTGACTCCAGTCCACACTGGAGGATGGGGGAGCACATGTGTGCATTCCCCAGAGACAGCTATAAACACTGGGCATGCAACTGGAACAACAGATCTCTGCCATTTGAGGGCCTGGCTGGATAAATTGGAGGAAGAGGTTTTGACACTTGGCCTCTGGCCAGATCATGGTCCCACTAAAGATTAAGATCTGCATTCCACTGCTCCATGGCAGACTGGACTGAAATTTAGGGGAGACGTCTGTGGTTCAAAGCAAAACCCTCTGAACTGCCCCCCACTTCAAAGGCACACTACAGTATAACTACTGGTGCCATACATCAGCAGGGTAGAGGTACACTTTTGAGCATGTGGGACTGGAGATCCTGGGACTGCGTGGTGCACACTGCCATAGGAATCCGCTGTGCACAATGGAGGATTACTGCCATTGGAAGGGACCGTGCACCCTTCCTGAATTGTGGGTGGCCTGGGCTGACTACCTGCTGCTGTGTTGCATATCCGTGAGAGCTCTGCTTGTGTAAGAGACGGGGTCCAGTGGTCATCCCCATCTTGTTGAATCAGTGCAGCCCCCAGGTCTATAGGGCTGGCATCAACTAAACTCTGATTCTATGGCAGGGTCAAAGGGGGCCACCACTGTGTCTTGGAGCAGTGCCTTCTTGATCGCTTGGAAGGCGTCGTCTTCCTCCAGACCGCACGCCAATGGTGTTAACACTTTGGTGACATGTCTTAGTGGGCCTGCCAGCATCGCCAAGTTGTGAATGAACTTCCTGCAGTATGCAGCAAGGCAGAGGAACCTCAAGACCTCCCTGTGGAGGATGGGGTGGCTGCATCTCTGATGGCGACGCATTTTGGGTGGGTCAACTTTAACGCCGCCCTTCGAAAAGATGTAGCCAAAGAACACCATTTCTTGCTGAAAGAACTGGTATTTTACACAATTGAGGGTGAGGCCAGCTGTCTCGATCTTCGGAGGGTGGCATGCAGGTGGAGGCGATGACTGTCAAGGGTGGGTGCATGTATGGGGATGTCGCTAATGTTGATGACTCTTTCGAGGCCTCTCAGTATCTCCCAGATTGCATTTTGGAAGACCTCCGCTGCCAATGATATTCCAAAGTTGGCCCATCGATAGCGGCGGTGGGCAATGTGCATGGAGAAAATTGTGATATACCTGCTATTCTTGTGGATTTTAGTTGGTGGTAGCCAGAGTTCAGGTTCAGTTTTGAGAACCAGGTAGTGCCGTTGATGTCAGCAATGAGGTCATCGATTGTGGGGGAAATGTGCCGTTCTCTATTAATTGCTTTATTGGGGAGGTGCATGTCTATGCAGATGCAGATGTAATCTGGTTGCTTGGGTTTGTTGGCGACTACCATGAAGTTGGGTCAGAGACTTTCTCAATGACTCCTCCAGTTTTTGTAGTTCTGCCTCCACCACTAGACGGAGATGGAATGAGACTCTGTGGTGTCGTAGTGCCACCGGGCGGACTGTGGGGTCAATGTGAAGTGAGATTGGAGGACCTTTCAGGCAGCCTAGATCATTGAAGGAGACAGACGCATTAACTGAGATTTGGTAACTCATTTGAATAGAAATAAGGACGAGATTTTGTGTTTCCTTTTCAGTAATTATGGAACCACTGGGCCTTAGCAGATTTCTACATTAATTCCCTGACGCAAGTAGTGTATGTGAGGAGGATTCCCCCACTACACTCTATAAGTGACATCGGTCCGTTTCTCTATCATTTCGGAGCCCTAGAAGCCCATCAACATTCAAATCCTCCATCCAGTCAAGGGTGGTTTCTGGTGCCCCCTTCTTAGTCCTGAGGAAGACCCCGGCGTAAGGACCCAAACAACCTACTTACCTTTTGGGGTTGAAACAACGACTACATCACTGCCCTATGCCAGTTTGATCAACAGTGCTTGCTTCACTGTGATAGTGTATTGAAAACAATGGCTTTTTAAATGTCTCCATGATTATTGTATAGCCGAGTGAAGCCGGCTCTATTTGTAATGTATTTGATGTCACTACCTCTCTCTTTTCACTTCCCCAATCCTCACAAAGCGCACCTTACTATTTCCCCCCTCTTTCCCCCACTTCGTGGGGCACTTGATATAATACGCTGTTCCAGATTTATTCTGATGCTCAATATTATTAAATAATATTGAACGCTTTACTTTATTGTTGTGTAATTTTAACTAATGCCGGCTGGCATTTAATTACGTATTTTTTCGAACTGTTAGACTGGGACCACTCCCTTTCTGTACTGTATTCTACCCAGGTCCCAGGACTCATCTGGGTTTACCCTTTTGTGTAACTAGATCATTGAAGAGGAGAGGGAAGTTGAGGTGTAGCCAATCTATGTCCCCTGAGGGTTCCCCTATGGCCACAGTGAAGTGAATGAGATGTAGCCATTCGGCAGTGTCACAGCTGAGGAGCATTTCAGAGTCTGCATTGGTGACAAAGAATTTTGCTGAGCAAACACAAGGGGCCTGATTCACAGAACTAACTTACGTCAAAAACGTAAAGTTAGTACTTTTTGGTATTCACAGAATACACTTACTCATTTTGGTATTCACAGAATGAACTTACTCATTTCGGTATTCAGAGAAGTTAGTAGTCCTAACTTTAGGACTCCTAAATGCCTTCTGTGAATACCAAAAGTCTTAAAGTTAGGGTTTTTCTCAGTTTAGGAGTAGTAAAGTTCTAACTTTTTTCTCTGAATACCGAAATGAGTAAGTTCATTCTGTGAATACCAAAATGAGTAAGTGTATTCTGTGAATACCAAAAAGTACTAACTTTACGTTTTTGACGTAAGTTAGTTCTGTGAATCAGGCCCAAGGAGAGGATGGACGGAGCGCTGAAACTGTTCAGGCACTCAGCCCCAGTCACAGATCTGGGTTGAATCCATCATCAATGTTTAGCTCACTTCACCACCTCAGTTCAGACCCACCTATATGCAAATCAGTCTTGACCCTGTGCCTCATGGGTACAGTCCAGCCCGAACTGCCAAGCCACGTCTTACCTGAACCGGAAACATTCCATCCATCAATCGTTTCTTTTGAATATGTCGCCCCAAGTGGGAAGGGTATGCCCAGACGTGGGTCCCGTGCTCACTACACCACTGGATTCAAGCTAGCCTGGCTGATGAAGGGTGATGCCCTGAAACTGGTCCCAGGATGCTTGTTTCCGGTCCAGGGAGGACCTGGCTTGGCAGTTCCGGTTGGAATGTTCCCACAAGGAACAGGGTCAAGACTGATTTGCATATGGCTGGGGCTAAACTGGGGTGGTGTGGTGAGAAAAAGAATGATGGATTTAACCCAGATCCTTGTGACTGGGGGTGAATGCTTGCATTGTCCAGCATTCCGTCCATCAATTGTTTCTTTTGCATATGTCGCCTAAAGTGGGAAGGGCATGCCCAGACGTGGGTCCCGTGCACACTACACCACTGGATTCAAGCTAGCCTGGCTGATGAAGGGTGATGCCCTGAAACCGGTCCCAGGATGCTTGTTTCCGGTCCAGGGAGGACCTGGCTTGGCAGTTCGGGCTGGACAGTTCCCAAAAGGAGCAGGGTCAAGACTGATTTGCATATGGCTGGGTCTAAACTGGGGTGGGGTGGTGGGGTGGTGTGGTGAGCAAAAGAATGATGGATTTAACCCAGATCCTTATGACTGGGGGTGAATGCTTGCATTGTCCAGCATTACGTCCATCAATTGTTTCTTTTGCATATGTCGCCCTATGTGGGAAGGGTATGCCCAGACGTGGGTCCCTTGTTCACTACACCACTGGATTCAACCTAGCCTGGCTGATGAAGGGTGATGCCCTGAAACCGGTCCCAGGATGCTTGTTTCCGGTCCAGGGAGGACCTGGCTTGGCAGTTCGGGCTGGACTGTTCCCATAAGGAACAGGGTCAAGACTGATTTGCATATGGCTGGGTCTAAACTGGGGTGGTGTGGTGAGCAAAAGAATGATGGATTTAACCCAGATCCTTGTGACTTGGGGTAAATGCTTGCATTGTCCAGCATTCCGTCCATCAATTGTTTCTTTGGAATATGTCGCCATAAGTGGGAAGGGTATGCCCAGACGTGGGTCCCGTGCTCACTACTCCACTGGATTCAAGCTAGCCTGGCTGATGAAGGGTGATGCCCTGAAACCGGTCCCAGGATGCTTGTTTCCGGTCCAGGGAGGACCTGGCTTGGCAGTTCAGGCTGGACTGTTCCCACAAGGAACAGGGTCAAGACTGATTTGCATATGGCTGGGTCTAAACTGGGGTGGTGTGGTGAGCAAAAGAATGATGGATCTAACCCAGATCCTTGTGACTGGGGGTAAATGCTTGCATTGTCCAGCATTCCGTCCATCAATTGTTTCTTTTGCATATGTCGCCCTATGTGGGAAGGGTATGCCCAGACGTGGGTCCTGTGTTCACCACACCACTGGATTCAAGCTAGCCTGGCTGATGAAGGGTGATGCCCTGAAACCGGTCCCAGGATGCTTGTTTCCGGTCCAGGGAGAACCTGGCTTGGCAGTTAGGGCTGGACTGTTCCCACAAGGAACAGGGTCAAGACTGATTTGCATATGGCTGGGTCTAATCTGGGGTGGTGTGGTGTGGTGAGCAAAAGAATGATGGATTTAACCCAGATCCTTGTGACTGGGGGTGAATGCTTGCATTGTCCAACATTAAACCATCAATTGTTTCCTTTGCATATGTCGCCTTAAGCGGGAAGGGTATGCCCAGACGTGGGTCTGGTGCTCACTACTCCACTGGATTCAAGCTAGCCTGGCTGATGAAGGGTGATGCCCTGAAACCGGTCCCAGGATGCTTGTTTCCGGTCCAGGGAGGACCTGGCTTGACTGTTCGGGCTGGACTGTTCGCACAAGGTACAGGGTCAAGACTGATTTGCATATGGCTGGGGCTAAACTGGGGTGGTGAGCAAAAGAATGATGGATTTAACCCAGATCCTGGTGACTGGGGGTGAATGCTTGCATTGTCCAGCATTCCGTCCATCAATTGTTTCTTTTGCATATGTCGCCTTAAGTGGGAAGGGTATGCCCAGACGTGGGTCCCGTGCACACTACACCACTGGATTCAAGCTAGCCTGGCTGATGAAGAGTGATGCCCTGAAACCGGTCCCAGGATGCTTGTTTCCGGTCCAGGGAGGACCTGGCTTGGCAGTTCGGGCTTGACTGTTCCCACAAGGAACAGGGTCAAGACTGATTTGCATATGGCTGGGTCTAAACTGGGGTGGTGTGGTGAGCAAATGAATGATGGATTTAACCCAGATCCTTGTGACTAGGGGTGAATACTTGCATTGTCCAGCATTCCGTCCATCAATAGTTTCTTTTGCATATGTCGCCCTAAGTGGGAAGGGTATGCCCAGACGTGAGTCCCATGCTCACTACACCACTGGATTCAAGCTAGCCTGGCTGATGAAGGGTGATGCACTGAAACCGGTCCCAGGATGCTTGTTTCCGGTCCAGGGAGGACCTGGCTTGGCAGTTCGGGCTGGACTGTTCCCACAAGGAACAGGGTCAAGACTGATTTGCATATGGCTGGGTCTAAACTGGTGGTGTGGTGAGCAAAAGAATGATGGATTTAACCCAGATCCTTGTGACTGGGGGTAAATGCTTGCATTGTCCAGCATTCCGTCCATCAATTGTTTCTTTGGAATATGTCGCCGCAAGTGGGAAGGGTATGCCCAGACGTGGGTCCAGTGCTCACTACACCACTAGATTCAAGCTAGCCTGGCTGATGAAGGGTGATGCCCTGAAACCGGTCCCCGGATGATTGTTTCTGGTCCAGGGAGGATCTGGCTTGCCAGTTCAGGCTGGACTGTTCCCACAAGGAAAAGGGTCAAGACTGATTTGCATATGGCTGGGTCTAAACTGGGGTGGTGTGGTGAGCAAAAGAATGATGGATTTAACCCAGATCCTTGTGACTGGGGGTGAATGCTTGCAGTGTCCAGCATTCCGTCCATCAATAGTTTCTTTTGCATATGTCGCCCTAAGTGGGAAGGGTATGCCCAGACGTGGGTCCCATGCTCACTACACCACTGGATTCAAGCTAGCTTGGCTGATGAAGGGTGATGCCCTGAAACCGGTCCCAGGATGCTTGTTTCCGGTCCAGGGAGGACCTGGCTTGGCAGTTCGGGCTGGACTGTTCCCACAAGGAACAGGGTCAAGACTGATTTGCATATGGCTGGGTCTAAACTTGTGGTGTGGTGAGCAAAAGAATGATGGATTTAACCCAGATCCTTGTGACTGGGGGTAAATGCTTGCATTGTCCAGCATTCCGTCCATCAATTGTTTCTTTGGAATATGTCGCCACAAGTGGGAAGGGTATGCCCAGACGTGGGTCCAGTGCTCACTACACCACTAGATTCAAGCTAGCCTGGCTGATGAAGGGTGATGCCCTGAAACCGGTCCCCGGATGATTGTTTCTGGTCCAGGGAGGATCTGGCTTGCCAGTTCAGGCTGGACTGTTCCCACAAGGAAAAGGGTCAAGACTGATTTGCATATGGCTGGGTCTAAACTGGGGTGGTGTGGTGAGCAAAAGAATGATGGATTTAACCCAGATCCTTGTGACTGGGGGTAAATGCTTGCATTGTCCAGCATTCCGTCCATCAATTGTTTCTTTTGCATATGTCGCCCTATGTGGGAAGGGTATGCCCAGACGTGGGTCCCGAGTTCACTACACCACTGGATTCAAGCTAGCCTGGCTGATGAAGGGTGATGCCCTGAAACTGGTCCCAGGATGCTTGTTTCCGGTCCAGGGAGAACCTGGCTTGGCAGTTAGGGCTGGACTGTTCCCACAAGGAACAGGGTCAAGACTGATTTGCATATGGCTGGGTCTAATCTGGGGTGGTGTGGTGTGGTGAGCAAAAGAATGATGGATTTAACCCAGATCCTTGTGACTGGGGGTGAAAGCTTGCATTGTCCAGCATTAAACCATCAATTGTTTCCTTTGCATATGTCGCCGTAAGTGGGAAGGGTATACCCAGACGTGGGTCCCGTGCTCACTACTCCACTGGATTCAAGCTAGCCTGGCTGATGAAGGGTGATGCCCTGAAACCGGTCCCACGATGCTTGTTTCCGGTCCAGGGAGGACCTGGCTTGGCAGTTCGGGCTGGACTGTTCCCACAAGGTACAGGCTCAAGACTGATTTGCATATGGCTGGGTCTAAACTGGGGTGGTGTGGTGAGCAAAAGAATGATGGATTTAACCCAGATACTTGTGACTGGGGGTGAATGCTTGCATTGTCCACCGTTCCATCCCTCAAATGTTTCTTTTGCATATGTCGCCCTAAGTGGTAAGGGTATGCCCAGACCTGGGTCTCGTGCTCACTACACCACTGGATTCAAGCTAGCCTGGCTGATGAAGGGTGATGCCCTGAAACCGGTCCCAGGATGCTTGTTTCCAGTCCAGGGAGGACCTGGCTTGGCAGTTCGGGCTGGACAGTTCCCACAAGGAACAGGGTCAAGACTGATTTGCATATGGCTGGGTCTAAACTGGGGTGGTGTGGTGAGCAAAAGAATGATGGATTTAACCCAGATCCTTGGGACTGGGGGTGAATTCTTGCATTGTCCAGCATTCCGTCCATCAATTGTTTCTTTTGCAACAGAATTTTGCTGGGCATGAGTGGGCACCGTGGGACTCAAAAATGGTGAAAGCGCTAGCCAAATGGATTGGGGTCATTCTCCTTTATGCAAGGAAGCGCGCTGTTGTGGGTCTCAGGATGGGCCACACGACCAGGGTGTGGAGTTGCCATGGGCTGGTGATATTTACTGATGCGCCCATGTCGATGAGTGAAGTGTTGGGGTAGTGTCAAGGATGACTTGGCTGGTGGGGTGGATTTGTATTGTCTGTTGCCCAGGCAATAGGGCATAGGAAATGAGGAAAATATGTTTCCCGTCTTTCTCGACATTGCCTTACCTTCAGCCGGGCGTGGGTGATGCCCTATCCAGAGCAGGTCGGAGGTCTTGTGTGACCTCTCTCACTCTTTGGTGGCATGGCATGTCACAACCACGGGGAGCAGGCAATCGGCATCCTCCCCAACAGACCTTGGCAAAGTGGTTGTGGTGAAGTCAAGCAAAGCATGTCTTGCCTCTGGCCTGGCATTCAGGGAGGGGATGAGGAAAGAGTTTGCGGTATCCACACTGGTTTTTTGGGAGTTCCGTTTCTTGGGCAGACCCGGGGATGGGTCAGCGAGGTGGTCCTTTTGTGATGGCCACAGCTGTTTCCATTTTGATGTGCTGAGGGGCAGGCTCTGGCGTGGCCAAACGTTTCTGAAAGGCGAGTTCAATCTGCTCTGCTCAGTTATTGGAGAGTTCATGGGCACATGTGAGCATTTGAGTTTCGTTGAGAAGCATATTGGGCCGGCAAAGGAGGTGCCGTCAGAGCATGACCGAATGCCAGGCTTATATGATCTGGGTGCACACCTCTTTCTAGGGGTCATCTTCAGTTCACGTGCTGGCCAACTCATAAAGGTGAGTTTAAAACAGGTAGATGGATTCGCCCTCACGCTGGCGGGCTTGCCTTAGATTGAACAATTCTAAATCGGGGTTCATTTGGGGGTTAAAGTGTGCATTAAGGGCTGTGATGGCTCCTTTGTTGTCATTGTCAGTGGCAGTTTTGGGGCGAATGCAAAACAGTTTGAAAATCTCCTCCCCCACCTAGTGTAACGGGAGGGAGTGTTTTGTCTTGCATTGAAATAGTTGTTGCGGCGAGCCACCAAGGTGCACCAGCGGGCAGCGACAGTGGTGGGATCACTGAGCTCGCTAAAAGGACATCCCTCCAATGGCATGAGGTGGCATGGAGCATTGCAGTGGTGGTGCCAGTGCGTGGGGAGTGGGTGGGCCTGGATGAGTTGGCGCAGCCTTCACGTTCTCCTGTCAATCCACGCTCATAGTGCGGGGTGGTGCACCAGGTAGAGGGCAGAAGGAAGCAGGCAAAGCATGCAAGGCAGGAGAGTGTGATCCTGGCACTGAGGTGGGAGAGCGAGTACTTACAGCAGAGGAGTGAGTACCTGGGAGGCGACACTAATTGTTGTGAAGGTCGCCAGTATGTGGACTCCATTGCTGATGTTGTCAGGCTCAGGTGAGTTTGCTGGGCGTCTGTACCAGATGAGGCGGTCACAGGTTGTCACAAGCAGTGAGGGAGGAGGCCTGGCTGTGGACAGGAGCATTGCAGGTGCCCAATGCGTAAGATCGGGGCATCATATGTCCGTGGCTGTTGCAATGCCACTGAGGTTGAGCAGGCAGCCGGGGCAGGAGAATGGGAGGCCGCGGGGCCAGCTCCGTCCGCATTGTCACTGTAGTGATAGGCAAGACAGTTGCACACTATGAGTGTTGCGCGGGCACTAATAAAGTCTTTATTGACTCACCTTGACCTCCAACGTGAGATCAGGGCCAGTGTCGGTTGGTGGAACATCACATTGGGGGGCGCAATAATATACACGTAGCAAATACATGTAATACACATATAATACACATATATGCATATTCACTTATATACATATACACATACACATAACACATAATACACATAATAAATAGACAATAATATACACATTAACATAAATATCCACGCTCTAAAAGGCAATGTAGGCCTGTGCCTGCTCTGCTCTCCAACACAGCTGTCCAAGACAGCTAGGTTGGAGAGGTTTGAATTACATATGTTGATTTGGCCGTAGCAAGGTAACTGGCCAAACCAACATGCGCTATGCAAACGTAAGTTGCCACTCCTCACTGCTGCCAATCGTTGACAGCAGTGACGAACTGGCCCCGCCCTTCCCTCGCACTCCATTTGCTGGCAGAAAGTGTCAATAATAAAACAGTAATAAAATCATTTTATTACCATTTCATTTTTTACGATATCTGCCAAGCAGTGTAGGGGGGCGGTGGGGGCAATACTACTCCCCTCCCACAGAGGAATGGCTGCTGATCATGGCGTGCATGTGTGTGTGTGTGTGCTACAGCACCAGAGCGGGCCACCATGCTGTGTTACAGAGATGTACACAATGTCAAGGGAAATGTATCTTTTTATTGTAGAGGCAGGTCATCATAAATGTAAAACTGCACTCGCGAAGACACCAGATGATAACTTGTAAGGCTTTTTAAAATTTCACCTTCAGATGTGTGATCTCTCTGAATGTTGAAACCTTATAAAGACACAAAGTACCTTTTTAATAGAGCTGGTGAAGGGGTTGTGGGGTTGCATCGGAAGACAGATCGTCATGGGTGCATCTGTGAGTTGAATGTCACACTACCAAGGCTGATTGACTATATAAAAAGGGTCAATGGACTTTTACTGGTATTTTCGCAATAAAAGGTTTAATAATTTGCATGCGTGCTTTTCAACATGGAAGACATGCAAAGTCTGCAAGTGAACCAGAGTCATGGTCTCAGCTGCTGAAGAAATCACACTGACCTTGGGTATTTAATGCAGGAGTTTATTTGTCCTTTCTCACCATCGTGCTCAGGATAACAGGGACCTACAACAATATCCATTGTGAAAGCCAATAGGTCTAGCTTTTGTAGAGTGCATTCAAACAAAGACATGACTGTGTCGCACAGTCATGACCAACCCCCTGCATACACACACACACCATATACCCCTGCAGTAATGGACAGTCAAATATGCATACAGGCACAAAATTGCATTAGCCAGGAAGTATATTGGTATCCATGCATAATGGAATGCCAGTACGCCATCTCGTGTAGTTGTCAGAACCCTGAACTTCCATTTATTTAGGGATGCTGAAAAGCTCTGATGCAGTTTAACAACCACAGAATTCAGAACATTTCCAAGCTTTTCTTGATTTTCAGATCTGAACAGTATCTTTGCTTTCTAGCATCTTCTCAATCAATTATGGTCTGTTAAAAGTGTCATTCTCCACTAGTGATACAGTAAATCTGCTACCCCTACATTCACTCCAGTTCCAAAGTGACTGCAACATTGTGTCAGCTGCCTGTGACTGCAGCTTGATCACTCCTGATGAATCCCCCAACAAGAGATTTCATATATCATGTAAATGATCAGGCATCCATTCCCACAGACTATAAGGATGGGGACACGCCTGAAGTAGCTGAAACGCAGTCACAAGGACACTAGTGCCTGACACTCGTCACCAAAAATTATCAATCGACCACCGTGCTTCTGCAAAGTCTTTACCCATCAATAGAGGCAGGGAGGGAGGGTGCCTAGTCCTGTTCTGATTGACTGCAGCAGTGCAGGATTGGGGCTGAAGAACAGGAACCCCATCTCCTACTAAAAGCACGGGGTGAATTACTCTCACCACAAGCAGGGAAATAAGCAGAAAACCAAGGTCTGCAATGGGCAAGGGACAAGTGGAAAACTCCAAACTTAACAATTTGATAGGAACTAAGGATTGTTCACTTTCACACATTACAAATAAAGCATGGGCCTAATCCAGACTGAAAAGAGAGCAAGCTGCAGTGCACAAACCCTTGACAAAAGTACTTACCTCTACTGGAATGGTGAAGGCCACTCCTAGATTGGCTAGATTGTCTTTGCAGTTATTGGATTATAACTATGAAGTGAAATACTTACCTGGAATAAAATATCATGTTGTAGACTTTTTGAGCAGATTTCCACTTAGGCAATGTACTTCCGGTTTAAAGAGTGAGTTCCAAGAATACACAGTTGCAGCGATTGACAAGATATAGTGTGTTGGTATATCGAAGGAAGAATGAGTACAAGGTTATCGTGAGCATCCTGTATTGCTCAAGGTGCAAGAGTACATGCAGTCAGGTAGGCCATAAAAAAAGGAAAAAGGACATTAATGCGTTTGAGAGACACTTATTGGAAATCAAAGATAAATTGTCATGGGAGGATGACTTTTTGCTAAGAGGGGTGAGAACTGTACCTCCAGAGTGTTTAAGAAACAGGATTTTGTCCATTATCCACGAGGGTCACATATGAATTGTCAAAAGCAAAAGGAGGGTCAAAGAACAATACTGGTGGCAGGGAATTGACATGCAGACTGAGAAAATGATGAGAGAATGTTGGGAGTGCTGTTAGGGGATAAAAATGTAATAACATTTAGACCACTTTTAGAGCCAAACAAATGCCCTGAAGGTCCCTGTGAAGACCTAACTATAAATATTTTGGGGCCATTGAAGAATCACTGTCGGTAAAGTTGCTATGAAGTGGTGTTAGTAGAACGTTTCACTAAATTGGCCTGAAATTTGTATTTCCAGTTTGACAGATTCTACTACTGTAATCAGATTTTTGGAAGACATATTTTTACATGAGGGAATTCCTAATACCATTCTGAGTGATAATGGGACTCAATTTAAGTCTGGTGAGTTTCCCAAAATTTTGGGGAGGAATAACATTAAGGGGCCGATTACGATGTTGTTCGGAAAGGCTCCGAATGGGATTCAGTATTGCAGAATCCGATTCGGAACCCTTGTTTCCATACGAATCGTACACATTTCCCAATGACCGCTTACGATGCCCAGAAACCGTCCGGGCAGTCCGAATCGGTTCCGAAAGGCATTCGGACTGCCCAAGTCTTTCGAAGCCAAATCGTACAGCTCTATGGACACGGTTTCCGAACGAGTGATTACGATGACCGATTCGGACAGCCATTCCAATTCGGTCTGCCTGACATGAAACAGCTGTTGGAATCTGTCTTTGGGGGCCCGTTGCGGGCCCCCCTTCACCCAGAGGCATCCGATTGGGGCCCGTGGGGGTACCCAGGGTCCCCTCTTCCCACCCATGCACAATGTGGCAGCCTCCATGGGGTGGCACCACAGGGTGCAAGGTTTTCCCCAACCACATCTTTTTTCAATGGGAGCCTGTGTTCTCGTTCGAAACACAGGCTCCTATTGAAGTCAATGCTAGTCTGACCGAACGATGTTGGGAAGCATTGTAATCGGTCGTTCGGACTCGCAGGACCCGATTCGTTCGAAAACAATTCCGAGATCGAGTCGTTTGGAACAGTGTCCGAACAACATCGTAATCGGCGCCTAAGTGGAAGCATACGTCTCTTTACCATCCAGCAGGGAATGGAACTGTGGAGCGCTTGAACAGAGTGCTAATGGGCGTTATCCGTATGGCCATTAAAAATTGTAAGATTTGGGAGATAGAAGTGAAGCGGTTGTTGTGGGCATACCGTGCTTCTCCTACAATCAGTGGTTATAGTCCGTTTGAATTATTAAGAGGTAGGAAACCTTGCACGAAGGACAATGGAGCTTGCTTAAAAAATAAGTTGTTGAACAACTGGTCAATGGAGTGTGTAAAAAATAATATAATGAAGGTGGAAGACACATACAAAAAATACTAGGATTCCAAGCAGAGGGTGAAATCTGCCAAACTCAATGTGGGAGATTTTGTCATGGTCAAGGTTCAAAGAGTGCAGAGTAAATGAAGTCAAAATTCAAGGGTCCCTACAAGGTAATGGAGATGAGCAACAACTCTGTGAAGTTATGTAATGGTGAGGTATGGCATTTAACGAAGATTGCCAAATGTAATGCTTCTAAGTGTTGGTGTGGAACTGTGGGTGGTAGGAAGAATTGGTTGTGGGATTGTGATAGTAGGATAGAAATTAGGTCTGGTGCTAAAATAAGGAATGCCAGTAGTACTACAAATGATACTCAAGAATATGAACAACACAGGGAGGTGGATGTGGAACAAGAGTGTGCACCATCCATGAGCGGTACAGGGAATTCTACTCCTTTGAACAATAAAGAGTGGAAATGTGTAGAGGGTAAAATTACAAGATGTAGAAGGAAAGTTGTAGTACCAAAGAAGTTCAACGATTTCATTACTTATGCGTGTGATGCGTTCTAAGGCAAAGTAGTAATTTGACATATTTGGAATATTCTGCTTTGAGTTTTACATTGTAATTTTGGTTATTCCAATGTACAGTATTTTGTTATAGGGTTATGGGAATTGGTTGGAGTTTTTAGATGTGTGGTGTTGGAAATGGCCCTTTTTGCAGGGTCATCCCTAAACTTTTTGCCTGCCTCCTGTATTTTTGCTGACCTGTTTCTGTTGGTTTTATGACTTTGGGCACTTTACCACTGCTGTTCAGTGCTAAAGTGCATATGCTCTCCCTTGGTAAATATGTCTATGTGAATTGGTATATCCCTGATTGGCTTATTTGGTTTACCTGTTAGTCCCTAGTAGTGTGGCCTGTGTGTGCCCAGGGCTGGTAAACCAAATGCTGCTGGTGGGCATGCAGCGCTGGTTTGCGCCACCCACAGAAGCAGCTTGTAAAGTGTGTCTCAGACCTGCCACTGCAGTGTCTGTGTGCAGTCCAGAACTGCCATCTTGGCTGTGAAGTGCACTCACTTCCCAGCCCCTGAACCTTCCCTTGGCAGCCTGTAAGTCACCCCTATGGTAGGGTGCATTGTATGTGTAAGGTAGGACATGCCTTGGTGTATGTAGCATGTCCTGGTAGTGAATTACACCCCATTTCGTTTTTCACTACTGTAAGGCTACCTGTTCCTCATAGGCTAGAATGGGCAGTTTGACTATTACATTCTATAGTCCTAACTGACCCCAGGGACATGGTAGAAAAACGAATTTAGTATGCCTGAGCTCAGAATATTAAAATACATCTTTTAGTGAAGTTTATTTTTATATTCTGTGTTTGAAAATACCACTTTTAGAAAGTAGGTATTTTCTTGCCTAAGCCTTCCAGTGTGCTCTGCCATTATGTGTATTGGCTGTCTGGTTTTAGAGGGGCAGGGCAGGCTGAGTCAGACCTGGGTTGAATAGAGAGATCTGCATTTAGAGTGTGGGGAGGGGTGGCTCCTTGACCTGAATAGGGCTGTGCCTGGCAAGGTGAATGCTGGCTCCACCTCCCACTGTGTGTCTGCTAGCAGACCCCCTCTTTCTGAAAGGAAGGAGGCAGCCTGGTAAACAAAGTGCTCCAGGCCTGAGCAGAACTGGTTCTGGCTAGGTTCAGTGACTGGTAGCTTCTAAGAACAAAGACTTTTGGGGTATAAATATCTGTGCTCAAACCCCTACATTTTTGTATTGCTTTTGGATCTGGAGAGGAAACTCTGTCCGTGCCACTGGAGGAATCTGCAGGAAGTGACTGTCCTTGTGCTTGTGTGTTGTTTCTTGCACTGGCCTGCAGCAGTGACCACTGGACCCTGAAGAAGAGGAAAAGGAACTTTTGAGAGAACTTTTATTTTTGTTACAGCAATTACCCAAGGGCTAGGAAAAGAGCTAGCCTCCTGCTGGAGTCTCAGGCACATCTGACTCCACCACCAACCTCCTGCTTCCTCCCTGTGAGGATTGCTATCTGCTGATGAGACTCCTGTGAGTTCCAGGGCCTCTAGTTTTGCTTCAGAGAAAAGAGTGCTGGAAATCGTCGCTAACGCACGTTTGCGAGCCGCTGCAGCCGAGAGCGCTGGAAAAATCATCGCGCTGCTGCCGCTGGGTGCTCGCAACACGAAACCATCGCTAACGCCCCTTTGCGAGCCGCTGCAGCTGAGACGCGCTGGAAAAATCATCGCGCTGCTGTCGCCGAGCGCTCGCAACCCCTAAAGAAATCATCGCTTCAAGACATCGCTTTGCGGACGCCGTGCGTCCGCCATTTTCATCGCATCGCACCGGATTTCATCGCTCCCTCGCGGAGCGTCATCTCTTCGCATCGCAACACAATCGCACAGCGCAACAGGATCGTCGCATCGACTTCTCCCTCGCGGCAAGAAAGTCATCGCATCGGCGGCCTAGCGTGCAGAAGTTGGTCGCAGTGTCTCCGCACGCATCACGCAGATCGGCGCATCAACCTCCCTTGCGGCAATGATTTCAACGCATCGCCGGCCTCGCGTGCCGAGAATCATCGCTACCACTTCTTTGCGACATTTTGTTGGTTTTGCTACTAAACCCAGGTACTTTGTGAGAGAAAGGGTCGCAGAGACCACTGCTTTGAATTTGAACCTTATTTTTGCAACCTTTGAACTATTTTTTGACAGTCCTTCAACAGCCATCCTATTTTTGACAGTCTTATGAGAGAAAGGGTCGCAGAGACCACTGCCTTGAATTTGAACCTTATTTTTGCAACCTCTGAACGAGAAAGGGGCGCAGAGACCCCTGCCTTGAATTTGAACCTTATTCTTGCAACCTTTGAACTATCTTTGACAGCCCTTCAACAGCTATCCTATTTTTGACAGTATTGTGGCTTTTACAGTTATTGGTTTTGTGATAAATCTGCCTTTATATAAAGATACTTATTTTTTATAACTACTTGTGTGGTGTCCCTCTGTAGTGTTCCTCACTGTGTTACTGTGTATGGTCATAAATGCTTCACACCCTGCCTCTGAGATAAGCCTACCTGCTCGTGCTACGTTACCACAGGGTTGAGCAGGGGTATTAAAGAGGGTAGCCCTCTCACTCTGACTTAGGAAGAAGGGTCCCTACTTGGACAGTGGCCAGCCATTGCCAACTAGAGACCCCCCATTTCTAACATTGGTGGCAGCGGTGAGGATCTGGACTTGCATTTATGATCGCATACAGTAATTATGGTGTACACTACTAGTGAGTGCAGACCATAACGTACCGCATACATTTTTTGAGAGTTTTTTTGGATCCTATATTGTAATTGATATTGCCGGTGATTTTTCACCCGCACACATTTTCTGAGAGTTTTTGGGATCCTATATTGTGATTGATATTGCCGGTGATTTTTCACCCGCGCCCATTTTTTGAGAGTTTTTGGATCCCATATTGTAATTGATATTGCCGGTGATTTTTCACCCGCGCACATTTTTTGAGAGTTTTTGGATCCCATATTGTAATTGATATTGCCAGTGATTTTTCACCCGCACACATTTCTGAGAGTTTTTGGATCCTATATTGTGATTGATATTGCCGGTGATTTTTCACCCGCATACATTTTTTGGAGAAGTTTTCTTCTATCTTTTATTGATATTGCCCGTGATTGTTACAATGGGCAAGCCTATGTTTTATTGATATTGCCGGTGATAGTACCCGCATACATTTTTGAGAATTGTTGGATCCTATATTGTGATTGATATTGCCGGTGATTTTTTACCCGCATACATTTTCTTGAGAAGTTTTCTTCTATCTTTTATTGATATTGCCCGTGATTGTTACAATGGGCAAGCCTATGTTTTATTGATATTGCCAGGTGATAGTACCCGCATACATTTTTGAGAATTGTGGGACCCTATATTGTAATTGATATTGCCGGTGATTTTTTTACCCTCATACATTTTCTTGAGAAGTTTTCTTCTATCTGTTATTGATATTGCCCGTGATTGTTACAACGGGCAAGCCTATTTTTTTTTATTATTGATATTGCCAGATATTGCTACAATGGGTCTTACTGAAATGAGACCTACCTTTTATATAGATGATCTGTTGACCTACAGTCTAGAGGAGCTAAGGGGGTTCTGTGAGGAGAGGGGCTTAGCAGTGAGTAGGAAGGAGACTCAACTGTCCCTGCAGACATCCCTGAGACTTTGGCAACAAGACAGATGGAGATTCTTGGAGTCCCAGTACACCTACCAAGAGGGTAGTTGGTCTGAGGGTGGCTCTGGAGAGTCTGAAGAGGAGGAAGAAAGTGTTATGGAATATCTCATAGGTGGGGAGTTCCTTGATGAGTCTAGTGCCTATGGTAGTGCCAGATTCCCCTCAGGGTCCCCAGAGGAGTTGGTGGACAGGCGGGAAGGTCCCATAGGTAGGGAGTCCCTTGCTGGGTCTAGTGCACAGGGTAGCACCCAATCCCCTTCATGGTCCCCAGAGGAGTTGGGCAGACAGAGGGAGAGGGAGTACCAGCTGGAATTGGAGAGGCTCCAAATAGAGATTGCCCAGCTGGAGGCGCACCTAGCGCAGATAGCAGAAAAGGAGAAGTTAGCTCCAGAGGGTAGGTTACCCCTGGAGCGCAGTTTTAATTGTCTGGATTCCCCAGAGAGGGTGGGGTCCAGTGGTGGCAGCAAAATTGAAGTATATAGTGATGACAGTGTAGTACACCCACCCAGAGATGTAGCACCTGACTTGAAGGAGGGGGTTGATCTACACCAGGGGATTCAAGGATATGAGGTAGCTCCATTAATGTGCAGTGTCCCTGAGGTGGATTGGGGAACTAGCGCAGGGGCCCATAGTCCTAGTGAAAGGAGGGAGACTCTACCAACTCTGGATGAGAGGTGCAGGGAGAGGGGTTCCCCCGTGGTTGAAGTCCTGGTGTATGAGTGTGAGGACCGCCCAGAAGAGTGTGGGTTGAGTGATAGACAGTCAGTTAATGTCTCGCCCATTTAAAGAGAGTGGTGTGGGGTACGTATGTGAGACACTGGATTGTGAGGTAAAGGTTAGCACCTGCGTGGAACTGTGTAATCCAATTGTGGGAGAGCATATTGTGAGTTCCTGTTTTCCAGAGCTAGGCCAACACCTGTCAGATTGCGAGTTCTCTGATCCTAGGGAACTTGCACAGGAGGCAGACCTCTGGGTGAGTACCAGAGGCCCTGTAGAGGCATTAGGGAATGACCCTAAGCGAAGTGGTTCAGAAGTTTTCCAACCCAGAGTGCTGGGAAAGGTTAGGAGTGTTACAGCTGGGTCCCCTTGTTGTGAGGAGGTTGTAGGGCCTCACATCCTGTCTCGTGGGAGCAGGGGTGAGACTGGGATAGGTCCCGAAGTGCCCCAACCTCAGTCTCCAGGACTGGATGGTTCCATAAGGGAACACCAGGTAGGGAGCCTAGTCTGTCTGGATGGACCGTCCATTGTCGGGGGTACCCCCGTGTTAGGTGAGCTGGGAGTGCCTGTAGTCAGGCCTCCATCAGTTCTTGTGCCTGGCAGTGCCACTCCTAGGGGGAGGGTACAGAAGTCCAGTCTGAGGGATGAAAGGGGGAAAGAGTCCCCAGTGGAAGAACCAGTGGGTCAGGGGCCAGCCAGAAGGGCTGAGCCTCATAGGATTGGCCATGGTGACGCCACTTCTGTCCTGGGGCATCTTCACGCACTGTCAGAGGGACAGGAGGTCGTGAGCTCTGTGCCAGGCAGACTGTCACGCGACACGCTAGGTATGTGTCACCCTCAGGAAGTCCTGTTTGGCCAGGCAGTTGTTCAGCCGCAGGGGTTGGTCCCTGGGTTGGTAAGTCAGGTCCAGGAGTTGTCTGACCTGGAGGGAGGGACCACTGTAAGCAGTGTCCCGACCATTTTTTCCAAGAGAACCACTCCAGGTGGGAGGGTGCAGTATGCTGGAAGGGGGTGCAGAGGGAGGGAGTCCTCGCCTCTGACCCCGGTGCAACCTGAGGGTTTTTTCAGGTTGGTAGGTCAGTTGCAGGGTCCAGGCCCTGAACTGGTGGAGGGGTGTGTTTCCCTTGAGGGGAGCCTGTGTGCTCCCCAGGAAGTCCTGGTTGGCCAGGCAGTTGTTCAACCACAGGGGTTGGTCCCTGGGATGGTAAGTCAGGTCCAGGTGTTGTCTGACCTGGAGGGAGGGACAACTGTAAGCAGTGTCCCGACCATTTTCTTTCCTAAAAGCACCACTCCAGGTGGGAGGGTGCAGTATGCTGGAAGGGGTGCAGAGGGAGGGAGTCCTCGCCTCTGACCCCAGTACCACCTGAGGGTTTTTCCAGGTTGATGGATCAGTTGCAGGGACAAGGCCCTGAACTAGTGGAAGAGTGTATTTTCCTTGGGGGGAAGTGGTGTACTCCCCCAGAAGTCCTGGGTTGCCAGGCACAGGCCCAGCCTAAGGGTACAGACCCTAGGTTGGGGGGCCAGGTTCAGGGTGTCCCCCCTGATCTGGAGGAAGGGGCAACTGCTAACAGTGCCCCTCCCGGTTTGTGTTATGGGGGCACCTCTCCAGGTGGGAGGGTGCCAGGCCCCAGTAAAGGGGGCGGGGAGAGGGCAGCCTCACCCCTGAACTCCGCCCAGTCTAAGGGTACAGACCCTAGGCTGGGATACCAGTTGCAGGATAGAACCCCTGAACTGGTGGGTGAGTTGTGCAGGGCCCCTGCCGCAGGTGCCCTGACAATTCTGGAAGGGGGTATCGCTCCAGGTGGGAGGGTACCGAGCCCCAAAGAGGAGGACCGGGTGTGGGAGAGCCCACCCCAGTCTCTGGCCCAGCCGCTGGGTACAGGCTCAGGGCTGGTAGGTCAGTGTCCGGGTGCTTTGCCTGACCTGACAGGAGGGAGAGTGTACAAAAGGTGCCAGGCACCTGGGGTTACTGCCCCTCACTCTCTGATGCCACAAAAGTTTGAGAGCCCTGAGAGGTATAGGGCTTGGATTTCATCACTGACTACTGTCAGTGATTACTGGGGCTTGTTGTTTATCTGTTGGGACACCCCTGGGGGCCAGTTAAGGTTAGATGCTGCACAGGTGGTGTCCACAGGTGAGGGCAAGAGTTCCCCATGGGGTATCTTAGGGGGCCCTAGGAGTGTGGACAGAGGGATCCACCAGGGTTCAGATTGGAGTAGAGCTGGCATATGCCCCTGCAGTTGCGGGCCAGTTCCGTGTTCTATCGCCCGAAGCAGGGAAGCCCATCAAAGTAGTGATTGGTCTACCCTGCGTTTTGGCTGGAAGGGGTTGTGTTGGAAATGGCCCTTTTTGCAGGGTCACCCCTAAACTTTTTGCCTGCCTCCTGTATTTTTGCTGACCTGTTTCTGTTGGTTTTATGACTCTGGGCACTTTACCACTCCTGTTCAGTGCTAAAGTGCATATGCTCTCCCTTGGTAAATATGTCTATGTGAATTGGTATATCCCTGATTGGCTTATTTGGTTTACCTGTTAGTCCCTAGTAGTGTGGCCTGTGTGTGCCCAGGGCTGGTAAACCAAATGCTGCTGGTGGGCATGCAGCGCTGGTTTGCGCCACCCACAGAAGCAGCTTGTAAAGTGTGTCTCAGACCTGCCACTGCAGTGTCTGTGTGCAGTCCAGAACTGCCATCTTGGCTGTGAAGTGCACTCACTTCCCAGCCCCTGAACCTTCCCTTGGCAGCCTGTAAGTCACCCCTATGGTAGGGTGCATTGTATGTGTAAGGTAGGACATGCCTTGGTGTATGTAGCATGTCCTGGTAGTGAATTACACCCCATTTCGTTTTTCACTACTGTAAGGCTACCTGTTCCTCATAGGCTAGAATGGGCAGTTTGACTATTACATTCTATAGTCCTAACTGACCCCAGGGACATGGTAGAAAAACGAATTTAGTATGCCTGAGCTCAGAATATTAAAATACATCTTTTAGTGAAGTTTATTTTTATATTCTGTGTTTGAAAATACCACTTTTAGAAAGTAGGTATTTTCTTGCCTAAGCCTTCCAGTGTGCTCTGCCATTATGTGTATTGGCTGTCTGGTTTTAGAGGGGCAGGGCAGGCTGAGTCAGACCTGGGTTGAATAGAGAGATCTGCATTTAGAGTGTGGGGAGGGGTGGCTCCTTGACCTGAATAGGGCTGTGCCTGGCAAGGTGAATGCTGGCTCCACCTCCCACTGTGTGTCTGCTAGCAGACCCCTCTTTCTGAAAGGAAGGAGGCAGCCTGGTAAACAAAGTGCTCCAGGCCTGAGCAGAACTGGTTCTGGCTAGGTTCAGTGACTGGTAGCTTCTAAGAACAAAGACTTTTGGGGTATAAATATCTGTGCTCTAACCCCTACATTTTTGTATTGCTTTTGGATCTGGAGAGGAAACTCTGTCCGTGCCACTGGAGGAATCTGCAGGAAGTGACTGTCCTTGTGCTTGTGTGTTGTTTCTTGCACTGGCCTGCAGCAGTGACCACTGGACCTTGAAAAAGAGGAAAAGGAACTTTTGAGAGAAATTTTTTTTTTGTTACAGCAATTACCCAAGGGCTAGGAAAAGAGCTAGCCTCCTGCTGGAGTCTCAGGCACATCTGACTCCACCACCAACCTCCTGCTTCCTCCCTGTGAGGATTGCTATCTGCTGATGAGGCTCCTGTGAGTTCCAGGGCCTCTAGTTTTGCTTCAGAGAAAAGAGTGCTGGAAATCGTCGCTAACGCACGTTTGCGAGCCGCTGCAGCCGAGAGCGCTGGAAAAATCATCGCGCTGCTGCCGCTGGGCGCTCGCAACACGAAACCATCGCTAACGCCTCTTTGCGAGCCGCTGCAGCTGAGACGCGCTGGAAAAATCATCGCGCTGCTGTCGCCGAGCGCTCGCAACCCCTAAAGAAATCATCGCTTCAAGACATCGCTTTGCGGACGCCGTGCGTCCGCCATTTTCATCGCATCGCACCGGATTTCATCGCTCCCTTGCGGAGCGTCATCTCTTCGCATCGCAACACAATCGCACAGCGCAACAGGATCGTCGCATCGACTTCTCCCTCGCGGCAAGAAAGTCATCGCATCGGCGGCCTAGCGTGCAGAAGTTGGTCGCAGAGTCTCCGCACGCATCACGCAGATCGGCGTATCATCCTCCCTTGCGGCAAGGATTTCAACGCATCGCCGGCCTCGCGTGCCGAGAATCATCGCTACCACTTCTTTGCGACATTTTGTTGGTTTTGCTACTAAACCCAGGTACTTTGTGAGAGAAAGGGTCGCAGAGACCACTGCTTTGAATTTGAACCTTATTTTTGCAACCTTTGAACTATTTTTTGACAGTCCTTCAACAGCCATCCTATTTTTGACAGTCTTATGAGAGAAAGGGTCGCAGAGACCACTGCCTTGAATTTGAACCTTATTTTTGCAACCTCTGAACGAGAAAGGGGCGCAGAGACCCCTGCCTTGAATTTGAACCTTATTCTTGCAACCTTTGAACTATCTTTGACAGCCCTTCAACAGATATCCTATTTTTGACAGTATTGTGGCTTTTACAGTTTTTGGTCTTGTGATAAATCTGCCTTTATATAAAGATACTTATTTTTTATAACTACTTGTGTGGTGTCCCTCTGTAGTGTTCCTCACTGTGTTACTGTGTATGGTCATAAATGCTTCACACCCTGCCTCTGAGATAAGCCTACCTGCTCGTGCTACGTTACCACAGGGTTGAGCAGGGGTATTAAAGAGGGTAGCCCTCTCACTCTGACTTAGGAAGAAGGGTCCCTACTTGGACAGTGGCCAGCCATTGCCAACTAGAGACCCCCATTTCTAACAGTGGTATTGAAGGAATTCTGGAATGTTGTTCTGTCTTCGTCATGTAGAACTCTTAGGAGTTCAGGAGAATGAAGGTTGGGTGGAAGGGGCAAAGGGCACAGAGGGAACAGTGCTGGAGGAGGTTTCTCTCTCTTTGTGCTCCTGGTTGGGGTATTAATAAATATATCTAACAACAGCTCTTTTCTCGACATGTTATCTTTACAGTCGTCTTTGGGTAAACCAAAGAGTGCAGACATTTTATTGAAAGCTACTTCTGAATTTTACCTCTGAAATTATATGGTCTACTGGTTTGTCCTTGGAAATCATATGTGTGACCTGCACTGTGCCTTGACCAATGAACATTAGGATTGTAAGGCCCATAATAAAGCCCACTGTGGCAAAATAAGGTCTATTGTGGCTTATTGTGGTTAGTCTTTTATATGGATGATAATCCACTGTGGAGATGGACGGTTGCTCGTGCCGCACATACGGGTTTACTAGTTTGCTCTGTTAAAACACTTGGCCCCCCACAGTCTGACCACAGATCATTGATCATTGTCTGACCAGTGGCAGAGGGAGTCTATAAGTGTCTGGTGGTCTCCCTAGGTTGTGGAAGAAGAAGCAATCACAGTGATAGGTGTGGTCTGGTGTTATTTGATTGGATTAAACCACTTAGAGCAGAGTTTGGGAAGGGCGGAGGTGATGATCTCCTCTGACTTGAGTAAGCGTTATATGCTGCCCTGTGCCACCAACTATTACATTATTTAGGCACAGTCACTTGCTCAATGGACCATTGCCACTTGGATTTAAATGGGGAAATGCACACTTAAATCTAGTGCTCAATTTAAAGGATCATACTAAACTACAGAAAATACACCTTATCCTATGTCATCTGGAAGTCTCGATAATAATGTTATGGAGCCAAGTGATACAATAATAGGCCATCTAAAAGTGAGTTCATACAATCAGCAAATGACCAAGACCCCTCTGAGGATATTAGGACCAAGTGTCATGTTAAAAAAGAACTAAAAATGGGACATAAAATCCAAAACTTGATTAGTCAAGGACAAAATTTAAAAAGAGAAGAGGTGCAAAGTTAACAGTTAAAGACTGCATGAAATTGAATGTGGATGAAATTGTTCCTGGTAAATCTCCAACCTCTGGCGACCGTCAGAAAAATAAAAAACAAGTAGACTTAATTGATTTAACAGCTCCCTTAGACCCCTCATTATTGAACTAAGTGGCACAAGAGGCATATAATAAGAGTGTAACATAGGTAGCCACACAGGCCATCTCGATGGTTCCAATATCTGCTTTCTCTAACTAAATATTTTAGATGAAGAAGGTTTGAGTATTTGTCCACACAATATTCACATAAGAGCCATAAGCAAGATCACAAGTTGTAAAAAGAACCATGAAATGACAATTGTAGCACAGGCCAATGCCGCATTCGACAAGCAAACTGTTGATTTGATTGATGAGGGCTGTGTACAACCTGTCACTATCAGGTGTCCCTTGAAAGAGGTAGATCTAGTTGCACTCGAGGCTCTAGCACCATACTTAATTGATACAAATAATGTTGATGTTATTATATGCACCACCGATACTGGAAGCCAGGATAAAAATGTAATAATAGAGTAATAAACACTTACAAGAAGTAGTTAAACATGGAGGACCGGATGTTGCTTTAATTTGTCCTGTGGAGGGTAATATTGCAAGTGACAAGGGGATTCTAGATATAGTTGCAAGCGATAGAGTTTTCAAGGATCCAGTCAATATGCCTTTTTGTAACATGCTTTCAGATAAAATCTGTGTTTGGGATATTAAACAGTTATCAAGTCTCATTGCTAAACAAACTGAAGCAGATGGTATTACTCCTTTGTTTCAAAGAAGACTTTCTCTACCCTATATAATCGATTTTTCCTCGACTCACGATGTGAGTTGCCTTGCAGAGAGCATTTAAATTATTAGGCAAGATGTTATGTCTAATACAGAAAGTTTTACCCTCCCTAGTCAAAAATGTCCTCATTAGGCAGTAGAGTTAAATAGTTATCAGGCCTGGCTTGATCCAATGAATAAAACTATTGATCCATTGCCCTTCTTTTAGCTCAATTAGTAAAATATGTGGAAATAATGCAGACATCCATCTCAAAATGTTGCATATTTTAGCAAAACAAAAAGAAGGGTTTGGAAAAGATAATGTGCCAAATGGTAACCATTTAGGTAAGAGACCTGATGTTACTCTCAAGGACTAACAGTGGCAAGACTTTCAGTTTTGTGATAAATCCACCCAACCAGAGGCAGCTTGTCTTGCACTGAAGTGCAAGAGAGAGGCTGAAAATTTTCAATCAGCAACAGAGTTAACGAACCAGAATTATTGCCACAAAGAGACTCAGGGCCTTATTTAGATCTCGGCAGATGGAATACTCTGTCACAAATGTGATATCTCGAACACCGTATTACGATCTCCATAGGATATAATGGGATCGTAATAAGGCGGACGGGATATCTGTCACGTTTGTGAGTATTCCCCTCCGCCAAGTTCTAAATCAGGCCCTCTGTTTGAAAGTTCTTTAAGAGTAATGTCCACAGTTTTGGGAAGTGAGAATGAATCTGCTGATGCTCTGACTAGCAAATTTATGAATCCAGTTACAGACATTTTATTAACTTCCAGTGGAGCCACTGTATGCAGAACAGTAACATTACGAATCACTACCGGCTCACAATCGATTTCTTTACACATTGAGAAGGATACATCAACAAGCCTGAAAGTATTTTCTATATTTTCAAAAATTGTAAAATCGAGGCTCACTAAAAAAATACAAAGGAGACGGATAAGGAGAATAACGAGGAAAGATAGAAGAAAGCTAAGGCTGGATCGCCTCCCTGCAAATACAATAAGTGTTCATGTATCGAATAGTGATGATTTACCTTCTTTAAAGGATGGATCACTAGACAAGTCTAACGATGTTGAGCCAACATGCGAAGAGTTGCGTTTGAAGGGCTGTCAAACACAGAATGAGGCTCAAGCGTCAGGAAATGATACACCTGAGTAGGTTTTCACTCCGATTAACCCAATTTCTAATATTCCCGAGCGTCATACAACAACTATTCAGATGATTCAGGTGAAAGATATAGGTGTGGCTCCTAAAAACATACTCTCATTAGAGGACCAGGATCAGAATGGGGATGCGGTTTGCAAGGTTTTATCAAATTATGATTGTGAGGATAAACAATATATCAGGTCGAACCAGTATCAAACAGATGAAAGTTTCCTGTGGCTTATAGATATTTTTGCTGATTACAACTGTGACCCTTTCTTAAAAAGATCTAAGATTCTAGCAATTTTTGCCACTATACCAGTTATCAAAAATTACCTCAAGGGTTATCTCCTTGGTGGAGTTTCCAAACTATTGGAATATATTTTTGGGCTAGCTGAATGCTCTTTTACACTTTAAATCTGGATTCATTTTGAACGTAGTATTAAACAATGTGGATAATCTCAGACCCACATGTATATAAATCCATTTATATGCCAGATATGACGAATCCTAGCCAGAAGATTGTCCCAATCTCTGTTATATCAGATGGAAAGGTCAAAAGTCCCAATGATATACTGGCTCAGAAAGATGGTAGACATAAGGGGACAGTATTGGAGCACATTACAGTAAAGTTGTCAGATAAGAGTCATGAAATATTCACAAACCACAGAGATCCATACGATAATAAAGTTCAGGACTGGAACTGGATTGCTTCTATGATTCAACCAAGGAAGAAGGTTTGTAAACCCCATTATCTAAGATCCTTACTTCAAACTTCCTCACATTCTTTCATGCAACATAGCTGGACTAAAGAAGAATTTTAAATATTTAACAGCTGTGCTACAGGAACAAGATATTACAGTTATTAGCGTACAAGAAACTTGGGTTACAGATGACATGGTGTTGAATGACTATTTGGCTTTTTAATCGAAAATCCGTGAAGTGTTACTATGGCCGACCAGCCAGTGGCCTTCTTACCCTAGTAGCTGTTAAGTATATAACTAAGAGTCTCCAAATCTTCAATGAATTTTCAGATTTTTAACCATTGCTATGCTTAGTCTGGGTTGTATGGACTCCCCAAATATGAGGTGTAAAGGTACTAATTTGATCATTTTCAATGTATATTTTTTTTCCCAAAAAATCACATACATTGATATTAAGAAACTTGACAATTTTCCTGGAAAGAATTTGTTGTAAATTCCCCACATATTCAATACTTTTTCTCTTCAGTTTTAATGTGAATATCCAATTGAGAGCTAAATCTGATGATTTTCAGAGTACAAAAGAAAATGGTATGGGGATCCCAGATCAAATCTTTGGTATTTCTTTGGGGGTGTCAGGGATCAAAAGTCGGGTGGTGATGCAGAAGGTAAAAAACTGGGGGGCATATTAACAAGCCGGCGATAATAAATTATCGCCGCTTTAGCGTCTGTTTTCAGACGAAAAGCGGCGATAATTTTATCGCTGTATTAGCAAGGTCACGCTATCGCGTAAATCCTTGCCCTATCGCCCTTTCCCATAATGCCCATCCTGCATCTCTAATGAGATGCAAGGTGGGCGTTACTGGGCGTACCCCAGATGGGCTACGTTGTAAATATCGCCGATGTGCACATCGCGATATTTACAAGGCAGCCCACAGGATGATAGCAGACGTTAGATTTTGGCGAAAACGGCCGTTTTCGCCAAAATCTAACGTCTGCTATTATCCCGACTTAGCCATCCCTAACATAGGGGTGGATTGTGCTGATACGACCACAGGGTCGTATCAGCAAGGTTATCGCCGTTTGCAGGGAACATCGCTGGAAAACCAGCGATGTTCCCTGCAAAAAGGGCGATAACCTCGCTATCTCTGGAATTTTTATCGCCCTGGAGAAGCGTGTTGTTAATAACGCGCTACCAGGGCGATAAGTTCCGGAGATAGCCAGCGATAGGATATCTATCGCTAAGCACGGCCAGCGATAATTATCGCTGGCCGTTGATAATATGCCCCCGGGTGAGTTGCTTGATGCATTGAATATGATTATAATTAATAAGTGATGTAAAGGTGATCAGCTGTCTCAAGATACGTTTGATAATGGTGGGCTCTCTTTTCTTATTGATTATGCAATAACAACTGCTGAAGACTTCCATTTGGTAGTAGATCAAGTGATAGGGTTTAAGGGTTGTAGTGATCACAAGTTGTTGTATTTATTCCTTTTTCATGATTTGTCAAAAAGGGAAATTTGGGAGAGTGCTAATCAGATCAGGACCCTAAATGGTAGAAAGATAATATGGTCAACAAAACATAAAAAGCAGACCCTCAAAATGATAAGAGTTCTCTTACAGTCAATTAAAGGCTCATTAACAGGATCAGTAATATTAGATTATATTATTAATTTTATAGATAAAGTCCAGAATGTTGCTGAGAGAGTGGTGGGTACAGGCTGGAGGGCTAAGGATAAACTGAGCTTGCAAATTAGGTGGCCGAAAATAGAACTTAATAGACCAATCAGAGAGACTTTTAAACAGAAGCTAGGCCACAGGGAGGATGGTATTACAAAACTAAAGAGGAACTATAGAAGAGAAATAAGAAGTTTAATTTGGGAGAAGAAAGAAAATGTATGGGCTCAAGTTGTTACAACTCTACGTAAAGGCAAAGGACAGCTTTTTTGGAAACTGGTAACCAAAAAGTCAGGTAGTAGAAAAAATGGATGCCCCACCCGTGTAAGAAGAGGGTTGGACACAATAGATTAGTAATTTATATGAAATTAAAGAAAATTCTATGAAATTGACAGCGGGGTTTTGTTAAAACTTATCTCGCTGTGAATGCAGCTGGTAATTTTGAGAATCCAAAAGAAAATAAAGGGTTTAAACAGGTCGCGGGCACAAGGGCTTGCTGCTAATTTATTAAAAATGGATGAAGGTTTGTCGACCCAAGTGTTCTTTCCGTTTTTTATCTCTGTCATAAGATTGCATACAATTCCAGAAACATGGAAAGGAAGCATTAGGGCTCCAATTTTACAAAAAGGGGCTAAAAGAGTTACCTCAGAATTATAGAATGAAAACTCTCCTCGATATACCAAGTAAAATATACGCTAAGCATATGCGTGGATAAAGAGTTTGCACTCCCCGTTATACAATTCGGTTTTAGAAGAGGGCTTTCTATGATTGGTGGTTGTTTGGCATTGAAAACTATAGTCAAGGAATACGTTGGGAAAATGTGCCAGCCACTTTGTGAAGCATTCATTGATTTATCCTCAGCTTTTGATACTCTTAATTGGTCTCTTCTCTGGGCTAAAATAACAAATTGGAAAGTGCCACTGGCTCTGTTGAAATTGATTATGCTGCTCTATGAAGATATTTGGACAAAAGTGGAACTAGGAATGTTGCTCTCTCAAGAGAAATAAATACCCCTAATGGGTTGAGACAGGGTTGTATCTTAGCCCCAATGCTGTTCGCTATGTATGTAGTGGATGTTCTGGGTTTTCTTACCACTTTCCATGTGTTTCCACCCAAATTAGGAGGTAAACTAATTTCTTAAATGTTCTATGCAGACGACATGTTTATAGTGGATTTCAGGTGACACCTGTAGGTCTACAGAGGCAATTAAATTCATGTGCCTCTTATTGCAAAGCAGATGATTTGATAATAAATGTCACTAAGGCTAAAATAATGCTATTTTTCCAATAAACGTCAGATTCATAGGATGAAGTGGCAGTTAAATGGGGTTCAGGTGGAGAGAGAGTACAAATATCTTTCACTGCTATTTCAAATAAACCTTAATTTTAAATCCCACATATCACAACAGATAATTAAAGCAAATGCAATTGTGGGTTCTTTGTTAAGTCTGGACTCAAAGTAGGGGCATAAATCGGGAGAAGTCTTACGTGTCACATATAATTTAAAAATCTCTAACCTTTTAATCTATGGTTGTGAGCTATTTTCCAAGAAGGAATTATCCTCCCTTCAATCTATAGAAACAGACATTTGGAAAAAATGGTTGGGCTTAGAAAAAGGAAAAGTCAATAGGTTGAGGTTGAAGTTGGAATTTATCAATATTAAATTTAATGGCCAGCAAAATACTGCAAATTACTTCTTTAGCTTGTGGAAAGCTTCTTCAGGATCATTTAAGTCCTTGATAAAAACACTCTTGCAGCTTGACACAAAGGAGCCTTTACACACAAGATGATGGACGGAATGTTGCACATTGGCAAAACATTCACCCCCAGTCACAGATCTGGGTTTAATCCATCGTTATTTTGCTCACCACGCCACCCCAGTTCAGACATGGCCATATGCAAATCAGTCTTGACCCTGTGCCTCATGGGAACAGTCCAGCCCGAACTGCCAAGCCATGTCTTCCCTGGACCGGAATCAAGCATCCTAGGACCGGTTTCTGGCTATCAGCCGTCATCAGCCAGGATAGCTTGACTCCAGTGGCGTAGTGAGCACGGAACCCACGTCTGGGCATACCCTTCCCACATAGGGCGAACAGCAAAACACACAAGATGATGGACGGAATGTTGCACATTGGAAAAACATTCACCCCCAGTCACAGATCTGGGTTTAATCCATCGTTATTTTGCTCACCACGCCACCCCAGTTCAGACATGGCCATATGCAAATCAGTCTTGACCCTGTGCCTCATGGGAACAGTCCAGCCCAAACTGCCAAGCCATGGTTCTCCCTGGACCGGAATCAAGCATCCTAGGACCGGTTTCTGGCTATCAGCCGTCATCAGCCAGGATAGCTTGACTCCAGTGGCGTAGTGAGCACGGGACCCACGTCTGGGCATACCCTTCCCAGATAGGGCGAACAGCAAAACACACAAGATGATGGACGGAATGTTGCACATTGGCAAAACATTCACCCCCAGTCACAGATCTGGGTTTAATCCATTGTTATTTTGCTCACGACGCCACCCCAGTTCAGACATGGCCATATGCAAATCAGTCTTGACCCTGTGCCTCATGGGAACAGTCCAGCCCGAACTGCCAAGCCATGTCTTCCCTGGACCGGAATCAAGCATCCTAGGACCGGTTTCTGGCTATCAGCCGTCATCAGCCAGGATAGCTTGACTCCAGTGGCGTAGTGAGCACGGGACCCACGTCTGGGCATACCCTTCCCACATAGGGCGAACAGCAAAACACACAAGATGATGGACGGAATGTTGCACATTGGCAAAACATTCACCCCCAGTCACAGATCTGGGTTTAATCCATCGTTATTTTGCTCACCACGCCACCCCAGTTCAGACATGGCCATATGCAAATCAGTCTTGACCCTGTGCCTCATGGGAACAGTCCAGCCCGAACTGCCAAGCCATGTCTTCCCTGGACCGGAATCAAGCATCCTAGGACCGGTTTCTGGCTATCAGCCGTCATCAGCCAGGATAGCTTGACTCCAGTGGCGTAGTGAGCACGGGACCCACGTCTGGGCATACCCTTCCCACATAGGGCGAACAGCAAAACACACAAGATGATGGACGGAATGTTGCACATTGGCAAAACATTCACCCCCAGTCACAGATCTGGGTTTAATCCATCGTTATTTTGCTCACCACGCCACCCCAGTTCAGACATGGCCATATGCAAATCAATCTTGACCCTGTGCCTCATGGCAACAGTCCAGCCCGAACTGCCAAGCCATGTCTTCCCTGGACCAGAATCAAGCATCCTAAGACCGGTTTCTGGCTATCAGCCGTCATCAGCCAGGATAGCTTGACTCCAGTGGCGTAGTGAGCACGGGACCCACGTCTGGGCATACCCTTCCCATATAGGGCGAACAGCAAAACACACAAGATGATGGACGGAATGTTGTACATTGGCAAAACATTCACCCTCAGTCACAGATCTGGGTTTAATCCATCGTTATTTTGCTCACCACGCCACCCCAGTTCAGACATGGCCATATGCAAATCAGTCTTGACCCTGTGCCTCATGGGAACAGTCCAGCCCGAACTGCCAAGCCATGTCTTCCCTGGACCGGAATCAAGCATCCTAGGACCGGTTTCTGGCTATCAGCCGTCATCAGCCAGGATAGCTTGACTCCAGTGGCGTAGTGAGCACGGGACCCACGTCTGGGCATACCCTTCCCACATAGGGCGAACAGCAAAACACACAAGATGATGGACGGAATGTAGCACATTGGCAAAACATTCACCCCCAGATCTGGGTTTAATCCATCGTTATTTTGCTCACCACACCACCCCAGTTCAGACATGGCATATGCAAATCAGTCTTGACCCTGTGCCTCATGGGAACAGTCCAGCCCGAACTGCCAAGCCATGTCTTCCCTGGACCGGAATCAAGCATCATAGGACCGGTTTATGGCTATCAGCCGCGTTCAGCCAGGATAGCTTGACTCCAGTGGCGTAGTGAGCACGGGACCCACGTCTGGGCATACCCTTCCCACATAGGGCGAACAGCAAAACACACAAGATGATGGACGGAATGTTGCACATTGGCAAAACATTCAGCCCCAGTCACAGATCTGGGTTTAATCCATCGTTATTTTGCTCACCACGCCACCCCAGTTCAGACATGACCATATGCAAATCAGTCTTGACCCTGTGCCTCATGGGAACAGTCCAGCCCGAACTGCCAAGCCATGTCTTCCCTGGACCTGAATCAAGCATCCTAGGGCCGTTTTCTGGCTATCAGCCGTCATCAGCCAGGATAGCTTGACTCCAGTGGCGTAGTGAGCACGGGACCCACGTCTGGGCATACCCTTCCCACATAGGGCGAACAGCAAAACACACAAGATGATGGACGGAATGTAGCACATTGGCAAAACATTCACCCCCAGTCACAGATCTGGGTTTAATCCATCGTTATTTTGCTCACCATGCCACCCCAGTTCAGACATGGCCATATGCAAATCAGTCTTGACCCTGTGCCTCATGGGAACAGTCCAGCCCGAACTGCCAAGCCATGTCTTCCCTGGACCGGAATCAAGCATCCTAGGACCGGTTTCTGGCTATCAGCCGTCATCAGCCAGGATAGCTTGACTCCAGTGGCGTAGTGAGCACGGGACCCACGTCTGGGCATACCCTTCCCACATAGGGCGAACAGCAAAACACACAAGATGATGGACGGAATGTAGCACATTGGCAATGGCAAATTTGCATATGGCCATGTCTGAACTGGGGTGGCGTGGTGAAGCAAAATAACGATGGATCAAACCCAGATCTGTGACTGGGGGTGAATGTTTGCCATTGTGCAACATTCCGTCCATCATCTTGTGTGTTTTGCAATTCGCCCCAAGTGGGAAGGGTATGCCCAGACGTGGGTCCCGTGCTCACTGCACCACTGGAGTTAGGCTATCCTGGCTGATGAGGGCTGACTGCACGAAACCGGTCCTAGGATGCTTGATTCCGGTCCAGGGAAGACATGGCTTGGCAGTTCGGTCTGGACTGTTCCCATGAGGCCAGGGTCTAGACTGATTTGCATATGGCCATGTCTGAACTGGGGTGGCGTGGTGAAGCAAAGTAACGATGGATTAAACCCAGATCTGTGACTGGGGGTGAATGTTTGCCATTGTGCAACATTCCGTCCATCATCTTGTGTGTTTTGCAATTCGCCCCAAGTGGGAAGGGTATGCCCAGACGTGGGTCCCGTGCTCACTGCGCCACTGGAGTTAGGCTATCCTGGCCTATGAGGGCTGAATGCCCGAAACCGGTCCTAGGATGCTTGATTCCGGTCCAGGGAAGACATGGCTTGGCAGTTCGGTCTGGACTGTTCCCATGAGGCCAGGGTCTAGACTGATTTGCATATGGCCATGTCTGAACTGGAGTGGCGTGGTGAAGCAAAGTAACGATGGATTAAACCCAGATCTGTGACTGGGGGTGAATGTTTGCCATTGTGCAACATTCCGTCCATCATCTTGTGTGTTTTGCAATTCGCCCCAAGTGGGAAGGGTATGCCCAGACGTGGGTCCCGTGCTCACTGCGGCACTGGAGTTAGGCTATCCTGGCTGATGAGGGCTGAATGCCTGAAACCGGTCCTAGGATGCTTGATTCCGGTCCAGGGAAGACATGGCTTGGCAGTTCGGTCTGGACTGTTCCCATGAGGCACAGGGTCAAGACTGATTTGCATATGGCCAAGTCTGAACTGGGGTGGCGTGGTGAAGCAAAATAACGATGGATTAAACCCAGATCTGTGACTGGGGGTGAATGTTTGCCATTGTGCAACATTCCGTCCATCATCTTGTGTGTTTTGCAATTTGCCCCAAGTGGGAAGGGTATGCCCAGACGTGGTCCCGTGCTCACTGCGCCACTGGAGTTAGGCTATCCTGGCTGATGAGGGCTGAATGCCCGAAACCGGTCCTAGGATGCTTGATTCCGGTCCAGGGAAGACATGGCTTGGCAGTTCGGTCTGGACTGTTCCCATGAGGCACAGGGTCTAGACTGATTTGCATATGGCCATGTCTGAACTGGGGTGGCGTGGTGAATCAAAATAACGATGGATTAAACCCAGATCTGTGACTGGGGGTGAATGTTTGCCATTGTGCAACATTCCGTCCATCATCTTGTGTGTTTTGCAATTCGCCCCAAGTGGGAAGGGTATGCCCAGACGTGGGTCCCGTGCTCACTGCGCCACTGGAGTTAGGCTATCCTGGCTTATGAGGGCTGAATGCCCGAAACCGGTCCTAGGATGCTTGATTCCGGTCCAGGGAAGACATGGCTTGGCAGTTCGGTCTGGACTGTTCCCATGAGGCACAGGGTCTAGACTGATTTGCATATGGCCATGTCTGAACTGGGGTGGCGTGGTGAAGCAAAATAACGATGGATTAAACCCAGATCTGTGACTGGGGGTGAATGTTTGCCATTGTGCAACATTCCGTCCATCATCTTGTGTGTTTTGCAATTCGCCCCAAGTGGGAAGGGTATGCCCAGACGTGGGTCCCGTGCTCACTGCGCCACTGGAGTTAAGCTATCCTGGCTGATGAGGGCTGAATGCCCGAAACCGGTCCTAGGATGCTTGATTCCGGTCCAGGGAAGACATGGCTTGGCAGTTCGGTCTGGACTGTTCCCATGAGGCACAGGGTCTAGACTGATTTGCATATGGCATGTCTGAACTGGGGTGGCGTGGTGAAGCAAAATAACGATGGATTAAACCCAGATCTGTGACTGGGGGTGAATGTTTGCATTGTGCAACATTCCGTCCATCATCTTGTGTGTTTTGCAAAGGAGCCTTTAGCCAAGTCTTTTGGCCAACATAACAAAATGCCTTGACATGGAAAAGCTTGCTGGCATCAAGCCATTTCAGTAGCAGGTATGAAAAATATGTTAAAAAGGTTGTTCAAAGACAAATCTATTGAAAGTGATCAGAAGTACTGTCAGGGTCAATCACAGCTGGCTCATTTGATGAATACAGATTATAGAGGTTTCCCACAACCATATTTTAAAAAAACATTACATTTATGAATATTCGAGGATGAATTTTGAAACTCAGAAGGGGTCAAGTGCCAACTCTTTTTAAATTGATAAAGAGCAGTAGGAATAATGGAAATGTTGATGTAATGGGAAACACTTGTCCTTTCTGTGCTATAAGTAACTTTAGCCTGGTTCACCTTTTGGTTTTCTGCTACACATTTGAGGGTGAGAGAAAGAGACAGTTATTACCGAGATTACGAGAAAATAATATCCAGCAATTATTTGATTTGCTAGTTTACATTATGAACTGTAATGATGGCTGAGTATGTCATGCTATCTGTAGGTTCTTAGATATTGTAAGGAATAAGTAGGTTGTGGGCATTCACCGTGTTAAGATTTTGAGTTTTGGGATGACATTCTGCTACTTAAATGCACTTCACTTTCTAATATTTTGTACATGGTCAGTTATTAATTTCAAAATAGAAATATAGATTACCGCTAGTAGTTATATTTCATATATATGACATATTTGACCTCTATATATTCTTAATTGGCATTAATTGTGTATATATTCTGCTTTTTTATTTAATGTTCTAAATATTTAAATACAGGTTGTAAGAAAATTGGGTCAAATAATAATGTATTTATTCCCGAATAGTCTTCATCTAATTGATCTGTGTTATAATTTTAGCAAGAGTGTTCTTTTAAGATTCGTATTTATATATTGAGGTGAATTCCATTATTAATGAATATTTGATCTTTTTTTTTTCTTAACATGTGTGTGGACTAGGGTTTACAGCTATGCAAAATGCATGATTAGGATACATTTGGTTATAGGGGACACCAATATTATTTATGTGATGGTTATGAATGTTTGTGTGGCCTTATTGGCATAGTATCAAACAAATAAATATTGAATTTAATTGAACAGAGACAATGATGCTTGAGAGAAAACCATAAATGAGGAGGAAATGCAAATTACTTATACCCAAGGAGATGGAGGGTAAACAAAGACTGGAGTACATGATATGGCAGATTGGCAGTGTGACAGATTGCCGAAAGAATAAAACGAGCGCAAGAAGTAGCATGATTTCTACAATTTGCAGGTATGCAGTGTAGTAAATTTTTCCTTCCAGGGTTGTTACAAGGGGAGGGTAGCAGAGGATATTTGCACGAGGCCTGGCACTTTTGTGAACCGTGCACATCTGTGCAATATGCATTTATATATTAAAAAGCAGGCCTTTAGGGCGTGGCCTTCTGGCATGTGTGCATAGTGCCTATTGGGTGAGCTTCCCATTGGCTTTGTCTGACAGAGACCCTCACAGTACATCCATAGACTCAGGAGTCAAAGAGAGCCCAGGATAATGCAGAGGAGATACAGTGGCATTGACTAAGCTGACAGCCATAGAGGAGTGTGGCTCACACTGGACACAACAGCCATTTTGAGGCCTTAGGCAACAACATAAGAAAAATAACAAGGCAGGCCTTCATTTCAACAGAAATCTTACGTGAGGCTTACCGAACCCATCTGCAGTAAGGCCCGAGAATCGGCTTTGACGGTGGCTCAGGAGAAGTACTGCTTCCTGAACACTCGCTTTCTCTTTACTGCTACACATGGTCAACACACAATTGCACCACCCAGGGACCAGATTCTATGTACAGTAGACACCCTTGCAGACCTTCTGGGTGAGACGCCCAGTCGGACATCATCTTCTGCCATACACTGCTAACATTATTATTATATTATTACACCACTTTCAAATGCAGTGAAGGACTTGCACCAATAGCGTAAAGTAATGCAGTGCAAAGACTGGGGAACTCCTTGTGGTTTCCCTGAAAAGGCAGTAAGTGTGAAGTGAAGCTCCCTGATCCAATATGGTACTGAACTCATTGAACTCTGGCAATTGCTGATATCTCAAAAAAACCTGCTCACCGACTGGTATCCTGAATGGGCACAATGCTCTAGAGATGCAATTTTGTTTAGATTAGTTCTGAGACGGTATCTCACTGATTGCAGTACTGTAGTTGGGGGCTCTTGACTTCAATGCTACCAAAGAAACCTGGAACACAGAAAGAGGTAGCAAACTTCTGAAGGGCTCCATATCCAGGGAAGTAACAACGGGTAGCACAACAGCAAAAATGGTGTTTAGAAAGGGGGTCTCTCCCCCTCCAATAGCTAAGGAGGATCTGTAGAGCGTTCTTAGTGACCTCCATGAACAAATATTAAATATGGTTGCTACACAAATGCAGGCATTGAACTCCGATATGGAAGCAGACCCCTCAGACATGAAGAGGGACTTGCAAGCACTGGGGGAGCAGGTGTCAAATAACAAGGATGACATTGTAGCTATGAGCCAAGAACTGCAAATGACTCAAGAGCAGCAGACCAAGTTGGAGGAGGACATTCAAGCTTTGTGGGATAAGTGTACAGACCTAGTAGAGTGATCTTCACAAGATGATATTAGAATGCAAAGCATGAGGCACAACGAAGTGAAATTGGACGTGATCCACTATTGCCAATAACTATTTTGCTCCACATGAAAGGAGGACCTAACCACTGATATCTCAATTCTTAGAGCCCACAGGTTTGGGCTTCCAGAGAGTCACAGATTGCCTTCCCCAGAGACATTATTGCAAAGCTGGCATCCTTCATTATTAAGGACAAAATAAGGAGAGAAGGTAGGATCATGGATACGATAATCTTCCAGGAACAAATTATAGATCTCAAGCAGGATATTGCACAAAGCACCCTCAATAAATGCCACCTGCTAGGGCCAATAACAGCAGAACTACAAGAAGACAAGTGAGATACTGCTGGACGTTCCTGTTTTGTTGTGCTTCCAACTGAACTCTAGCTATTATATGGTCATTACGGTGGAAGAAAGACTTGAAATTTTTGGTCCGGCAAGTGATGCCTTGTATGCACAAATGGAAGAGGATGATAGAAACAAGGCGAAACCCAAAGACATGTGGAAAAGAACAAGCCCTCCCTAAGAAAGATGACATGAAAATGAAAATAAGGTATACTAATAGATGTAGGAATAGGCATGGAGGAAGATCATCAACATGTGCAGAAACCCAGTACACAAGCAGACATAGAATAAACAATATCTGTTTCATGGTATAGATTCACATGAACGTGATCAATATAATGGCTACATTCTGAAGAGTGGACATTACAAGCAAAACCGTGAAGCAAGAGGGGACCTGGTGAGCGGGAGATGGAGAATCTCAGACTACAATGTGCTTCACCAACGTGTAAGTGTATTTTCAACTATTGTTTTACTTGTGGATTGAGGGGAGGTTTGCTGGGGGAAGTGGACTGGAGTTAGTGGTTGGAGATTTGATAGGAACCAGGTACAGATAAGAAGGATGACATTTCAAATGATTTTATGTGCTGGGAGACCGCTCAGAATTTATAAAATTTCAAGCATTAATAGTCCCAGGTTACAAGAATGGTAAGGATCATGTCATGAAATGTGTGGGAACTAAGGGCCAGATGTATCAAGCCATTCCGCGGTCGCAAACGGTGCAATTCGCAGAATTTGGCCGTTTGCGATCGCAGAATGGCTGTTTGCAATGTATGAAAGCTAACGGTATCGCAAATTTAGAAATCGCAAAAATACCGAATCCATACTTTGCAATTTCTAAGTTAGCGAAACCTAAGTTAGCGATTCCCAAATTTGCGAAGTCAGAAATAGCGATTTGTTATTAGCGAAAATGAAAAATGCAACTCGGAAATTGCGAATACGCAATTAAGAAATCGAAGTGAAATGTATGAAAAATCGCAAATTGCGAATGAGCTCAAATTCGCAAATATGAAATCGCAAATTACCACCAACTCAAGGCAGGTGGTAACCAGGTGCACACTATTTAAACAGCCCAGAGTGCCTCAGAATCTTCCACAATGGCAGCCCTGTATTTCATTGCGAGGAGGATGCGGATTCAAGCAGCAGCACAGAGAAGGAGGAGGAGACAGGAACGCATCTACAGTGTGTGCATTACCCTGTTTCAGCAGACAGAAGAAGAAATACATGAGAAGTATAGGCTAGACTCAGCTACTATAATAGACCTGATAGATGACCTGCATCCCTGACTGGAGCGTCAGACCCACAGGACACAAGCCATTCCAACACATGTGCAGGTCCTGTGTTCACTGCACCTACTGGCATCAAGGAGCTACCAGGGGGTGATAGCTGTAGCTGGAGGGGTGTCACAAAGTTGCCTGTCACGCTTTTTTAATGCTTTCCTGGATGCAATGGTTCAGAGAATGCACCATTACATAAGATTTCCCACTACGCAACAGGAATTGCAGAAGACAAAAATAGATTTCTACCAGATGGCACAATTCCCACATGTAATTGGGTGCATTGATGGGGCACAAGTCGCAATCTGTCCCCCCTCAGCTAATGAGTATGTGTATAGGAACAGGAAATCTTTCCATTCAATCAACGTCCAGGTCATATGTAATGCCTCACACATTATCACGGACATTGTGGCCAAATTTCCTGGCAGTACCCACGACTCTTACATCTTTAGGAACAGTGGAATATACACACGTCTCACTGGGGGTGAATTTGGAGAAGGATACCTGCTAGGTAAATGCATGTTACTCACTCTGATACACACCTTGGATCTGTTGCAATGTGACAGTGATTTATGTTCTGCCTTTCATCCGGTAGGTGACAGCGCATATGCAGTTCGCTCCTTTCTGCTCACGCCATATCTCAATCCTGCAACTCCAAGTGAAGGGAGATACAATGCTGCGCATAAGTCGACGCGCAATGTCGTGGAGCGGACATTCAGACTTCTGAAGAATAGGTTCCGCTGCCTACACAAGAGTGGAGGTGCACGACAGTACTGTGCAGAGATATGTTGTAAAATCGTTGCCACCTGTGCCATGCTACACAACCTGGCAACAACCAACTGCATCCCATTGGACACCACAGACTCGGACTCTGAGGAGGAGGATGAACCACGGCCACCTCGCAGAGCAGTAGGTGGTGTAGGTGCGGCAGATGGCAGATGGCAGGCAGAGGCTTGATGAGATCACACGCAACTATTTCTAGGTGAGTAATGAGACAAAGCAAACCATGACTGTTGTACAACTGCGTTTTATTGACCTTAACATCAGGTAATATGTGTGCACACAGCCTCCAACTCCTCACTGGTGTGTGCCTTGTGTTGCTCATCATGGCATATATACAGTCCATGCACGAATTACAACCCTTTTAATCGTATGCCATGGGTTACCTCACCCATTTGCATGCCTCGGCCACAGCACTAACTATTTCTTGTGCCCACGCACAGCACTGGAATGGTCAATGTTCACACTGCCCTCCCTTGATGAGGCTTCGGCTGCTGTTCCTTGCCTTACACTCCGCCGTCTGGGCTCAGTCACCGGTAGAGTGATACTGCTGCAGCTGGAGGCCTCCTCACTATCCCCTGCACCCAGAATACCGGTGCCAGCTATGTTGGCTGTCTCTAGCTGCTCAACAGCAGTGGTGACCTGCACCAATCCCCTGGCAACATCCTGGCTGCAGTGGGCCATTTCCACCTGCATGTACATGGTGCGTCTGGACAGGACAGCTGTGGCATTGCCCAGACGGTTGACTGTCTTTGTGTACCCTTCCATACGGCTAAATAGGCATTGCTTTTCACGGCGCCTAGAGCCATGGTCCATCTGCATGGTGGTGCATAGCTCTTTGATTGCTACAGTCATGTCCTTAATACTGTCTGCATTAACCCTATGACCCTCCGCAACAGTGTTGTTAAGCTCCCTGATGCCATCCTTGATGTCAGTCAAGTTATGATTTAGTAACACAAGCTGCCTTTGCATTGATCGCATGCTTTTTAATTGCAGCCACTGCACCTTCACCATAGTGCCCTACAGCCCAGAGAAGACAGTCGATTCCTCTCCTTCGTCAGCGACACGTTGTGACCTTGCTCTGCGTCTGAAGATACTGCTGTTGCTACGCTGCACAGGTGACTGATGGGTTTGACGCTGTGCTTGCTTTTCGGGCCTTGACTGTGGATCATCCTGTATGTCTTCCGCCCCTCCCTCCAACTCCTGTAGTGAAGCCACAGTGTACCTGCGTGGTCTTGGTGCAGGTGTTGCTTGTGTTGTCGTATCTGACTCTTCTTTGCCTGCCTGTTTCTGTAGCTCAGGTGCCTCATCAATTTGTGTGTCTTCACCCTGTGGCACAGGTTCTCCTGTGAATACAAGAGGACTATTTACTGTCTATCCTGCTTTATGTTATTTTCAAAATAAATTTACTTGAGTTGGTATACCAAGATGCTGTGCTTAGCTTGATCATTGACTGGTGTGAGTGAACTGCGGATATGCTTCTCTATGTCACTAATTTACTATTTCATGTTTGGGACTGCATCTCCCATGATGCATTGCTGGGTGGTTACAAAATTTTGGACTGGAGTGGCACTCTTACTTGATCATTGGGTAAGTTCTGAGTGGGGTGTTTAGTGAGTGATGGCTCTGGGGTGATTTAGCATGCATCTTACCTTGTCTGGTGTTGTCTGTGGCTGAGCTGTCAATGTCTGCTATGCCACTGATGGATTCTGGCTGTAGGGTGGACTCCACCAAGTCCTCCAGGGGTGTGGACACTGGCTGTGTAGCTGGCCCTCCACCAGTTTTCTTTGCGTCCGCTTGCCTGCTTGCCACCTTCTCTTTTTCCCTTGAGCGCAAGTCATACCAGCGCTTGCGTAGGTCTTCAATGGAGCGCTGTGTGACCCCAATGGCATTTACTTTTGCCTGTATTGCCAGCCAGATCTTCCTCTTCTCTGACTCTGGTATGTGCAGTGATTTTTTCCCGAAGGGTTGTTCATGGCTCTTCACCATTACCTCAATGAGGACCTCCAATTCTTTCTCACTGAATTTCTGTTTTCTTTTGCGTCCTGCAGGCTCCTTTGCCTTCTCCACTGTGGCCATGATGTGTCTTTGTGCCTGTCTTGGCACTCCTGATGGGCTCCTGAGTGGTGTGCTCCTGCTCTCAGCCTCTCACACAGCCTCAGGCACTCTGAAACAGCATGGGCAGTCACACTTCCTGATTGTGATGTCATCAAACTGCACCAGAATAGCAGATTCGCCATTTTGCGAATTCTTAATTTGCAAATTCGCAAATACAGAATCGCTATTTGCTAATCTGTAACTGCGATTGCGATTTTTACCGAATTGTTATTTGTTTGCGATTTGTTTGCAACATCGCGTTTTCCGATTCTCAAATAGCGATTCGGTAAATATCGCTATTTGGTAATCGCAAATTGGTTTTTTGATACATCTGGCCCTAAACTCCCCGGTTAAATAGCATAAAACTTCGAGGGAAGTGACAGAAATTCCCCCAGTGACTCACCTCTACCCCTCAGACATTCAGCTCATGCAAAATAAACTATACCCCACACAATACCTCTCGATCACTTGTATGAAAATAGGGATTTTGTGCTAGAAAAGATCAAGATAGTTAAAGATATGAAAGAGGGACACTTCTTATACTTGGAGAGAATGAGATCTGAAGGGAGCTTCTACATTCTTAATGTATATGCCCAGAATATGGCCGAAGAAGCCTTCCTCACTCACTGCTAGTTCAAATAAAGGACTGGAGCCTGTGTGAGGTACTCTGGGTAGGTGACTTTAATATAGTACTGTGTGCACAGCTTGACAGTCCCAGGCCAATATCACTAGGGCACGTGGTAATTCAGAGAAGCTGGCTTAATTGATATATGGAGAGACAAGAAACCTACTTCTCCTGTGTGCACAGATCGTACTCGCTCATAGACCTAGCATGGCAGAAACCTAACTGGGTGGAGAGCACTTGTAACATATCTCATGGTTCGATAGAAATATCAGGCCACTCAGTGTTGATCTGGAAGGGAGACAGTTTTGATGGTATACGTGGATGTTCGAAAAAAAGCTCCTCAAGGATAAGGTGGCAGTAGAGTCCCTAAGAGAGTCTACCCTCGAGAGAACAACAGAGGCGGGGCTCCCCTTGGGCACTCTATGGGACACCTTTAAGAGAGTTGTCAGAGGCCAGAGTATTTTGGGAAGGAGAAGACAACAACAGGTACATAAGCTGACTCCCATGACACTAAAGACCAAGCTTCACCTACCTGAGGAGGATTTTAGGAAGACTTTGAAGTCCCTGCGAACCCTGCCTGGCAACAGAGAGAGCGGTAAAAGCCCTGCTGTGCTTAAAACAAACGAGTTACGAAAAAGCAAACAAAATGCACTCTCTGCTGGCCCGGAGGCTCGGATGGGCTTAGGTGATTAAGCGCACCCCCGCCCCCATAAAGGGAATCAGGGGTGAACCCATTAGTGGAACAGACGGGGAAAGGCAAGCCTTCAGGAAATACTACTCAGAGCTATATTCCGTAGACTCAGTGAATCTCAAAGTGGTGGGTAGCTGCATTAGTTTAGCAGATATGCCAAAAAAGCCCAAAGCTAAGAGTGGAGTGCTGACAAATGCATTTTATGAGGACTTTTGATGGAAACGGACTCCACAACTGGTGGTTCTATTTAACTCCTTCTTGCAATCAGGCATGGCAGAGGACTACAAAACACATTAGTATACATAAAGATGATAAACATCCAGAACCCATAGCCCGGACGCTAAGTCCCACATGCCACACCGCATCCACCTGACCAGTCAGGCTTTGTCCCCTGTCGAGAGGCAGCGGACAATATCCGTTGCATGTCCCATCTCATTGAGAAAATGTCCTGCAGAAAGATTCCTTTTACAGTACTGCCACTAGATGCTGAGAAAGCATTGGGCAGGGTAAGCTGTCTATTTCTTCTTAAAGTACTTGAAAAAGTAGGACTGGGCCCACACATGTGGGCATGGATAACAGCCAATTATAGAACACCGATAACCAAAATGCTACATAAAAATTATCCACCTACACAGAGGCCCTAGACAGGGGAGCACGTTGTCAACCTTGTCGTTCATATTAGCTATCGAGGCCCTGGATGCCCATGTTAGGCAGCATCCAGAGATTACGGGTGTGGCCTTCAGGGAGGAGCACCATACAATTCATTTAATCGCAGACGTATCCTTTTGACAGTAACAGATCCATGCACATCCTTCTGACTAACCCTAATTTGATAGAATGCTATGACACTAACCAAACATTCGCTGTTCAGGTGGGTCAAAGAAAATATTAAATATCTGGGAATTTATATGACTTCTAAATTACGGAATCTCTACTCAGCTAAGTACCCAAGGCTGTTCAATGCAGTCACCATCGATATGTGCTGATGGTGAAATTTATATATTTCTTAGCTGGGCAGGGAAGCCTCAATTAAAATGAACATCGTGCCTAGACTACTTTATGGCTTGCAAGATCTACCAGTGAGAGGGCCGTATCCAATAGACCCCCAGGGTGCTGCTTCTCTGAGATGTTAAAACCCACAATGGAAATACGGGGCAGGATCACAAAGAGAAGGACCTTGAAATTGTTCCCGTCCCCATATACTCCTCTGTGGGAGAATCCAGACTTCATCCTGGGGAGCTTAAGAGAGGAAGTAGGTTGTTGGGTGGAGGTGGGGATGTTAGATGTTGCAGGACGATTTGACAAGGAAGAAATTGAATTACTTGAGCAAATCAAGAGGGAGCTTAATGTAGGGTAAATCAATGGCATGAAATACTGGCAGCTGCACTGCTGGGCACTCCAGCCTGCTAACAAAATGGTGGCTGTCAGACCGGTTCTCAAGTGAGAAAAACTCTTTTCTAATTCTATGTCGCCTAGCGGGCTCATCTCCAAAATCTACTTAATGCTAATAGCCAAAGACCCTGAAGAGAAATGGTCATATATGGGCAATGAAGAGTATCCTGCCACAAGAGAATCCAATGAAACAATGGTAGAAACTCTGCTCAGATATTTCGTCCACGTGCAAAACCTTCAAAATGAGAATCTCCCTATAAATACATGACATTATGGCATATGACACACAAAGGACTGAAAAGGATGTACCCACACTTATCAAGGATGTGCTGTAGGAAATGTGACCAAGAGGAAGACAATATGCATATTTGGTGGTCCTGTTCTGACTTACAAATGTTTTGAAAAGAGCTACTGAGTCACTTGAGGAGTGCATTGGGCTATCCATTGCCACCTGATGCTGCTACCATTCTGCTGCACCTAAGACCCACAGACTACAAACTGCTTACTAATGCTGATTGGAGGATAGCAATTAACATGATCTTGGTGGCGAATCAACTGATATCGCACAAGTGGAAATCAACCATAATTTTGACAACCCATGAATGGGCAAGTAAGTTGTGGTCCTTGCTGGCCATGGAGGAGAATCTAACATGGGACCTGCATGACATCAGTCAGAAATATAACCAGGCCTGGCGACCCTTAGTGTCTATATGTCTGCCCAAGCAAGAACTATGGGGTGCCTGAGGTCCCTAAGATCTCTGAGATTGGTGGAGTGCCAAGACTCTGGGCCAGATGTACGATGTGATTTTGCATGCGCAAACAGGTTTGAGAACCCATTTGCGCATGCAAAATCACTGTTGACCATGTACAATTCCTAAATAGCGAGTCACAATTTATTTGCGACTCGCTATTTAGGAATTGCGAGTCGCAATTAGGAAGGGACGTTCCCTTCCTAATTGCATCCGCAATGTTATGTGTAAATGTTTTGTGACCGCAATTGCGGTCGCAAAACACTCGCAAATTACCACCCTCTTCAAGAGGGTGGTAATGCAGTCGTAATGTAGAAGGGGTCACCAGGGGACCCCTTCCACTTTGTGCCTGTCAATAAAAAAAAATGTTACGAAAACATTTCATTTTTTTTTTTAAATGCATCCCGTTTTCGTTTAAGGAAAACGGGCTGCATTTAAAAAAAAAAAAGCTGTTTTATTAAAAAGCAGTCCCAGACATGGTGGTCTGCTGAGCCCAGCAGGCCACCATCCCTGGGAGGGCTGGCATTCCCAATGGGCTCGCAAATTGCGAGAGGCTCATTAGTATTAATGAGCCTCGCAATTTGCTACCCCATTGGGAATCGCAAAATAGTGTAATAACACTGTTGTACATTTCATTTAGCGCCTCGCAATTTGCGACTCTCAATGAGTCGCAAATTGCGAGGCGCTAACTGAAAGTCGTACATCTGGCCCTGTTTTGTCTGTTTGCGCAATTTGGGAGAAATCCATGGTACTTGAATTTTATTATTGATTATCCTTATGTCAACCTGTCGGGCAACTGGGTTGGGGTGTGGGGATAACTTGTTCCCTTTTTCAGTTGAAGGCCTGGTTGAAATTTGCACTTTGAAATATGAAAAACCAATAAAATATCTTTAGAAAAAAGTAGGCCTGACCAGTTTATTCGTGATGCAGCTAAGACGAAAAAACTACAAAGGTGGTGCCAAATAGTGTGTTTTCCTTTCCCCAGCACGCTTCCTTAATTACCAGCAGCTCCTTCTATCAGAAAGCACAGAGGGATACTTGAAACCCTTTCATGAAGCTTTTGCATTTGACTCGTGAGGGACATCTAGTAACGACTAGTGGAACTGCAGCTTGATGTAATAATAATTTCAATGCTTTTGCATTTGACTCGTGAGGGACATCTAGTAACGACTAGTTGAACTGCAGCTCTTTGTAGAATTATTTTGATATTGGATACTATAATATTCACTGCCCACTGCTAATCTCGTCCCATAATGCTTTGCAGGGCCTTTGGTTGGGATTGTATTTTTGCCAATAACTGTGCTTGGGGTGGTCCTAAGAGGATGGGACCACCACCGAATCGTTCAACAAGATGTGCTTTTTGTTTTCAAGGCATCTGCTTGGTTCTCTCCCTAGGTTAGGGAGGATCCTAAAATCATCACCTCTCTCATTGCTTGTTATTTTGTCGTTTTCACTTTTGTGAAATGACTATGTGCATTTTAGCATATAAAGACAGAGATACTTATTTTATCTTAACTTGCACTGTGCTAGATGCTGTTGGCAATTATTGCACAGTGTAGATAAGCACACAGCTACAACTACGTGTAGTTCAAAGTGTACTTCGCGTAGCTACGTGTAGTGCTACTACGTCCAGGGTTATTTGGTAATCACAAATTGGTTTTTTGATACATCTGGCCCTAAACTCCCCGGTTAAATAGCATAAAACTTCGAGGGAAGTGACAGAAATTCCCCCAGATGTAATCTGCCTCCCAGTGACTCACCTCTACCCCTCAGACATTCAGCTCATGCAAAATAAACTATATCCCACACAATACCTCTCGATCACTAGTATGAAAATAGGGGGGCTTCTACAGGGATTTTGTGCTAGAAAAGATCAAGATAGTTAAAGATATAAAAGAGGGCCACTTCTTATACTTGGAGAGAATGAGATCTGAAGGGAGCTTCTACATTCTTAATGTATATGCCCAGAATATGTCCGAAGAAGCCTTCCTCACTCACTGCTAGTTCAAATAAAGGACTGGAGCCTGTGTGAGGTACTCTGGGTAGGTGACTTTAATATAGTACTGTGTGCACAGCTTGACAATCCCATACAGTCCCAGGCCAATATCACTAGGGCTCGTGGTAATTCAGAGAAGCTGGCTTAATTGATATATGGAGAGACAAGAAACCTACTTCTGCTGTGTGCACAGATCGTACTCGCTCATAGACCTAGCATGGCGTAAACCTAACTGGGTGGAGAGCACTTGTAACATATCCCATGATTCGATAGAAATATCAGGCCACTCAGTGTTGATCTGGAAGGGAGACAGTTTTGATGGTATACGTGGATGTTCGAAAAAAAGCTCCTCAAGGATAAGGTGGCCGTAGAGTCCCTAAGAGAGTCTACCCTCGAGAGAACAACAGAGGCGGGGCTCCCCTTGGGCACTCTCTGGGACACCTTCAAGGGAGTTGTCAGAGGCCAGAGTATTTTGGGAAGGAGAAGACAACGAAAGGTACATAAGCTGACTCCCTTGACACTAAAGACCAAGCTTCTACTACCTGAGGAGGATTTTAAGAAGACTTTGAAGTCCCTGCGAACCCTGCCTGGCAACAGAGAGAGCGGTAAAAGCCCTGCTGTGCTTAAAACAAACAAGTTACGAAAAAGCAAACAAAATGCACTCTCTGCTGGCCCGGAGGCTCGGATGGGCTTAGGTGATTAAGCGCACCCCCGCCCCCATAAAGGGAATCAGGGGTGAACCCATTAGTGGAACAGACGGGGAAAGGCAAGCCTTCAGGAAATACTACTCAGAGCTATATTCTGTAGACTCAGTGTATCTCAAAGTGGTGGGTAGCTGCATTAGTTTAGCAGGTATGCCAAAAATGCCCAAAGCTAAGAGTGCAGTGCTGACAAATGCATTTTATGTTATGTTATACCTAATTTATATAGCGCTCGTACACCGGATTGGTTTCTTGGTGCTGCTCGGAAAGGTGATGGGTGAAAGTTTGTTCGAGTGATTACGCGAATGCCTGTTTAAAGAGCCATGTTTTTTTAAGTTTGCGGAAGGTCATGAGGTCTGTTGCAAGATCTGATCTCTAGGGGCATAGAGTTCCAGTATCTTGGGCCCAATGTGGAGAACCTGGATCCGCCAAATCGTTTCTGTTTAAAGGAGGGTGTTATCAGGAGGTGCATGTGGGCGGATCTCAGGTTGCGGGTTGGATTATATCTGTTAATCAGGCTGTTAATGAATTTGGGGTTTCTGCCATTCAAGGATTTAAAGATGATGCATCCTGTCTTGAAGGCGCATCTCTGTAATATAGGGAGCCAATGTAGTTTCTTCAGAAGGGGGGAGACGTGTTGGCATTTGTTTTCCTGCAGAATCAGTCTGGCCGCCTGGTTCTGTATCAGTTGGAGACGGTGGATGAGATAGGCCGGGATGCCAAAGTATAAGGAGTTAGCATAGTCAATATGTGAGATCACCATGGCGAGGACTGCCTGCAGTTTTGCTTCCTGAGTTAGGAACCTGCTGATTTTCTTTATTTTCCTTAATTGGAAGAAGCAGGTAGAAATTACAGATCCTATTTGGGTTTTCATGGTGAGGTCATTATTGACTATGACTCCCAGGGTTTTGGCATGATTGGATGGGGTCGGGGTTGTCCCAGTTCTTTAGGCCAGAACTGGGAACTCCAGGGGTTAAGTGAGCCTCCCGTGAGGATCAGTTCTGTTTTATCTGGGTTCAATTTCAGTTGGTTGCTGTTCATCCAGTCACGGATGAACAGCATTGTCGACTGGCATTCATGGATGGAGGCCGGGGAGTTATTGATAGGGAGTACTAATTGGAAATCATCCGCATAGTTGAAGGTTTGAATATTCCTTTCTTTTAATGCGTGGATCAGGGGGAGAAGATATAGCTTGAATAAGTGAGGGGAAAGTGAGGATCCCTGGGGGACTCCACAGGTAGTTTTAATCATGGTGGTCATAAAACCGCCAAGATGGACTGCCTGAGATCGGTTTGTTAGGAAGGATCTAGTCCATTCAAGGGCTGTTCCTTCGATACCCACATCCCTGACACGGTCGATCAAGATGTTATGGTCGACCGTGTCAAAGGCAGCGGAGAGATCCAATAGCACCAGGGCTTGGGGGAGACCTTTGTCCGCCTTTTCTCTCAGAGTATCCAATACTGATAGTATCACTGATTCTGTGGAGTGAGCTGGGCGGAAACCTGCTTGATGTGCATCTAGGTATTCAGATTGCTCCAAAAAGGCGGATAGGCTTTTGGCTACATGGGCTTCGAGCAGTTTAGCTAGATAAGTGAGCAGTGAGATCGGTCGGTAGTTAGCTAGGGTTTTTGGGTCAGCTCCTGGCTTTTTTAGAAGGGGTATGATAATGGCCTCCTTAAAGGACTCCGGTACCTGACCCTGGAGCAATGACTCGTTTAGGAGGGTCACGGCTGGACTTGGGCAAGCAGTAAATGCTTCCTTCAGGATCCAGGGGGACAGCAGTCCCTTGGAGATCCAGATTTAACTTTTGCTAGTAGGTCTGTGAATGTTTCTTGGTTTATTATTGGAAATTGTTCCAACCTGTGTGAGTTCTTAGATTTTATAGGACATGCAGGACTCGGGCAGCTGGGGATGCTTGTTTTAATGGTTTTGATTTTTTCAATGAAAAAATTATTTAAGGAATCGCATAGGGATTGAGAGGGAGTGGGTTTTACTGTTACTCTATCCGGGTTGCATAGTTCATTAATGATTGAAAAGATGTCTTTGGAGCGGTTTGTGGAGTTGATGATTTTGGACGAGAAGTATTTGGCCTTGGTAGCCAATATAGCCTTTTTATAAGTTCCGCGTACTTCTAGGTAAGTGCTTTTGTCATCAGGTGAATATTTATTTCTCCACTTCCTTTCTGCATGACGCAGGTCAAGTTTTAATTTCTTTAACTCAGGGGAAAACCATCTGTGGGCTTCGTGGCGACGTGCTCGGTGAGATTTCTTGAGGGGGGCATGTTTATTGCTAGCTGTCATCAACCAGTCCAAAAGCTCTTTCTCGCTTTGAGCAATAGATGGTTGGCCAGTGGGAATAGTATTGGTCAGTGACTCCAGAAATTGACCTTTATCGATAGTATTCCAGCTCCTGCGTAATCCAAGATCATGTGGTATTGTTTTAAAACGGATAGGGATATTTATAGTAAATTTAATAAAATAGTGGTCAGACCATATACAGGGAGTGACTTCTAGATTGGTTAAAGACAGGTTACTGGACCATAACTGATCTAGTGTATGTCCTTTGCTGTGTGTAGCAGTGGAGATAAGCTGACTTAGGTTGAGCCCTACGAGTAGGTCCGTTAATTCGACTGAGTGAGGTCCCCCTGCTGAGTCGTTGGCCCAGTAGTTGAAGTCGCCGACCATCAGTACTTTTGCATGATTTGTTACAAGGTGTGACATTTGTTCGCTCAGGGATTTTGGGAACTGTGGCATGTTCTGTGGTGGTCTGTAGAGTAGTAGTAGAGGACTTTTGATCGAAACGGACTCCACATCTGGTGGTTCTATTTAACTCCTTCTTGCAATCAGGCATGGCAGAGGACTACAAAACACATTAGTATACATAAAGATGATAAACATCCAGAACCCATAGCCCGGACGCTAAGTCCCACACGCCACACCGCATCCACCTGACCAGTCAGGCTTTGTCCCCTGTCGAGAGGCAGCGGACAATATCCGTTGCATGTCCCATCTCATTGAGAAAATGTCCTGCAGAAAGATTCCTTTTACAGTACTGCCACTAGATGCTGAGAAAGCATTGGGCAGGGTAAGCTGTCTATTTCTTCTTACAGTACTTGAAAAAGTAGGACTGGGACCACACATGTGGGCATGGATAACAGCCAATTATAGAACACCGATAACCAAAATGCTACATAAACATTATCCACCTACACAGAGGCCCTAGACAGGGAGCGCTTTGCCAACCTTGTCGTTCATATTAGCTATCGAGGCCCTGGACGCCCATGTTAGGCAGCATCCAAAGATTACGGGTATGGCCTTCAGGGAGGAGCACCATACAAATCATTTAATCGCATACGTATCCTTTTGACAGTAACAGATCCATGCACATCCTTCTGACTAACCCTAATTTGATAGAATGCTATGACACTAACCAAACATTCGCTGTTCAGGTGGGTCAAAGAAAATATTAAATATCTGGGAATTTATATGACTTCTAAATTACGGAATCTCTACTCAGCTAACTACCCAAGGCTGTTCAATGCAGTCACCACCGATATGTGCTGATGGTGAAATTTATATATTTCTTAGCTGGGCAGGGAAGCCTCAATTAAAATGAACATCGTGCCTAGACTACTTTATGGCTTGCAAGATCTACCAGTGAGATGGCCGTATCCAATAGACCCCCAGGGAGCTGCTTCTCTGAGATGTTAAAACACACAATGGAAATACGGGGCAGGATCACAAAGAGAAGGACCTTGAAATTGTTCCCGTCCCCATATACTCCTCTGTGGGAGAATCCAGACTTCATCCTGGGGAGCTTAAGAGAGGAAGTAGGTTGTTGGGTGGAGGTGGGGATGTTAGATGTTGCAGGACGATTTGACAAGGAAGAAATTGAATTACTTGAGCAAATCAAGAGGGAACTTAATGTAGGGTAAATCAATGGCATGAGATGCTGGCAGCTGCACTGATGGGCACTCCAGCCTGCTAACAAAATGGTGGCTGTTAGACCGGTTCTTAAGTGAGAAAAACTCTTTTCTAATTCTATGTCGCCTAGCGGGCTCATCTCCAAAATCTACTTAATGCTAATAGCCAAAGACCCTGAAGAGCAATGGTCATATATGGGCAACGAAGAGTATCCTGCCACAAGAGAATCCAGAATCCAACTCTGCTCAGATATTTCCTCCACGTGCAAAACCTTCAAAATGAGAATCTCCCTATAAATGCATGACATTATGGCATATGACACATAAAGGACTGAAAAGGATGTACCCACACTTATCAAGGATGTGCTGTAGGAAATGTGACCAAGAGGAAGACAATATGCATATTTGGTGGTCCTGTTCTGACTTACAAATGTTTTGAAAAGAGCTACTGAGTCACTTGAGCAGTGCATTGGGCTATCCATTGCCACCTGATGCTGCTACCATTCTGCTGCACCTAAGACCCACAGACTACAAACTGCTTACTAATGCTGATTGGAGGATAGCAATTAACATGATCTTGGTGGCGAATCAACTGATATTGCACAAGTGGAAATCAACCATAATTTTGACAACCCATGAATGGGCAAGTAAGTTGTGGTCCTTGCTGGCCATGGAGGAGAATATAACATGGGACCTGCATGACATCAGTCAGAAATATAACCAGGCCTGGCGACCCTTAGTGTCTATATGTCTGCCCAAGCAAGAACTATGGGGTGCCTGAGGTCCCTAAGATCTCTGAGATTGGTGGAGTGCCAAGACTCTGGGCCAGATGTACGATGTGATTTTGCATGCGCAAACAGGTTTGCGAACCCGTTTGCGCATGCAAAATCACTGTTGGCCATGTACAATTTCTAAATAGCGAGTCACAATTTATTTGCGACTCGCTATTTAGGAATTGCGAGTCGCAATTAGGAAGGGACGTTCCCTTCCTAATTGCATCCGCGATGTTATGTGTGAATGTTTTGTGACCGCAATTGCGGTCGCAAAACACTCGCAAATTACCACCCTCTTCAAGAGGGTGGTAAAGCAATCGCAATTTGGAAGGGGTCCCAGACCCCTTCCACTTTGTGACTGTAAATAAAAACTTTTTAACGAAAACGTTTCTTTTTTTTTTTAAATGCATCCCGTTTTCGTTTAAGGAAAACGGGCTGCATTTAAAAAAAAAAAAGCTGTTTTATTAAAAAGCAGTCCCAGACATGGTGGTCTGCTGAGCCAAGCAGGCCACCATCCCTGGGAGGGCTGGCATTCCCAATGGGCTCGCAAATTGCGAGAGGCTCATTAGTATTAATGAGCCTCGCAATTTGCGACCCTATTGGGAATCGCAAAACAGTGTAATAACACTGCTGTACATTTCATTTAGCGCCTCACAATTTGCGACTCGCAATGAGTCGCAAATTGTGAGGCGTTAAATGAAAGTCGTACATCTTGCCCTCTGAATCAAGGGTGTTTTGTCTGTTTGCGCAATTTGGGAGAAATCCATGGCACTTGAATTTTATTATTTATTATCCTTATGTCAACCTGTCAGGCAACTGGGTTGGGGTGTGGGGATAACTTGTTCCCTTTTTCAGTTGAAGGCCTGGTTGAAATTTGCACTTTGAAATATGAAAAACCAATAAAATATCTTTAGAAAAAATTAGGCCTGACCAGTTTATTCGTGATGCAGCTAAGACGAAAAAACTACAAAGGTGGTGCCAAATATTGTGTTTCCCTTTCCCCAGCACGCTTCCTTAATTACCAGCAGCTCCTTCTATCAGAAAGCTAAGAGGGATACATACTGCACAGATTTTGGCCCCTGGCGTCGCAAAAGTGTATATCATGACTTCTTCCTTCCTTTAGGAAGGAGGTTGCACTGTGTGTTTTTTTGCCTGAGTATTTACATGGCAAGGGTCCTGCTCTGTACATAATACATCATGAACCCAATACTATGTTGAAGTGAAAAGAGTCTCAATACTGTGTCTGCACTGCATGGGCTATAGACAGACATAAATGGGGGCTTTCGTTCCAGCTCCAACAGCACAGTGCCGGCTTGTCAGGGCAATTGGGAATAATGGGCTGTACATCTGATTTTAGGCCACATCTTTGACTGTTCCATGTAGACCACCCTCTCGCACCCCATAGGCCAGACAGGAGGGTGAGGACTGCCGGTTACTTTAAATGATATTTTATCTTCATTTTTAGGCACATGGGTAATAGCCAATCACGTGCCCATAGTTGGTAAAATGCAATTTTGAAGCAATACTAGTATATGAAATTAAACACATGCTGGGGAAGGTGTCTGCTTTATACATGTAGTGCTTCTCCTCAGAAAGGAACTATGTGATGACTCAATAATGTGGTACAAACTACAGTGCACCAGTGAAATCAGCCAAGAATCATACACATGCAATAAAATGCATATGAGGTATTTATAGAACAGTTTAAGACTCCTTCTGTATGACAAAAATCGGGTTGTAAATTTCCACCCTGATTGGGTGTTTTAACTTTTTCTAAACCAGGTATGGAAGAACCTGACCCAATTTTTCAGGCCAATAGTTCTAGCTGGAAAAATAGGGAGGTTTGGCTGCAGCCAAGCATCAATAAGTATTTTTTCCTAAATGAGGAAGAGCATAAAATACTCCCCACTATTAGAAAAAAGCTATCCCTTCCCTCTCCTAGTTTGTCTACCCCCGCTCACTCCACATCCCACCCACAGACCCACACATACATTTACCACCTCCTTAGAGCAAGTGGCAAATATATGTGGTAAAACCCCATAAAATGGGGAATTCCATGTTGGTTGAAGATCAGAAAAATGGATCCCATGTGGGTATTCCCCATTCCATGGGGTTCAGCTTGTAATTACATGGGACTGTTGCGATTGTAGTGAATGGTAACTGTAAGCTCGCATGCAATTTTACCATAGCCCCAGTACAGTGCAACTCAAGGGCCTCTGTCATTGTTACCATTGGGTTTTGGTATTCATATTTTAAATGACTGCTTGTGTTATTGTATTAGTTGGTAATTACCACAAATTGTATAAACTCCACTAGATAAACACATCGGGGCATATTATCAAGAACGGCGTTAAAATTATCGCCGCTTTAGCGGCAGAAAACTGCTGCTAAAGCGGCGATAATGGGCTTGATAATATGCCCTTGAAAATTCCAATAGAAGCCCATGTTGACACCAGAACCTGGGCTTCTATTGGAATTCTCAAGGGCATATTATCAAGCCCATTATCGCAGCTTTAGCGGCAGTTTTCTGCCGCTAAAGCGGCGATAATTTTAACGCCGTTTCTTGATAATATGCCCCATCTTCTTTTAGATTTTCAGCGGCCCAGACCAGCGGTATATTTTTGCCTTAGAAATTAGAGCAATTTCCCCGGAAATTAAATTGAAAAACCTGATGTGAATCTCAATATTAAATACTATTTAGTAAAAGGAACAAACGAGTCAATTGTTGAACAATATTGGGAACTCTGTGACGAAAAGCACACATATTACCTGAATGTGTCTTAATCATGCAAAGACTGCAACTTAAAAATCGACAGTCGGTTATAACTTATGCAAAGGTTTACATCAGCTCTGAGCCTATTTTATTTTTGAGCTCAAATGCTACAGTTTTTTAATAGTTTTATTTTCTTTCCGAAATGTGAAAACTGCTGGTAATGCATTTCTCCTGGTGGCAATTCTACCACCAATGGTATTCTAGCAGTGGTCTGATGGTGTGTTTTTGACAGTTAGAGGTGCAACCCCCTTCTCCGATAGGTGGTATTTTATTGCTAAGGAGGACCAGGATCTTGCAGTGGCAAGGTTGACTGGGGACATTGTCATAGGTGTCACTCAGCAATTCGGCTTCCCGCTGTGACCTTCCAGTTGTGGTGCGACTAGGTTTGAGGTGGTGATGAATGTAGGGGGTGGTTTGGCAGGGGGTAAGGGACGGGGGATCAAAGTCAGTGTGGTAGGGTCGGTGTTCACCATAGAGGCATAGGGTTGGGGCATGGTGGGGCTAATTTTTGCGTTTAAACAAAGTGATGAAATTTCATCCAGAATCAGTGTAGGCAATGGGTAACAGCATCGACATAAAATCACAGTGTATGCACAGGGAACTATTATTAGAGTAGGGTAGGCAAAATCATCTTATGGTCATATGTAACAGCATTTGCATATAAACACAATAAATACGCAAAATAAAAATGAGGGTGTACAATACCAAGTTCTGACGTAAATATGTTTGCGCATCGAAATTTTTCTTTTTTGGCAAAAGAAAGGCAAAAATCACCATCAAGTCATACAGTAGTAGTGAGGGCATAGGGCCACATGCATCAAAGGAAAAACCGGTTGCAAACGGGCAGATTCCTAGAATCTGCCCCTTTGCGACCAGTATTTTTGCATTTGGGATGCATCATCCCAAATGCAAAAATCGCAATTTAAGTAATCGCAAAATTTGAGATTACTTAAATTGCGATTGCATATAAGGAATCGCAAATTGTGATTCCTTAAATGCAATGCATTAATCAAAATAATTTAGCGATTTCGCTAATAAGAATTGCAAATTACCATCAATCTGAAGTTGATGGTAATTTTCGATTTCTCTGAAAAATGCACTAAAGTGCATTTTTGAAAGTCACATGATACACACACACATGCCCTTGGGGCATGTGTGTGCGCAACATGTGGTTAAATTGTAAATTCAGGGGTGCAACAAGGTATCCTTCTGAAACCCTTGCACCCTTGAAATTGCATGCGCAATTTGCGAGTACCTATTGGGTACTCGCAAATTGCGCATGGAATTTCTATTGATTCCTATGGGCCTCTAGGCCCATAGGAATGAATGGGTAGCAATTCCTTAATTAAGGAATTTTAGGGATTCGCTATTTTTGTGCGAATTCTTACATGCATAGGCATTTGTGATTCCTTATTAGCGAATCCTTAATATTCGCTAATTAGGAATCGCAAATGACATTTTTGATGCATGTGCCCCATAGAGACTTGTGCTTGGTAGAAATCCTACTGAGGAAGTAGCCCAAAAGCATTTCAATTGAGGAAGTAGTCAAAACAGTAAACAGAAACTGGCGATTGGTAGACAACCTACTGAGAAAGTAGCCCAAAAACACATTTCAACTGGAGAAGTAGACCAAACAGCTTCCAACTGAGAATGTAGCCCAAACTAGATAAATCCTGAGGGGGTAGCCCAAACCTTCCTCCTGAGGAGTAACCCCAAAACGAAAGTGTGATGAAGCAAAACTTGAGGGGGCCTCCCTGCAAAGTGCAGGGAGACCCCCTGGCCCACCATCACGTTGGTTCCAGACCCAATCAGTGTACTGTGCTCAGGGGGCCTCCTGGAGCTTGGGGCCCACTGCACTGCGGGGGCTGCAGGGGCTAATGTTAAGCCACTGTGTGTAGGTCTGTTTGACCACCAAAGAGAATCTGCTGTATTCAACTCCAGGCGTAGTGAATGCATGCCTGCTGTTCCACAGGGCTATGTGGCAGATGTCCGGGAGGGTATGTTACCATTACAATTAATATTTTACCACGACCTACATTTACGATGCATAATTTACAACACTTTAGGAATTTACTGCATGCCTTTACAATGCATGGATCTACAACATATAAGGTAAGTAATATTGTAAAAAAAAATGTATGTAAAGAGATTTAACAATGTCAAGTGTTTTCGGGAACATATTTCAAAGTATTTTGAAAATGTTTTATATGCAAAAAAGGGGGTGGGATTCACCCCCATTTCCTAAATATTCAGATGAGGTGAACCTGACACCCCTTCTAGAATGAGGACACTAATCTTTTATTTTGCTTGTGTTCAGATGGACACATTTGGATCACCTCTTCTCCTTTGGTAAGCATCACGCAACAACGTATGGCATGGCAACCACAAGAAAAGCAAATATCCTCTTTTTCCATTAATCTACTCATCTTCAGCACAGGATATTAAACCTCTATCCCTACACTAACACATGCAACTACAAACAAGGGACTAGCTCAGTAGCCAGGCTTGTGGTAGAATAAGACATTGCATCACAGTGTCTGTGGTCTTCTGATTACGCACAGTCACAGTGTGGCAAACTTTGCAATGAAGGACCACTTTCAGAAACCTAGCAAGATGCCAACACATTTGGGCTTGGAGAGAGCAATATTTGCATTACTCATCCAGAGAGACATAACATACTCTACAACACCATCAATCAGCCAACACATTTCCCTTTGCTTCTTCCAACTGTAATAGCATCTGTTTAAGTTGCAGAACTTACTAGACAAGCTGATGACACAGGATATCACCATGTCACAAGCGATGAACCTCACAGACAGTTCACTCTGTATTTTAGTTTTCTACTTCAATAAAATGTATAGTTATTCCCCCACTATATCCTAGTCAACAAATTCCAAGCTTCCCAGTGCTTGTGCTAATATTTACTTTGAAACCTCAGGGGCATTCCACTTCTTGTGCCAATAGCATCATGTGTGAGCCCATGTTCCCTTTCCTTTTAGGCTTTTATTTTTATTTGAAGTTGTCTTTAATTTTGCAATGCTCAACTTTGCCAAGATACACTAGCGTGAGGTAGTAAAAGTCATCCAGCATGTGGGATACATTCTTAGTTCAAGATGCTCTACAAGGTGAATTAAGCCACATTGCACAGAGGGGTAAATCAAATAAAGCTAAAACTATAGAGCGAGCACAAGTCTGAGACTGTTACATACACATACACCTGGGCATTATTTATTATTTCAGGAATAATCCACACATAGTTATCAAAAGAGTAACTGGGCTGCTAAGACATAGTAGCAGTTGACCAGCGTGACGACTATCATAACATTTCCCTTCCAGAAACATTGTGATTAAGCGCAGGTAAGTCACCCAACTGCCCCCCAAAAGCACCCTGTGTGGCAGGGCCCTTGAATTTGTTGTTGTTCTGCTACAAACCTTGTCTTTTGGGGGGAGGGTTGGGGGGGGTTGTTTCTGGAAAGCAAACAGCAATTTCAGAGTGGGCAAAACAAACATGTATCCAATTTGGCAAAATAACCAGCTTTTCTGGCAACCACCACACTACACTGGCAGTTTAGAGACACTTCATGGAGACCTGCCACATAGACAGGGATCCTATGCCAGGGGAGCTGAGCCAATCACCTCTGCTAAATTTGTGGACCAGGCTCTAAATGAGCTCAATAGATGAGAAATCGTGGTCTTAGGGCTGCCTCTTTTTTATACTGTCAATAAGATATTGGCTAATATATCGGACTGGCTTAAGATCCCTGTGAATTACAGTGATAACTTTATTTATATATCTTATGCTCCATGCATGTCAATGCAAGGAAAGGGTAGCTACACGTGGCATTAGCAGACCTACCTAGGGATTACACTGGGTATATTCTGTCAAGCTCTGACCCACTATGTGTGACCTGGGCAAAAAGAAGCACGTCTTCGTATTATAATTATTTTGCATAACAACTTAAATGCTTTGGTTAGGTTCATGCTCACAATGTCTGCACAGAGTCATTCTATTCAGCCATAAGTGTTAGAGAGAGATCCTACAACTGATACATCAATCTGTATTTATACCTCTGTGCACAGTGCAAAGGGCATGCCAGTGTCTATTGAATGTCTTCTATACCGGTTTGTAATACCAGTATACACTGGTACCAGTATACAGGACACTCAGGGCCTCATTTATGAAGAATTGTCGTAGGACACTGCCACAAGCCTTCTTGCTGTGCTGCCCCACGCCAATGTTAAAGGGCAGGAATGCACCGTATTTATAAAATATGGTGCATTCCTGTCCTTTCCACTTGCCACAATTTCCCACAATTTTCTGCCTAGCACCAATGTCGGCACCCTTGCACCACAGTGCAAGAGTGCCTCCATTGTAGGCAAGATTGTTTTGTTCAGGAAGGGGCTCCTTCCTAACAATAACAATCCTGAGAGGCATTTTCCTCTTTCTATGCATGCTGCAGAATGCAGCACACATATAAAGACGACAAAACAAGGATAAGTAAAAATATTTCTCCTCGTTATGCCTGCTCTGGGGAGGCGTAAGGTTTTGGAACTGTCACAGGTTTACGTGATTAAGTAAATTTGGGGCAGCGTCAAAACCCACTGCTACGCCCATGAAACGCCTCCTTGATGCAAAGTAAGGTAAGGCAGTGACTTGCGCTGCTTTGTCTTACTCCATATCTATGAGGCCATGCAAAGTGGCTTTGTGTCTCCACTAACCCTGGGCAGAGGTTTGCGCTACTACGCACTATGCAAATTACATGTAGCACAGTGCACAAACTGTGCTAAAACACCATAGCAGCAAAATCATCAACACCTACGAATGCTTTGATAAAGCAATTTTACATGCTAAAAAACATATAACCAATTCACAAAAGTGAACTTTGAGAATGAAAATATTAGGCAATGAGAGAGGTGATGATTTTGGGGTCCCCCCTAACCTAGGGGGCGGACCAAGCAGATGCCTTGAACACAAAGAGCATATCATGCTGAACGATTCAGTGGTGGTCCCTTCCTCCTAGGACCACCCCAAGCACATTTATGGGCAAAATTACAATCCCAACCAAAGGCCCTGCAAAGCATTATGGGACGAGATTAGCAGTGGGCAGTGAATATTATAGTGTCCAATATCAAAATAATTCTACAAAGAGCTGCAGTTCAACTAGTCGTTACTAGATGTCCCTCACAAGTCCAATGCAAAAGCATTGAAATTATTATTACATCAAGCTGCAGTTCCACTAGTCCTTACTAGATGTCCCTCACGAGTCAAATGCAAAAGCATTGAAACCCTTTCATGACCACCACCGAATCGTTCAACAAGATGTGCTTTTTGTTTTCAAGGCATCTGCTTGGTTCTCTCCCTAGGTTAGGGAGGATCCCAAAATCATCACCTCTCTCACTGCTTGTTATTTTTTCATTTTCACTTTTGTGAAATGACTATATGCATTTTAGCATATAAAGACAGAGATACTTATTTTATCATAACTTGCACTGTGCGAGATGCTGTTTGCAATTATTGCACAGTGCAGACAAGCACACAGTTATGCAATTTCTCAGGGTTAGTCACCAAAAAAGGAACTATCCAGCAGCGTAAGCCTCTCATAAATAAGCCCCTGAATTTCGGGCTGTTCTCTGTGCACTGTCTTCAGTACCAATATATAATGGCACAGGCATGTATTGCACGCCATGCCAGGGCACAGTCTTGCTGTCTCTGCAATACCAGTAGGTGAGGGTTATAGTTTGCCTACAATATATACTTGTACTAGTTGATGCTTGTATTGTGGAAAATGTGTACCTGAAGGTCATGCTATTGCCAGCTTGTATTTCATACAAAGGGGCATATGTACAAGAACTTAACGCCGCCGTAGAATCAATTTTTTGACTTTACGGTGGCTTTTTTTTGTTGCCATATGTACAAGTTGCAGCTAACTGTAGTTAGCAGGACTTTTCCAGCGTAAACGTGATTTTTTTTAGATCGCCACTTCTGTTAGCAGGACTTTACGAAAATGAGATGCAAGGTGGTCATTCCCTTGCATAAACTGCCGCTAACCCCACTTCGCGATATTTACAATGACATTTTCACATGGCTATAACCCCCCAAAACTGCTGCTAAGTCCAGTTAGAGGCAGTTTTTTAAGACCAGAAAAAAGCTGGTCTTAAAATTGGTGCAAACACTTGGGTCCACATATTAGATATTTGGGTGCTGGACAGTGCTGAAAGGAACATTGCTGCACTGCACTGCGCCAAAACAAAAGGACAGGAATGCGCCCTATCAATAAGATAGGGCGCATTTCTGGGCCACATTCATGAAAAGTGTTGCACCACTGCGACAAAACAGTGTTGCGACAATTTTCAATGCGCCCTCCTTGCGACACCATGGATGCGCCGTTTTCAATGTACGGCGCTCCATGTTGCAATCAATGACAGATATGTTTGGAATCCTGACTTATCTGGCAGCACTAAAGTCACGCATTGCTACAGTTGTGTTGCAAGCATGATGCAACTCCAGCAATGCATGGGGCCAGCCTATCCCTATGGCACTGCGTCACTCTTACGCCTGCCATGAGGCAGGCTTGAGGTTTTGACACAGTGGTGTCCTAGAATTGTCGCAGTGAAATTTGAGAGACTTCACTGTGCCAATCCTACAAGGCTTTGTTGCGTGGGAACTCCCAGCCTAGATACATCATACCAGATGCAGGTATAATGTGGCACAGAGCTTCACGAGATCACGCATATGCCTAGATGCATCACTTTGTAAATACGGCACAACGTGGTGCAAGATTCACCCTGCAAGTACGTCAAGAAAATGACGCACCAGCGGCGTTAAACTGCCGGAAGGGGCTCAGGATTAAGACCTCCTGTCTTTTTCCCCTACGATGGCGCACAATGGTTGCCATGCGCCAGTGTAGACACCCTTGCGCCATGGTGCAAGGGTGACTGTGTTGATTGATGTTATGGCTCCATCTCTACCGAAGACGTCTGCAGGTGCGTCTGGACTAGTGGAGGGCGGGAGTGAACAAGTTGGCCTTCTTGAAGTGTTGTTTGCCTGGTCTTTTCTTGAGGGGTACCAGGGTGTTGGCGCAGTTGGAGATCCATCGGTGGAGGTTGCACGCTGCCGTGTTGGCGTCTGTAAGCATTGGCGGAGTGATGGTGCAGAGAGAGTTGACGAGAAGTTCTACTGTGGCCTTGATCCAGCTGCGACCGGGGGGTCGTGATGATGGCGGTAGTGTACGGTGGGCGTGGTGAAGGTGCAATGTATACAATGATGGTCAGTCCAGGAGAGTTCTATGGTGTGGCTGTAGTTTCCGCTGGCTGTGAAGACGGGCTCGAGTGTGGGACCGGCTATTTGGATTGATGCAGTGACTAGCTGCTTGAGTTCTGGTCACTGGTGTTGTCCAGGTGGAACCTGAGGTCTCCGAGTAGGATGTAGTCAGTGGATGGGAGAGCCTGGGGTGCGATGAGGTCTACAATGGCATCAGTGAATGGGGGTTCATGGACCGAGGGGCCTGTAAAGGAGGGTGCCGCTGATGGTGGTTTTTGGGTTTGGTCCGGATCTGGCAGTGAAGGTGTTCCATAGTCGCTGTTGGGTCATTAGAGTGCGTGGTCAGTTGGAGTGTGCTTTTGTAGACGATGACAATGACAATGACGAATGACGATGGTCGGGGTGGTCCTTGCAGGTGATATTGTAGCCGTCGGGGATGGCGATGTCCAGTCCGGAGCAGAGGTTGGTCCAGGTTTACGTGAAGAAGGTGATGTCTGAAGAGGTGGTGTCGAGGAGGTCCCTGATTTCTGTGGCGTATTTGTGGAGGGACCGCACGTTGAGGATGATGCAGTTGAGCCAGTTGGGTGCACTGTTGGTTGGCTGGGCGGCAAGAGGTGCTAGTGTGCTGATGTGGCAGGACATGCGTTTTCAGTTTTAGCAGGCGCAGGGTATTCTTCGGTGATGCTAGATGGCAGGTGGCGTGGCATCCAGGGTTGAGGGCAAGGAGGGCGCTGGCATCATAGGGGTGGAGTGTCCAAGAGGCAGGGTCCCTGGTGCTGGGCATGGTACAGGGGTGGACGGACGCAGACGGGCTTGCCTTTGGATTGCCTTCGGCACACCAGTGGCATGCACGCTGTGCATGGCTACACAGCATCCGCAATTAAGTAGTGCTGTAGGGGGGCTGGACAGCTGGGAGGCGGGAAACGAGGGAAAGCACACTGGAGGGGGCGGGGATGCGGGAATTGTAGCAGCAAAGAGGGACAGGATAGGGAAAAAGGAACTCCAAAAAAGCACAGGAAAAACAAAGCCAAACAAAGCAAAGATAAAAAAAAGACAAAGATAGAAAAGCAACGGAGTAGAGCAGAAAGATGAACAGGAACAGCAGAAAAGACGTGGGTCCCGTGCTCTCCATGCCACTGGAGTCAAGCTATCCTGGCTGATGAGGGCTGAAAGCCCGAAACCGGTCCTAGGATGCTTGTTTCCAGTTCAGGGAGGACCTGGCCTGACAGTTCGGGCTGGACTGTTCCCATTGGGCGCAGGGTCAAGACTGATTTGCATATGGCTGGGTCCAAACTGGAATGGCATGGTGAGCAAAAAAACGATGGATTTAGGCCCAGATCTTTGTACTGGGGTGAATGTATGACATTGTTCTGCATTCTGTCCATCAATTGTTGTTTTTGCATTTGTCACCCCGAGTGGGACGGGTATGCCCAGACGTGGGTCCCGTGCTCTCCATGCCACTGGAGTCAAGCTATCCTGGCTGATGAGGGCTGAAAGCCCGAAACTGGTCCTAGGATGCTTGTTTCCAGTCCAGGGAGGACCTGGCCTGGCAGTTCGGGCTGGACTGTTCCCATTGGGCGCAGGGTCAAGACTGATTTGCATATGGCTGGGTCCAAACTGGAATAGCATGGTGAGCAAAAAAACGATGGATTTAGGCCCAGATCTTTGTACTGGGGTGAATGTATGACATTGTTCTGCATTCTGTCCATCAATTGTTGTTTTTGCATTTGTCACCTCGAGTGGGACGGGTATGCCCAAACGTGGGTCCCTTGCTCTCCATGCCACTGGAGTCAAGCTATCCTGGCTGATGAGGGCTGAAAGCTCGAAACCGATCCTAGGATGCTTGTTTCCAGTCCAGTGAGGACCTGGCCTGGCAGTTCGGGCTGGAGTGTTCCCATTGGGCGCAGGGTCAAGACTGATTTGCATATGGCTGGGTCCAAACTGGAATGGCATGGTGAGCAAAAAAATGATGGATTTAGGCCCAGATCTTTGTACTGGGGTGAATGTATGACATAGTTCTGCATTCTGTCCATCAATTGTTGTTTTTGCATTTGTCACCCCGAGTGGGACGGGTATGCCCAGACGTGGGTCCCATGCTCTCCATGCCACTGGAGTCAAGCTATCCTGGCTGATGTGGGCTCAAAGCCCGAAACCGGTCCTAGGATGCTTGTTTCCAGTCCAGGGAGGACCTGGCCTGGCAGTTCGGGCTGGACTGTTCCCATTGGGCGCAGGGTCAAGACTGATTTGCATATGGCTGGGTTCAAACTGGAATGGCATGGTGAGCAAAAAAACGATGGATTTAGGCCCAGATCTTTGTACTGGGGTGAATGTATGACATTGTTCTGCATTCTGTCCTTCAATTTTTGTTTTTACAGCAGAAAAGAGGGACAGGAGAGCAGTCAAGCTGCAGAGCAGTGATGCTCTACCACTGGACCACAAGGGATGAGACACTCACACCTCGACTGTTGTAGACCTGGGGACCTACTACCTGGCGGGTTTTCCTTCATACGAAATTGTAGTCTCTTGCCCACGTTCTAGAGTACACCTCTCTCTGCTCACCGCTTCTTCGTCCTAGATGGGCCTCCCTTTTTCATTTTGTATCTTCCAGCGCAAGTCACTAGGCAGAGACGTGCTAAGGGATGATATGCATGTACTGAATTCTTGGGCCCCAGTCAGCCGACGTTGCACAGTATGATCTCTCGTCGACTCACAAGGTGCTACCATTACCCCTTCACCCGTCCGTTGAGAGATCCAGGATCGTTGCTGTGCTCTCCCACCTCCTTGTTTCTCCTCCTCTGGGCTCCCATCCTCATTAAATCTGCTAGGCATAATGGAGATCAGTCCCGACCCCAATGGCTCCAACGCCTTCGTCATTAACTACCCACCGACCTCTCCAAGAATGCGGCAAAGAAATACAAACATCGTATACTCAAAGCTAGACCAGAAACCCTAATCTCAGACCACTACTTCTGCACCAACAAAGGCGCTCTGGTCAATGACCTCATTTTTTATACTAGAAAACGGGCTTGTTGGCGATCAGTGCTTTACTCCTTGCTTAAAATAACTGGATCGAAGAAAACCTCGCACGGCCTCAAACTAACAACGTCTCCCTCGCCCACTCTCAAAGCCACCACCTCAATCACCCTATACAATAATGGTATCATACTAATCCAAGCCTCTACCACTAACCTTACTAAAATGGCCAACTTCTACCCTACTCTAAGAAAAGCGGTTAACGGCAACGCCACTGACCCCTTTTCCACCAACGCGACTACACGGGACTTAACCATTACTCTCCCCACAACAGCTGTGAATACCCCTCTCTCCCTTAACCTCACACCTCCTCTTGTTGATCCCACAGCCACCTTTTCCTCAGTCAGACTACGTCAACTCACTAGAGTACCCTCTCAACTGGATGACGGATTGATGGGATCAACCCCCTCACCGACTATCAGTCCGATTCAGGATGACCTCCGAGCTGAGAAGCTACATCAAGTCATACAGTCCTCCCCCTTAACTGATGTTGTACCCCTTCCCATCCCTATAACTCTACCACATACTAGACTAGAGTCTGGGCATCGATCCCCAACACAGGCTCCAACAGGCCCACATCGAGGCCCCCCGTCCCCTATCGTTTTTTCCCCACTCCATCCTCTCCTCGACCAACAATCTGACTTGGCTGCGCGTCTTGATGGTATATCTCTTCAGTTACAACTTCTCACCTCTGAGCTACATGAACTTAAAGCCCTCTCAAATGATCTTTTCCCTATGATCAGCTCTCTCCTCACCTCTGCGAACTGGCCTATTGCGTCCACCAGGCCTTGTGATCACATTGAGCAGCCTGTAGCTCCCTCCACCCCAAAACCCACTCCACTACCCAACACCCCCACCATCCATAGAGAATCCCACCCAACAACCAATGACTTACAGGATTTTCACACATGTAACTCTACCTTGTCCAAATCTTACACCCACCCCCGAGTCAAATACTCACCATCCTTTCTAACCCGAACCGAGAACCTCCTTGTAACCTCAGATATAGCAATACTGACAACCTTACCCACATGAATCTCACCCAGACTCCTTCCCCCCCTAACCCACCCCGTCTCAAATGTGTACTACTTAATTGTAGATAAGCCAGTAAACACGCTTCCGATATCTTCGACCTCATCCAACACTATGGTTTAGACATTATCATCCTCACTGAAACTTGGCTAAATCAGGCTTCCACTCCTATCTTAGACCTCCTAGTACCTCCCACCCATGACATAATTAGGTTAGACAGAGCTATGAAATTGGGTGGTGGCTTAGCTTGCATTCACAGGAATACACTCTCGATTTCACAATTGGATTCCTCAACGATCTCCTCCTGTGAATACCTCTGTCTCAGCATATCAAGTCTGAACCTACCGGTCTGCAAACTTCACACTTTTTACCACCCCCCGGGGAGAAAATCTCCCGTTCATTGAACAACTAATGGAAATTATCTCTGGCAATGTCGACTCTGCGGTATCCAAAATCTTCCTTGGTGATTTCAACCTTCATTGGTCTAACCCTAATGACCCCGCTGTTGCCTGCATTAAATCCTTTTTAAATGATCAAGAACTGACTCAGCACTGTGACTTACCAACACATATTAAAGGAGAAACACTAGACCTAATCATCTCTAAAGAGCAGACTATCACCATAGATTCCATTACCCCGTGTGACTGGTCCGACCACCACAGCATCCTCTTTTATATTAACAGGGAAGTGCAGATGAGGAAGACACAACCATTGAAACTAAAGATATGGAAAAGGGACCTAAGAGCAATAAACTCTGTAGATCTTGCTGCCCACTGTCTATCTGCCCTCTCCTCCCCAGTTGATATGGATGAGTTGCAATCACTCACCGACGACTACAATTTAACCATCTCTAACTTCATGGATAATATTGCTCCTCTCCAATTTAAAAATGCTTCAACAAAAATATCCAAACCATGGTATAACGAAAGCTTAAACACTGAAAGACGTAACCTTAGGGCAGTGGAACGTTCCTGGCGAGCTAATCCCTCCTCTGACCAACTAAAACTACTCAGAGATGCCAGGAGCCTCTACAACAAACAAATCAAGAGTGCTAAGGCGACCTATTTCAGAGACCAATTGGACCAAGCAGCAAACCGCCCCAAGAAACTTTTCGAGCTGGTCAAACAACAAACAGTAGCAGGTCCTAATCACTCTGACCTCAGTGGCAATCCTCCCTCTTGCGATGAACTTGCCGCTTTCTTCACCGAAAAATCAACACTCATCTCCATTGACCTCGCCTCTAAGAAGGCTCTTTTACCCCCTAACAGTGTGGCGTCACCCATTGACCCGGCTAAAATGTGCAATTCGACCTCCACGAATCTCAAGAACAATGCATCATGGAGCATCTTCACCCCTTTTAGTGAAACTGACATCTTCAAGATTCTTCAGAACATCAACCCTTCCAACCATTTCAGCGACCCGTTGCCGCCATCCATCATCAAAGAAATCAAGAATGCACTCATTCCCACCTGGACAAGGATTGTAAATGCTTCTCTTTCACAAGGCAGGATCCCTGACTGTCTAAAAGCAGCCCAGGTAACCCCCATACTGAAAAACCTAACGCTGATAAATCCGATCTCAATAATTTCCGCCCCATTTCCAACATCCCCACCTTAGCGAAACTCCTTGAAAAATGTGTGGAATCCCAACTTTGTGCTCACATAGAGAATGACCAACTCCTAGACCAGCATCAATCTGGTTTCAGGAAGGGGCACAGCACCGAATCGGCTCTCATTCATATTATGGATGACATTCTTAAAATGCTGGACCAAAACGAATCCTGCCTCCTGATCCTTCTTGACCTTTCCTCCGCTTTTGACACGGTAAATCACGACAAGCTTTTATCCATCCTGCAAAACAGAATGGGTTATTCCGATCAGGTGCTTCAATGGTTTTCCTCCTTCCTACATCACAGATCACAAAGAGTTATGGCAAACCACTCTCTATCTCAGCCCTCTCCTGTACTCATGGGGGTCCCACAAGGGTCCGCATTATCTCCTATCCTCTTCAACCTCTACCTGGAACCTCTTGCAAACTCTCTAAATTCCATGGACATTCTCTTCCACATGTATGTGGACGACACGCAACTATATCTGAAAATCACATCCCTGGAAAACATCATCTCACTCAACTCTACCCTTTTGTTTACTCAAAATTGGTTAACGGAGAACCATCTTCTGCTTAACACTTCCAAAACGGAATTCTTGCTCATCTCCCCCCCGAACCACATCCCCAATTTAGACTCCTGGTTGAGTCACCTCTCTGCTTTCAACTGTGATCCTCTCATCGTAGACTCAGCCAAGTCTCTGGGAATCACCATGGACAAACACCTGAACATGAAAAATCATATCAGCACCGTATGCAAAGGAGCAAACTAGTTGTTGATGTCACTCAGAAATATCAAACCTTTCCTACCCATAAATGATTTCAAGCAGGTGGTACAAGCGCTTGTCCTGCCGAGGCTGGATTACGGCAGTGCTACCCTTTGTGGCCTTCCCAAATACGCCCTGGCGCCGCTAAGGACATCCTTGAATGCCGCTCCAGTCCTAAAATCACTCAAATGGCTTCCCTACGAAGCTCGAATTCACTTAAAGATTGCTGTTCTTACGCACAAAGCCCTTCACTTTCACACCAGAACATGGACTTCTATTGGAATTCTCAAGGGCATATTATCAAGCCCATTATCGCCGCTTTAGCTGCAGTTTTCTGCCGCTAAACCGGCGATAATTTTAACGCCGTTCTTGATAATATGCCCCCTAATGAACAAATTCCTGCTCTAACAGGGATGGACTCTCATGTCCTGTGGATATATATCCTTATACCATTGCTCTTTCATTCTGTCATGGCTCCCCGTTACTGCATTCTGAGTCTTCCCTATTGGCCCGCCTCCTCACTATCTTGTTGAAACTGTACTGTAATATGTGACATTTTTTTTTTCTCCCCCCCTTCTCCCCCCCTCTTATTTGCTATGATTATTGCTTTTGTCCGTCCGCCCTTCTTATTGTAAAGCGCTCTGATATCCCTCGGGATCTTGTTCGCGCTATATAAAACTTTATAAATAAATAAAATTTAAAAAAAATGAGGCACAGGCAGGAGACTGCGGGTGGAGGAGGGACTCGAACACCTGACCTCCGGGTCAGAGGAACCAGCAGTAGCAGATGGGCAACCAGACGGCGCAGCACTGTGGGAAGAGGAAGTCCACTAAGGGTTAGTCCCCCGTACACCCAAAAGCAAACTAACAGGGGGCAAAGAAAGGTAGCACCACCTGGTTGCCTCTTCCGATCTAACAGTTGCAACCAGATTCCATGTTCCCCAGCGAGTAACGGCGGATCAAGCTGCATACCCAAGGGCCTCGGCCAGAACCGGCCCCCATGCCCCTGGCACCCACTGCCACCAATAACCGATCTCAGCGACTTGAGCCAGTTAGTGGAGTACCCCACCAGTCTTGTGCGGTGCCCTCGGTGATGTAGGTCAGCCGCAGTGCAGGGATTGCTCAGGGCACGGTGTGCGTCACCCACAGGTGCTAGGCCTGGGCCCCACTTGCCCTCGGGCCTCCTCCGCTAGGCCTCCCACCTTCTCCTCACCTGGACATTGACACCGGGGCTCAATGTGCTGCACTCTCTCCAAATCTGTGACTCAGCCAGCAGGAGCCTCAGCCAGGTAGGATTTCACAAGCCTGGGTACAGCAGTCACCGCCAAGTTCGCTGGGGAACCTCCCAATGCAGGTGATGCAACAGGGCCCCCTTAGGCGTGAAGTTGCAACGCTCCCACCAAACAAGTTTGGCGCACCTCAGGGCCTTACCCCCCACAGCATCCGGCCAGCACAACATCCTCCGGCCTGTGATGAGGAGAGGCGCGGCCCACCATTGGTAATCTCCTTCTTGCACCCCAGTGTAGTGGTGGCGCCTGGTATGCGATGCAGACCTCCCTGCGTTGGTGTGCAGGAGCGCCTCTACCATTCACAGCTCCAAGGTCCACCAGGTGGTCTTCTCACACAGGTCAGCAACGTGTCTCCATGCGACCTGCCAGACTTCACCACCAGGTAAGGGCGATCGCCGACGCTGCAATGTCTACCACCACGGCACAGCAACTCCACAGCACCTCTGCCTCCCACTACGGCTCACAGACACAGGCCCAGAGAGACCTCCAGTCCCTGCTTTCAATGTTTAGGCTACAATGGTGTTGCAAGGAGGATGCTATGAAAAGTGATATATCACTGTTTTTTCCCAGCGATGCGCCTCATTTCATAACTGTAGCCCTGAATCTGCATTTCCTCTTCTCCTGGGACTCTGGCTGGTCATACTGGCTGTTGGAGGTTTGGGGGGGGTTGTTGGTCTGCGCTGCACTTGGCCCTGGCTACTCCATTCTGCATTCAATTGGTTTTATTCCCTATTTTTCATTGGAGGTGGACTTACAGGCTATTTTTGCCTCTAGAGGCAAAAAAAGTAACGTTGGGCTGACTAACGTGAGTTTTTTTGCCGCTAATGGGCCTTTCGTCACTTTTCTCTCGCTAACATCAATATTGTAATCACCTTGACGCTAGTCTTAGCTGCAGTTTTCACCGCGGCTAGCTGTTGCTATCGCCATGTAGCGACGTATTGTAAATACATCGCTAGCAGGGCGATAGTTTTTGGTGATAGGCCGCGTTAAGAAAACTGCCGCTAACTAACGCTAACGCTAGTTAGCTGCAGTTCTTGTACACATAACCCAAAGTGTGTACCTTGCCATCGCCTATCTGGAATAACAGTATATAATGGTATCAGTATGTATTACGCACAATGAAAGGCTGTGCTTTGTAAGAAATATCAATATGGTGTCAGTACATTGTATGAGTGTATGGTAATGCTACTATCTTTATGCCTATAGTAATAGCATGCACTGGCAGCAATTTGTATCAAATGCAGGGCATATCCAAAGTAATAAACATAAATGCAAACTTGACTTCATCATGTTGGGGCCTGAGTTATGCTGGGCACACGTCACAAGGATATTTTTCTAAGTAAAAAAAAATATGTCCTTAAATAAAAGGAAACAGGCCGCTCTTGTAACTTTCTAGTGGTTTTAGCAACTTAGCTGCATGAATTGCCAGAGTAAGTTTGATTCAATATCCATACATAAATTTTGCAGCACGAATGATTGGCCCTGAAAAATGCCCCCTCTGACTGTACTCCCTTTCAAATGGCCTGCGGTAGACCGTTTATTACATCATCATCAACAACTTCATTGCGGTCAATAGACCATAAAAGTGCAAAATAAGCAACAATACAATAAAAACATGCTCAGATACATGGACTCGAGACACCAGAGTCCACAATTACAGCTGCAAATTATTACTATTACCCACTCCACGATAAGTGAACAAAATTCATAGCAGCATATACAAAAAGACCATATAGTAAAAGGCATATACAATAATTAGGGAGAAAAAGGTGCTGATGAATTTCATAAACTACAGTATTAAAAGAAAGTCTCAATAAAATCACATATATAAAAGTTAAATTTAAAAGAGAGAGAGAAAAAGGGAGCCATCCCAACTAAAAATAAGGGTGGTTTTGTCAGCTATGCCCTATACAGATATTTTTTTTTAAAGCGACCTTCACACACACCATATAGATAGTAAAAAACGTGACACCGCAAATACAATATGGAATAAGGTGTTGTACTTCAGTAGCCTAAATACCTGGGGGCAGATTTACAAGCCCCTTGCGCCACTTTTGTGTCACTTTTAACATGGGAAAAGTGACGCAAAAGTGGCGCAAGGGCCTTGTAAATCTGCCCCCTGGTTCCCAAATTTCTACAGAGCTGCCTCAACCAGCGGCGCCTATATTTTCTATAACCAGAGCAAAAGAAGAAAACATGCAACTCTGATGCCTCTGCGTGGTTACAAGCAGCACAGCCTAGAGCAAGTGTACCTGCCCATTTATTGGAAAAGGCGCGTAGTGGGAGGGCCCCATGCCTAAATTGAACACATAATTTCCTCACTAACGCGGGTTGGATCTCATCCAGGGCAGGCTCTAGGCAATGCTGATCTTTTGTCCTCATAAACGTAACTGTTAGTGAACCTGTTGCTGAACACCCCTGTATTCGGGCGAGTTTGTCCTCCCTGTAGCTCTGTACCGGTTCCTTTCGGGAAACTGTGACGCAGGCTTCCTCAGGGAAATGGCATAGGCTCGCTCTGCCCATGTTCTGAAAGGTATCCCTAACATAGGCTAGCCACTGTAATTTCCCGGCGCCATGCAGGGCCAGAACCTCCTTTAGCTCATCCCGGTAAACATCCAATTCCGGGGTTACCTTTAATCAACGCCAGTAAAGTAGGCGTCTAAGAGCAATTTCATCAGCAATAGGCCTTATCCCTAGATCGAAACACAGCGGTATAAAAGGGGAACTAGGGGGGAGACCAAAGAGCTCCCTGGTAAATGAGTTCTCGGTCTTTGTGATGTTTCTCAGTGAGCTATACCCCCAGAGTTCGGCCCCATACATAGCAGAACACCTAGTTTGCATTTCATAAATTACCACTGTTACTCCAATGGGTTTAAAAGAAGAGTTCCTGGATAGCTTAATTAACCCTCCTGTACTCAGTGCTAGCTTCAAACTAGTTTTATTAATTTGAGCCCCCCAGTCCATTTTTTCAGTTAGGGTGACCGCAAGGTATTCAAAGACAGAAACCCTCTCCAGAGGAGTGCCATGCAGGCTGGGATTGGGACGGGTAGTGCTGGTTGGATTGAAGACCATGTATTTGGTCTTCAAACAATTAATCTCTAGTGCCCTACTATCACAAAAGGCCTTGAAGTTGTTGAGAATCCTCTGTATGCCCACTGGTGACTTTGAGAGCCACAGATTATCATCGGCAAACATCATTGCCGGTATCGTCGCACCGTTTGCACTAATTTCTAGCGCTGGGTTTTTGTCCTGTGCTGGAAAATCAGCACGAATGGCACCATGCAGAGCGCAAGAGGGTGATGCTTCTTTCTGCCGCTTGAGTATATTTTCTACTCGAGCGGCAGCTTCCTCAAAGCGAACGGAAGGTTTCTCAACATGAGTGAGGTGAGAATCTCCCCTTTCCAATGATATCTCTCTCGTTTGTTACGGTGCTCAGGGGGCTGAGATAGCTCACAAGCGCCGAAGCAGTGAAACTGAAATGAGCCGATCGGTTAATTTCAGTTTCATCTTCAATGTAATGATGTCAGCGCGCCATGCACGTGATTATCATTACATTGAAAAGAAAATGCCTCAGAAGGCTGGGGAAGCACTCCCCAAATCCCGAGGCAAAAAACTGAAAAGGAAATCCCTCTGCTGTTTATAGCAGAGGGAGGTTTTGGGTGGTGCGCCGAGGACGTAACCGTTACATCCTCGGCACCAGCACCACAGCAGAGGACGTAACCGTTATGTCCTCGCATAGAAAGGGTTAAAGTATGACAAACCACCACACAATAATCTTCAATGCACAATCTGGTATGGAATTATACTGTTTAATATCTTGGGCACTTTATCTGGAAAAGTAATACAAAGCTCAAGTTTCCATAACACTAGTAGAGGTGGATAAAATCATAGACAATATTCAGAATCAATACTTTCAATGAGAACCTGATCAGTATGAAACAGTTCTTTTGGAATAATCTCTGAGACACTCACTTATGAATACTTGTCAAAATTACAAAAAGCACATTGCCAAATGTGTGCACAGTTCTGCTGAACTCTTAAATCAAGTCTGTGTTGGTTGCCTTTGGGCATTTCACAAGCTGAAACCTTGATGGATGTTCATCAAAGCAAAAGTTAAAGACATTGAGAAATATATATTTCGATTGCTTTTGTACAAATTTGAAGTTTCTCATCTTCTTGTATCATCTTCTTGTATATTCAGTTATAAACCTACGTTTACAACCAATTTTACCTTTGTGAAATGAGCCCTGAGAATATTTTATGTCTCTTGTCTAAGAGTGAACTGGCTACCTTGTGTTAGTGTGTGACACATAGGTGGACAATAGTGACTCACTATGTCTACACACTGGTAAAAAAAACTAGTTCAAAAAGTGTAAAACAGGGGGAGAGGCATGGCTAACCACTGACTGAGATGACAGTTAATCCATGTAGATTCACTGGGGCTAGAAAGGGATGACATATTTTAATTCACCAATATGTTTTAATGGTCCTCTGAAACCACCCTGGAGGTGGGCAATATTGCAGCATATCTCTCATCTTTTTACAATGTGAAAATGTTTCCTGATGATGTGCTGTGTTTCCATCAGGACTCACGACCACCATTTTCTTACCATGCTCTTAAAATATGATAAGATGTGAAGTTCTAACAAACAAACTCTGGGCATTTCTTTCACTGTTTTTTTTACCTGACTTTGTCTAGTTTATCGGTTCCTGAATTTCAAAGGAGTTCCATATATAATGTCATTTTTATGTACCATAGTACTCTTTAGACAGCACTTTCTGGTTTCACAGAGATGGATATATATTAAACATTTTAACAAAGAACAGCTGCACTAAAGCTAGCTGAATATTTGAAGATACATATTTAGTTTCAACACCTTCCATTCTGTTTGGCTAAATACTCATTATTACCATTCAAAGTCCTAAATGAATATCTCTTCCTCAATTTGAACCTCACTTCTTTTATTGTTAGCTTTTGGAGTTGCCATAAACACACAGGTACTAATTATAGTCTGTGAAAGTCATCATGTCATGCTACATGTTGGATATTCAAGAACTTCTGTGTTTTGTCTGTCTTCTGTATTCAAAATTAATTTATTGACAAGTCCACTCACAGACCTATCTATTTACTTTTAGAGAAAAAATGCTTTGCTTTCACACAATCTGTCCCCTAACTTCATTAACTGCATTATGGCCCTCAATACAAGTACTCTGTTAACTCCAAAGGGAGATATTGGAGCCAGAATTAATTATTCTGGGTAGTATCTCCCCATGAGCTAACCGTGATTATGATTTAATTCTGCCACAATGTGGAGTAACATGTGGACACAGGAACACTGGTTTTAATCCAGGATGTTATTACCCTTTCCAGAGGAAATAATGGGACCGTATCTGCAGACATTTACTAAGCTGCTTGGAGCAGATGGTAGATGTTGCTGTTTTATTGCGCCCTGGTAAATTGGACGGAGGCTTAGAATGTTGGAGGGCAGAGTATACTTTATTTCAACTCGGGTGTCTTTTTCTGTTCAACTAATGAGGGTCTCAGATTACTTCAAGAATAAAATCCAAGAGACTGAAGAACAACCCTCCATCTCCGATATCTCCCTCAACTAATTTGATATTACATAAAATATTGCATTAAGCTAGAGCCTTTCAACCATTTATGAAGGAACCAAATTGGAAGGTAACATGTTGATGGCAGAGTGATTGCAATAGAAAACGTAATTATGGAAGTAGAACAATGAGAAAATGAGTTTCAAGCCATTGCTGTGAAGATAACTAGATTGGGAAATGAAGTCTTGCTGCTCTAAAAACATACTGAAGATTTGGGAAACATAAACAGAAAAAATAACCTTAGGTTATATGGTTTTGCTGAAGGTGTCAAAGGAGATGACATCCTGGCTTACTTTAAAAAAATCATATGAAGTCTTACCAGCTTACCATCCTCACTTCAGCTAAACATCCAAAAAGCTCATCACTTTGGAAAAACATCCTCACCAATCTCTCAACAAAGATTGGGTTAGAGTCAACACCTTCTCTAAAGCAATTTAACATTCATTATGGTCTGATTCATCAATGTACTTTCAAAATCGCACTTAATGGAAAATCTTTTTCCTGTGTAGAACCTGAAAAGAATTGAAGGACTACCAAAAGAATGTTTCTATTGAAAATTGCACACTTCACACAAACAGAAATGCTTAGTAATATTTCTGTAGTGTCTGTCTGAAAATAACTGTATTGTACCTTTCTCTTGGTGCGCTGTCTCATGACATTTGCACAAGGTTTGGTTTTTGTCTTATTTTCCCTCAGTTACTCTTCTTCATTGCTTTTTTGTCTTAATTTCTATTTATTCTCTTTTCTTACTGCTCATGGAGTATGCTCTATATTGTTCAATGTATCTTTCTTGATATATGTTTGACCTGTCAGCCATTGGGTGGTCATCCCCCAATCTTTATGCCTCCTCCTCCATTTTCGCTGATCTCGTTTTTGATAGCCTTAGGACTCTGCACACTTTACCACTGCTAACCAGTGCTCACTCCTAAAAACATGATAATATTGGCTTATCCCCAATTGGCATATTTATTGTACTTATATGTCCCTAGTAATGTGGTTATCCATGTACCCAGGGTTTGTAAGTTAAATGCTACAAGTGGGCCTCCAGCACTTATTATGCTCTCTACTTAGTAGCCTTTAAACATGTCTCAGGCCTGCCATTGCAGCCTGTACATGCAGTTTTACAGTGCCATTTCTACCTGTCAAGATAATCCTTCCTCTTTAATACATATAAGTCAGCCCAAGAGTAGGCACTTGACAGCTCAGAGTGCAGAGTGCAGTGTATTTAAAAAGTAGGACATGTGATTTTAAATGTTACATGTCCTGGTAGTGATAAACTCCTAAATTCATTTTTCACTACTGCAAGGCTTACCTCTCCATAGGATAACATTGGAGTTAACATATTACATTTAATAATCTGTGATTTTCAAATGGGAACATGTACCCCGCTCATGTTTGGTGTATTTGGAATTGTAATGAAAACCCATCTCTTATGGTAAAGTCGGATTTTAAATTACAATTTTGAAAATGCCACTTTCAGAAAGTTGCCATTTTCCTGCCTTAGCCTCTTAGTGCTTGGTTACATGACTGGGTGTAACCGACAGTTTGGCTTTGTGTATACCCCTTAGACAGCCACACACAATAGAAAGCTTAGGTGTGCCTGGATGGGCCATCACTGACAGGATGGGAGTGCGGATCTGGGCACAGCCGAACTTACGCTTGAATAGGCTGTGTCCTGCCTCCACACAAAGGGCTGCATACCCCCAGGACAGGGAAGACAGAATGCCTGGACACAACAAAGGGAATCTTTTCCCACCTTCCAGAGGAAGGGCACTAGGTATAAATATTGGACCTCAGACACCACCTCTTCAGTACACTTCTGGACCTGTGACTACTCTGCCATGATGAAGGACTGCTGTGCTGCTGAAAGGACTGTAACTCTGCTGAACTGCTGCTCTGAAATACAACTGCCCTGCTGTGCTGACCTGCTGCCTGCTTCCCTCTTGCCTGGGTGAGAAGGACTGGACCTGCATCTGTTGAACCCAGGACCCCAAAGTGACTTGAAGGACTGTTTGGCTGGCCTCCTGACTAGAGCTTAAGGGACAGAAGGCTCCAACAACCTTGAACCCAGCACTTGGACTCTGCCATCTGTGAGTCTACACTGCCAAGTGGTGCCACCCCAGCCCTGGAGCCTTGGAAGTGGGTCTAAGGTGCTCAGTCAGGCTCTGTGGATCCAGTGGAACCAACGCACCTTCACTGATGTGTGACACAATGCCAAGCAGAACCAACACATCACCACTGCAGGGTGGATTTTCTCCTCACAAAGACCTGCATCACATTACAGCCTGTCACCTCATCGGAACCTCTACTGTGCGATGCATCCCTGTGCAGGCTCTCGTATCCCTCGTCGATGGCAGCCTCATCGATGTCGCTGGACTCCACATCGCAGCCTGGCAGCTCCTCGGAACCAACACATTGGCCCAACTGCGCAATGCATCCTTGCCACTGGAGTTCGCATCACAAGCCCCCATTGATCCTCGACAATGATGCAGGACCTTGCTTCAGAGTCTCACAGCATCTCAGAAGCAACTCATAGCTTCGGCTACACGACGCATCTTTGAGGCGGACCTTCCCAACTTTCTACAAACCTGGATTTAAGGTACTTTGTTGTAGTGGGCCTAACTGGGTCCCTGTAGCCGGCCTGCACTCCATCGTGGTAAGTCTGAACTTGTGACTTTGTCCCGGTCTGACGCAATTAGATATCCACAGTTGGCACTTTTTTGCACTATTTTCACTGAAATCTTCAAAGGTGCCTCTCTCCAGTTCTACTGATGGATTTTTGTCATTCTGTCTTGTTTTATTTATTAAACAATACTCTATTTTTCTTAACTGATGTGGGATCCTTTTACAGTGTGTTTTCACTGTGTTACTGTTTGAAGTGTTGCACAAATGGTTCATACATTGCCTCTGAGTTAAGTCTGACTGCTCTGTGCCTAGCTACCTGAGGGGTGAGCACAGGTTAATTTAGGGTTTGCTTGTGACTTCACCCTGACAGTGATTGTGGTTCCTGGCTGCTTGAATAGGGTTTCACCCCCCTCAACCAGTAACTCAATTTCTTACAATATATAATTAGTAACTCATTTGGTAATTATGCTTAATTTGTATATTTTGTCATATGTTTAATAATGTTTAAAATATTCTCATAAAACGTGAAAGGATTGGGTAACCACTTTGAACAGAAACATGGTATCTTCCCTTTAGATAAATTCAATACTTCCATTGCCCATAAACACGAATTGCATTGGAACCATGATCTATCCCTCAAACATAAAAAGCTGTGATTTGTTCATTTATTTTTCTTTCCTGCTATACCTTGTAATCGTGATATTGTCATTTTGGGTCATAAATCATTTGATATTTAATTATTACTGCATGAGCATGATGATGAAGGTTGTTGAATATTATTAGACGTTGCAATTAATAATTCTCCTGAGAACTCATTTAATATATTTTTAACCCTATTGTTGTATGGTGTTATTATTTTCTTGTCCATATATATTTGCTGTTGCCAGTGTTTGTTTATTGGAATTGTATTTGTATGGAACTTAAAAGGCCAGTGTGTTCCATAGGTTGCCTCTGTTGGCCTTTCTTGTTCCTAGTGGCTTATGGGACAGACTGTCCTGTTGATTGCTCTCCTTGTGGGCCTTATTGCTGTTTCTGAACAAACTACGACTTCTTCAACATTCTTGCTCTTGTTTCCTGTGCTTATTGGCAGTGGCGGCTCCCCCATAGGGGTGTGGGGGCGTCGCCCCACTGCTTTCTCGCAGTGCGAGAAGCAGAAACATAAAATGGTAAAATTACCATTTTATGTTTCTGCTTCTCGCATTGCGAGAAAGCAGAAGTGCCGGTTTGGGGGCGGGCAGGTGGGCGGTCCTGCTTGAGGCCAAGGGGGGAGTGGCTTGCCCACTGTTGTAGGTACTGACTGTTTGGTCGGGCCCAGGGCCGACCAACCCAGTCATGCGCACTCTCCCTTTTTCTCTATGTAGGCTGCTGCATGCAGCCTACATAGAGAAAATGGCCTGGCTGGGGCGCTCTCCGCTGCGCCTCACCAATCACAACGCTGCCATTGCAGCGTTGTGATTGGCTTAGGGCCGGGGAAGGAGGCTGCCTGCTGGCTGCTTCCTGTTCCTGCAGGAAAGCAGCGGGAACACGCGGACCCGGCTGCACCATCACACCGGCCTGGAGCGGAGGCGGCACCGGCGGTAAGGTAGGTATTTTTTTTCCCCACCCGCGAACACCCGCACCCCCCCCCCTCTCTCCCGCGAGCATGGCAGAGGCCCCTGGTTTGGACAGACAAGCAGCTGGCAAAATGGAGACTTTCATGAAGGAAAAAGGTGCCGTTTTGAAATGTGCCAACGCCGTGCTGGCGCGCTGCCAGACGCCCATCTCAGAAGAGCAGGTCTGGGCCCTGTGCTACGAGTGCTGCTGCGGGATGGAGCTTCTAGGCAGGGGTTCTTCCAAGCGCTCATCCCGCGGGCCCCCACCACAGGAAACCCCGGTCATAAACTGGGACGGCTCTGTGTCCTTCGCCAGCGGCCACATAACTGGTAAGAAAACCTTTAGGCGCAATGTTCTCTTCATAGCGCTAGTCTCTATGACAACGAAAGGAAACTGGACAAAGTATAATAGTTTATTATTTTTAAATTGGCTTGATATTACCGAGCAAGGCCCACAGCTTTGTCACACTGCTCCCCTATTTTTATGGCACAGTTGCTGCATTGATTAATTTCCCCCTACACTTTGATAGCTATGAAGTGGACTTTCATTTATCCAGTCGGTGCATTCTCGGAGTTGTAGTCTACAGTTGTTTCAGTTGGATTACCCCGATGATTTATCAAAAGAAGATTCAAGGTCTGACTGAACGGTGTTGGATGTAAAGACCGGTATGGTCATCTTCAGGCGTGTTCAGTAAAACAAGTAATTGGACTCCTACTGAAAAACACACTGCATTCTAGCAAAAGCAGCGTTTGTAAAAGTCATTCGCTCTGTTCGTTTTTGGCCATGATAGTTGAGACTAGGCATTTTGAACTCTCAGGTGTGGGATTCCATGCAGGAACATCTCAGGGCTGTGTATCCCTCTTCCTTTAAATATTTGTGCATCTTCCTGAATGTTCTGTGTTCTGAAGGAAGGTCCAGAACCGAACAACTCCTGTTTGTAGCATCGAGAGTAGCTGCAGTGTCTAGATACCCTTTTCCTGGGGAAGTGTGTGTGTGTGTGTTTTTTTTTTTATTTGTATATCTATATATCTATTTATCTTAATCAAGGCCAGATTATGCTCATTTCCCAAGAGAAGAGTGCAGGGTTTGGGCATATAAATCAATTCATATCGCCACGCTAGTCATGCAGTGTGATTTTTGCAAACAAGCAACCATATTGATACCATTTTTTGAGGGGATGCATGCTTGGCATGCCAACATACATTTTCCGGTTACCAGAATAAGGCGACTAACAGTTTGGAGATATCTTAAGTTGTCTCAATTCAGATGCGTTTAGGTTGCATCCACACAGTCACTTAAACCTCTTACTTTGAATTCTTGCACTTGTGGTACAACTGTGTACCCTACTGAAAGAGACCCCCTGGCATCCCTCAACATTTTGAACTGGTGCTGCACCGACGCTGGGACTGCACAGCGTTCACAATTTTCAGTATTGTTTTCTGTCTGTATTTATCTGTAAAAACGGAAAACTGGGAGTCTTACTCACAAGTCACCTCTGAAGGTTTTTTCTGCCACCAGGGTTGTCTGCAAGGTTCTCTCCCCAAAGCTACCTGCTTCTGTGTTCTCTGGTTATGCACTTAATCAGCGATAACTCAGCAAAGCAAGGCTTTTCTGTTGTTTATAACTAATGTGGGCTAACTACTGCTGTCAGTGACAATGGCCTAGCCAGTGGTGTGTCTTGTGCCCAGTGCAAGGAAGTAAACGAGTCTCCTGGCAACTGTTTGAACTGTGAACTACAGACATAATCAGGGTTCAGTGGGCCCTTCAGGCTTCTAGTCCCCACGTTTACTTCTACAGGGAGTATTACTAATGAGCATGCATGGCAATGGTTTGGCTCTGTCTTTACAAGGAAGTAAATCTGGCTCGGTCTCTGCTGCCTTGGTTTAAGGGGTCATGAAGGCAGTGAAAAGAACAGAATGTTTACAGGTCTCGCAGAACCTTGATTAGAAAATTGCTGGAAAATGCACCATTTGTCCACTTTATTTTCAAAATGTTCTCGGGGGTAGAACCCCCCCGAACCACCCGTAGGTTGTTCCTGCTCGCTCGCTACGCTCGCTCGCCAAAGTGCAGTATGACAATAATTTTACGCCCACCACTTTCAAATGTCACCAGCCACCACTGCTTATTGGAAAGACGTAACTACTACTATCCAATCCAATCCTACGTTTTTGTTGCTTATTGTATTAGGACGCTGTAATCAAACCTATGATCCATTTCTTGATAAGAATTCCAAGTGAAATTTTGTTTCTGAGAAAAAAGTATAAATCTTTTAAATCTGCTATAGATTCTCATTCCTAAGTATATAGACGGGTAACCAGCAACCCTGGGCCTAGAGAATTCTCTTTTTATTCCCTTCTGAGAAAATCTTAAGCAAGAGCTGATCGTATTTATGTTAATAACCCTCTTATTTCTAATCCACTTAGACATGAAATTGGGGTTCTTTTCATGTCAGATCCTGCTGATTGTAGTAATTGTGCATGTTATGGATTGTGCTCCTTACCATAACGTGGGAATTTCAGTGATGTTTTGGCTTTAATGTGTAACCACAACAGCACTTCACCTGTGATTTATAGGTGAGTCACTGAGCTCAACCTTCCCCATGCAGCCAATCCCAGCTTCCCACGTCCTTCAGCTTTGTACAACAAGAGGTTGGCCAGAGGCTGAAAGCCAGGCCATGTGCCCAACCCTCTACAGGGAGCAAATCACAGCTGTGCATGGCCTTCGACTGTGCAGAGCAGGGGTTTGACCACATGGGCTGTACTCCTGCCACGTCCTTCTCCCATCATGCCACATTTGGCTAATCCACACTTGTGTACTTTGGCCATGTGCATCAGGGGCTGCATTTGTGCCTGATTAGCGAGCCCCCGGGGCACTTTGGTATTACAGAAGGGAACGCAGACGCTTGTGCGTCCCTTTCTGTAATACTGAAAGTGCTGGCGCACATAAAGCGCCAGTGCTTTCTCAAGAGGGCATTCCCTCATTTGCATGGGGGATTGCCCCATGCAAATGAGGGAATCCCTTTGCCTCTGTGCCTGCACCGTATAACAGATGCGGATGCAGAGGCAAAAAAGCTCTCAGGAGGCCCACTGACAATGCGCCACCTCAAAGGTGGCGCACTGTCATAGCGCCCCCTGAGAGCAGCCCTATGCAGGGGGTAAAGTGGGTCCCATGTACTCCCTAGACATTTCCCTGCAGGCGGGTGCAGTCACTAGTTGCACCCGCCTGAAAGGGGATCTCTTTCCCCTCTTAAAAATGCAGGCGGGTTGCTGCCTGCACTGTGAAACACTGAGCAGCTGCTTTAAAGCCGCTCCGTATTATACTTGAATGTGCTGCCCCCAGGGCAACACAAGTTTGCGGCTGCCCTGGGGGCAGAGCATTCTATGTAATAGGGCGCACTTTCCCTGTTTGTGCCCGGCGCACCTGTTTTAAGTTAAGCCGGCACAAACAGGGAAAGTGCGCCTTTTACATAATAGGTCCCCAGTTGTTTTTTTCATGATTCACAAATTCTACACTGGATTGGCAAATCCAGAGGCCAAGGATGGTCTTTGGGGACTCGCGGAGGGTCCGGGACTCACAAATCCAGCATACTAGTTGTGAATACTGCAATAAAAAAAATTCTTGATAATAATCTTATTGCCAGGAGGGTAGTTCGCATCACCCCCACATGGGTCCGGCGTCAGGGTAGGTTCACTTTGCAACCTTTTGCCCTTTTAATTTTTATTTTTCTAACAGGCTTCTTTTGTTTGGAAATCATGGATTCAAAATACTTTTTTCAAGCTGCTGACCCACGCACACAAGGATCTACACAATCAAGGACACACCTCCATTAACTACCACCTGAACTTCCACCAAACGTCACTTACTCATACTACCTGCATCTACTGAAGCAGAAGTGAAGGATGCTCCTTCTCCTACATAGCAGCAAAGACCTGGAACAGCCTCCCCACGTACCTCCAGACCATCACCTCACTTTCAAAATTCCGAATGGCCCTCAAGACCTGGCTGTTCGACTAAGCCTCCGGGACCGGCAAGCTCCTGGTTACCTTATCAGGTGATTAGCTGCGCTTTATAAATCCTGATTGATTGATTGATGTTGCAGTCACACAATCAGAATGTGGTGCGTTCATGAACCTGTAGCCAGATTTGTGAATCCGCTATGCACACCAGGAGCTAAAGGTCATTGGGCCAGATGTACAACACTTTTTTGCGGGCGCAAATGGGAGATCCGCAAAAGGGTAATGGCATGTACAAATGCTATTTTGCGAGTCACTGACTTGCAAAATAGCAAAATAGCATTTGCGACTCTCGCTATAAGGAAGGGGCGTCCCTTCCTAATAGCGACTCACCATGCCATGTACTATTGTTTTGCGACCGCATTTGCAACCGCAAAACACTAGCATTTTACCACCTTCTTCAAGTAGGTGGTAAACCACTTGCAAACGGGAAGGGGTCACCAGGTGACCCCTTCCCCTTTGTGAGTATGTAAGAAAATATTTTTTAAGAGCAGGCAGTGGTCCCAGGGACCACTGCCTGCCCTTAAAAAAATGAAACTGAAAAGTTTCATTTTTCTTTTTTAAATGCATCCCATGTTCCTTTAAAGAAAACGGGCTGCATTTTTTTAAAAAACTGCTTTATTAAAAAAGCAGTCACAGACATGGTGGTCTGCTGACCCCAGCAGGGCACCATCCATGTGAGTGCTAGCCATTCCTAATGGGGTCGCAAATTGCGCCTGCCTCATTAATATTAATGAGGCATGCAATTTGCAACCCCATTCGGAGTTACAAACAGTGTCTGAGACACTGTTGTGCATCCCAATTTGCGAGTCGCTAACTGGTGGGTCGTACATCAGGCCCATAGTCCAAGAGTGTGCAATTAATTTTTTATTTGGATTTCCTATTCCTCTGTTAATTTGCAAATCTGCAGAAAACTGGCAAATGAACGGTCCGGATATCTCTAAAATGTAACATTTTCATGCACAGACCTGAAAGATTTTAAATGCTCATATTCCCAAAAAATTACTGAATGGATATGCATCAAAGCAAGTAAAGGTATTTCCTTGTTTATTGCTCTAATGACATGCCATGTTTGGTATAATTATGTTGGGCTGCCTTTTATGTATCGAGGACCAACGATTCTTGGGAGGTAAAGAGGAAAATGTCACTTTGGGACAGTCCCAGGGGCCTATTACCAACAGCGTGCGTTAATTAACGCAAACCACAGTTAGCGTCGTTTTTTTTATCGCTGGATTCGTTTGCGGAGATAACGCGTTATTAGCAACGTTTATCTCCAATGCGAAACAAATCCAGCGATGGCGGCGATTCCCAGCATTAGCACGAGAATTCCTTGCGATAAATTCCTATCGCTAAGGAAAAACTCGCTAATAGGCAGGTGGGGACTTAACCGTAGAATCCACCTCCCATAGACTATAATGGCTAAGTCAGGTTTCTAGCAGGTGTTAAAATCCAGCGCTAATCGGGGTTAACGCACATTTTTATCGCTTCGCGGGCCTTGCTAATAGTGTGAAGTTGTGTTTGCGACTGTCTGCGTGTATTTTTAGTGAGGAACGCCCACTTTGCATGTCATTAGCGATAAATATCGCTGACATGCAAAGCGGTAAAAAACGGGCGCTAATGCCCGCAAACTGTCGCTAACTGCTGTTAGAGACAGTTTGCTGATAGGGCGATAAAAATATCGCCGCTTTAGCGGCAAAAAGTGCCGCTAAAGCGGCGATAGTGCCCTTGCTAATATGCCCCCCTGTTTTTATTTGCCAGCCTGATGAATCTGCATAAAGTTACTGTGAAGACCAAAAAATTGATGTATGAAGTATAACTTGCGCCCCCACAATGCACTGCTTTTGACCTCACATATTACATCCCTCGTAACATGCTAAAAGACATCTTTGATGACATCACTGATGACATCTCAAATGTCATCATTGATGACATCACACAATCATTGTGACACCCTTCTACAGGGTTTGTGGCATTGGAGTAATTCAAAACACTACAGGTGAGGACCGTTTTCTATTCGCCTTAATGGGATTACACACTTGAGTACTTCACATGACACACAATTTTAAGTCAAGAGGTTAACAGGTATGCATTTGCCACTGTAAAAACACTTTCTTCCAGGCCCTATGAGCTACACTCTGTAGTTTAGTAAGATTCACTATACGCATTTCTCAGATGGGACAGTGGTGTACAAACTTAAAGTCATGCTTGAGAGATAAACCACCTCAAAGTGGGACACCACTACTTTCTACATTATTCAACAATCGCCAAAGTCTCAAAACCTTCAGCGAATAGAATTTGTCTATAGTACTGTATTATAATGATCTAATCTGGGCACATGCCCAAATATCCACTTGTGGGGCATCTATTGTGAACAGAAGGTTTGGACTTTCTCATAGATTTTTTGAAATAGGGTTTGGCTTTAAGCCTCAGACTAGTTTCAAACATACCTATGCAACCCACATTAGGTACACTCAGGGGTCGATTCCGATTCGGGCCGCAAATCTCTCCGACCGAGCCGGACCCGGAGAGATTTCCGACCGAATCGGACCCGTGCAGTCCGACCGAACGAGTACGATGCGTCCGTATGTTATCGGACACGAGTCGGTCGGACTCCCATTGAACTCAATGGGAGCCGGTCGTACAACGCGTACGCGGGCTCCCATTGCCTCAATGGGTGCGAGGCGGACAAGGGCGCCTCTACAGCGAGTACGCCGCGAGCGCTACGCGGCGTACACGCACAGGTAGGGGGACCCATGGGTCCCCCTGTGTGCGCCTCGCACGGGTACGCGTACAGGGGTCCGACACGGACCCCCAAAGTACGGCTCCGACAGCGAGTTCGAGTCGGACGGCGCGAGTCGGTCGGAGCGGTCGAGGTGCGCATCGTACTTACCCGGCCGGAAAACGTCTCCATTGCGCGGTGCGAATCGGGTCCGACCGAGTCGGTCGGAGCGGTACGATCCGGGTACGAGTCGGTCGGAGCGGTCGGGTCGCCCGGACGAGTCGGTCGGCGACTCGCATCGTACTCGCTCGGCCGGACTCACAGTACGGTTCGGTCGGGAAACAGGCTTTCGCATGGCTTTTTTCCCGACCGAATGGTATTGGGTGCGCCTCCGACCGAGATCGGAATCGGCCCCTCAGTCTTTATCTTGTTTAACAGGTAATAATGCTTTCACCCCAAATTTGAATGATTTGTAAATGGTGCACCACATATCTTTCAACATTTACAATCATGCTTGCCTCTGGTGCTTGCACTATTTTTTGTGCTATGAAGCCACACAGGTCCACTCAGTAATTCTATGGCGTATATGACTATGGTGTTCTCAATGATGTAATAAATTAAGTTATTTGAGATGTCATCAGTAATGTCATCAATGATGTCTTTGAACATGTCATGAGTGATATTATCTGTGAGGTTATAAGCAGTGCACAGTGGGGGCGAAAGTTACAGTTAGTGCAGCAAACTCTAACTAGTGAATTTCAGTGTTCTTTTTTGTTTTTAAACATTAGTTAAAACACCTAACTGAAACATCACTTTAACCTTAAATTTCTCCCTGTGAATTTCTAGTTTTTTTTATTTTTTTAAAGTAAACTAAACCCTAATTACTTTACCTCACTTTAACATTTGTTTCTTTTTTCAGTGAATGTATAATTGTTGTCATCACATTTTTTTATTTCTTTTGGGAGGGAAGTCCCTGAGCCACGCTGTATTTTACTATAATAGGGAATAAGCACCCTTACATTTTAGAGTACCCTAATGCCCAAACCCCAATATATATATTAATTTTACTTTCTTACTATTTTCATATGCCTGATTGTTCATGCATTTTTTCTTTTCCTCCCATGTTCTACCCTTCCTTATGTATTTCTTCTTTCGTTATATCTCTATTATCGTTCACAATATATAGTACACTTCTAAATATTATGATTACAAACGCATTGATATCATCTGATTGATTTGTTAGTATATTTGTATTTACTATGTACTTCTACATCTTAATATTTCAGCAAAAATATATTGCTAACAAAAGCAAAAGACATAGATCATTAGTCTCTATTATCTTCACGTCTGTGGTCGCAGACTCAAATTAATCCAGTTTGAGAACAAGCTCATAAGCATGCACAGCAAAACAAAAACTGATTACACAACAATAAAAAAATGTATTGCTACATGGACCAATTGTGTTGTTCAATTTCAAGACCCTGTTTTGTATTCTCAAGGATCATCAGGTGGGTGGCCTTTGATAGAGTTAACTGCACCAAACTGTGGTCCATGATGGTCCAGATGGGAATAGACCCTGCACTAGTTCATTTTTTGCACGATTTCCACAAGGACCTCTAGGTAGCTGTCAGATATGGTCCTAAATGGTGAATGCACTCAGCACTTTAAACTGAAACGTGGGATTCACCAGGGCTGCATTTTAGCATTTTTTAATTTATTCTCTACATCAATCAATTAGAATTAGCACTGACTGACCACCCTCTTGGACGTCCCTAAAGTTGGTGGTCGTCCAATTCCCTGCTCTGCTCTACGCAGATGACACTGTATTAATTGCCCGGACGACCAAGGGGTTACAGAGACTTTTAGATCATTTCGTTGATTTTGTCAATGGCCTTGATTTATCCACTAATTTTTCTACGTCACATGTGATGAAGTTTGGCCTACCCAAAACAAAAACCATGAAATTTTTATTAAAAGGCCCCCACATCAGCCAGGTTGATACGTTTTCGTTATTTGGGTGTTCAATTGGATTCTGGTCTTAATTGTCAATTGTTATTAACTTATAACGTGATGGCTTTCAACAGAGCTACGTTTAGCATAGGAAACTTTTCCCGTCGCCTAGGGTGCACCCATATAAAAACTATGTGTTGTGTCCCTCTGAAGACAAGTCTCCAAGGGCCTGAGTAGAGCTGGCCTCCAAGGGCCTGAGTAGAGCTGGCCTCCTGTTTCTGAAGTCCCAGGCACAAAAGGACTTCACCCCCAGCTTCCCTGAACTTCCTTGCTGGGAGTTCTGACCTGCCAGGAGGTGCCTGTAACTGTGTGTGAGGCCCTGGAGGTTGCTTCTGCTGTTGGGAGCTGAAAGAAACTAAGAAAAGCAAGAAAATCTGTTTTCCGACGCCATCGACGCCGCCGCTGTAATACCGCGACCTGCATCGAGGCCCGGGGAGCCGCTTGTGAAGTGACGACGCTGCGCCCGGCCTGCTCTGCAGCTCCGACACCCTACGATGCCCGCCGACACAGGCAGTGATCAGCCATGACCGACGCCAGAGCTCGCATCGACTCCGTGTCTTCGCCAAGCGCCGGCCTCCTGTTATCGTGGCGCCGATAACCGCCGAGGGTGACTCGAAATAACCGCCGACGTCGCATCGTCACCGCAGACGACATCGTTCTTCGTCGACACCGTGCATCGTCACCGACTTCATTTTCTCAAGGTACTGTTGTTGGGGGTCTGTGTGACTCCACGCCCGATGCCGCGATCCTCGCGGGCGGCTCCGTACTTTGGATTTTGTACTGTCCTGACGTCGGGATAGCCCCAGTTGGTGCTATTTGATTTCTACAAGCTTATTATTGCAACAATCTTTCTAAAGACATTTTTCTGTATATCTGTATGTTGGATTTTGGTCGTTTTGGTCCTGTTTAGTTTAGATAAAGATATTTTATTTTTCTAAACTGGTGTGGTGTCCATTTGTGGTGTTTTCACTGTGTTACTGTGAGTGTTGGTACAAACACTTTACACATTGCCTTTGGGATAAGCCTGTCTGCTTGTGCCAAGCTACCAAGGGGGTGAGCAGGGGTTATCTAAAGTGTATATCCCCCTTACCCTGACTAGAAGCAAGGGTCCTTATTTGGTCAAAGGTACCTACGTCTGCCAACTAGAGACCCCCATTTCTAACAAGGGCCATAATCTTATGACTCCAGAAGGGCGGAGAGGTTGAGCTAATCATGTGAGCTGAGTGGGCTGAGGGGTGATTAGTTGAGGTTTTACCAAAGGCAGAGGTGCGTTCTCAAAGGGGGGCAGTTGTGGGTCCTAACCAGGAACCAACATTTTTAAGTCCTACTGTCAGCCCTGGGTGCAAGCAGAGAAGACGGTGGCAGCTACGAGTCAGAGGAGCGGCTGCACAAACCGAACTCAACTCACCCTGCCACCCGGGTGGTTATTCCCCTATTAAGAATTTGTATTTGCATTTAAGGCGTTTTTAAACACCCAGCTTGACCCAGTTATGTCCAGATTAACCCATATTGTGTCCTGGGGCTCTTATAAACCCCGAGAGATTTCAGAAGATGGGGCAGCTTATCTTGCCTGAGGGGGTTAACCCCACTGTTCTGCTCCAGTATGTAGTACCAGCATTCCCCTTGGGGACTTGGGTGCTTCAGCGAGTGCCTTGATGCCCCTTAGGGGATCTAAGGATGCCTCCTGATCCCCCACACTCAAGTATCTCTCAGAGAGGTGGTCAGTTCCTGTGCCCCGGTTTCTTTGCCACCTGTGATAACAGGGATTGTGCTCAACTTGCCCACAGAGGTGACCCCATATGTGGTGGTTCTGGGGAATGTCCCACCTCGGGCTAATCCTGCACCTGAATCTTTCAGGAGTTTAAAAACAAAGTGGTGCATTGGTTCAGTTCACATTCCAAAGTTGGTTTGGGGAACTTCGACTCAATTATCATGGTCTGTAGAGTTGGCTGGGTGGGTGTGAACAGTAAGAGACGGGAGGGGGACTGCGTGTTGGTAAATTTTAACAACCCTGCCATTGTGGCACATGTCCTGGCCACCTCATTTCCACTCAAATCTTTTGATCCAACAGGCATCATAGCACCCCCCCCCCGGGGTTCTTTAACAAGCCTGAGAAGGTCTGTTGCCCTCCTAGGAACCAGGCATGTCAGAGGTGGGTTTCTTACAGTAGTAATCGCCTAGTAGTAATCATCCAGCACCTCCGCAGCCTAAATCCCTGAGCCTGTCGAACAGATTTGCCCCTCTTAGTAGTCTTGAGTTGTGCGATTGACTGGGCACCACTGATTCACCCTTGTCACTCCCTAAGCCCTCTACTCCCCCAATGGCTTTCTTGGCTGCGAACTGTCAGGGCTTGAAGCTGTTATCATGGAATATTGCGGGGTTATCAACCAAGTCCATTTATAGAGCGCACAGCTACCTGCAAACGGGCTTCCCATCGCTAACAGGACACGTGAAAGATATGCTACTTTAAATGAGGAGATGTGTTTTCAATTGCTTCCTAAAACGTAGCAGATTACTGTTTGATCTAAGATGAATAGGAAGAGAGTTACAGATCTTAGAAACCAGGTAGGCAAATGTGTGACCCCCGTCTCTAGCTTTCTTGATTCTAGAGAAGGCAAGAAGGTAGAGATTGTTCGATCTAAGCTCTCTATGGGCACTATATGAGGTGATAAGATGCCAAAGTGGATGTAGGCCAACCGAATGTTTAATCCTGTGGGCAATACATAAGGCCTTAAATTCTATTATTTTTCTTATGGGCAACCAATGGAGATGGACAAGGGCTGAATGTGCTGAAGGTGCTGATTAAATTCTGGGCAAACCCAGCAGAGATCGAGGCTTTCTGGTAACATATGAGGGGCTGCCTAAATAAAGAGAGTTGCCAAGGAGGGAAAGTACCAGGTCCTGGACCACCTTCCTCTGACATTGCATAGGGAGTCACTTGATCATCTTTCTAAGGGAACCTAAGAGGCCGAAGCAAATGCCTGTAACTTTCCTTGCCTGGGAGCTCATAGTTAGGTCCTTATCCAGGGGACTCTGAGGCTCTTTACTTCTGGTCTGGGAGGAGGGTATCCCCCCAGACACAGGTGCCAGAGGAATTGATCACAGAGCAAGGGACTATTTCCCATCACCATTACATTTTCTCCCCGTTTAACTTGAGACAACTTGTTACCATCCAGCTGGTCACCTGCTCCAGACAAGTAGCACATTTTTCAAATGTAGAGTCTGTATTGGGTGATATGGAAACAACAATCTGAGTGTCCTGCGTATGACACAATTGTAAAGCCTGAGGAACAAATGATATCTGATAGTGGGTGGACATACACATTAAAAAGTTTAAGGCTCAAAGAGGAGCCCTGCGGCAGCTCCACATTCAAGCTGATGTGTCTCTGTTAAGAAAGATCCTTCACTGACTTGAAAACTCCTTTCCGCTAGAAATGAGGACAGCCATTTAAATGCCACACCTATGATTCCAATTTCTTCTAACCTCTGACATAGGATTGGCTGGGAAACCGAACCAGAAGGATGAGCGCAGCTGACCCACCCTGGTCCAGCGTCTTTTTATGGTCCTATGTGGCCAATAAAAGAGCTGTCTCTGTACAGCAGCCAGATCGAAAACCAGTTTGCGTCTGATGCAGTAGGTTGTTAGAATCCAGGAAGTCAGAAAGAACACTATTTAACAATTTTTACAGGATTTTTCTGACCCCCGGAAGTAGCGAATTGTCTGCATTGTCAGGGTCCAAGGAAGGCTTCTCCAGCAATGGGAGAATGATCGCATGTTTCCAAGTATCAAGAACATCTCCACTCTCCAAAGATAGATTATAAATGACCTTTAGACCAAATATATTGGCCTCACCCCCTTTTAACAGAATATCTATGGGGGCCAGGTCCAGTGGCGAGCCCGACTTCACTATATTTGCTTCCCTTAAAATATCTTTTTTACTCAGTTTTGGGAAAGTTGAGAGCTCCACCATTGGCTTCTCAACTTTAATTCTATTATTGGCTTTAATGAGGGGGTCTGATGGTCTTGATAGGGAGTCATAAATAAGCGTGACTTTTCCTTAAAAATTATTGGCCAGATGCTCACACCATTACTTGAAGAAAGGGGGTGCCAGCTCTGGTAGTATTGGGCTTTAAAAAAGAGTTGACAGTGGCGTATATTTCTTTGGAAGAGAGTGAGGACTGACTGATCCTATTGGCAAAGTCTTTTTTCTTTCAAATATGTTTTATTTTCATAAAAGAATCAAGAGAGAGGGTCCATACATACACAGCGTGTGGCCTACAACCCAACGCAGGGCCGGCCGCCGTATCAAGAAGAGGCGTGTAAAACTGGGACAGCAGCTATCAACGTAGGCATTTACACAGCAAGTCGCCTACAACCCATGTTGGGCCGGCCGCGTGTTATCAGAAGAATTGCGCAAGCCTGCATTGTGCGTATGCCTCAAGACCTTTGCTCAACAGGAGCAACTGAGGGGAGAGAAACGAGAGAAGAGGGGGAGAAAGAATGCAGCATTAACAGGATAGGACAGAGGAGAATTAACAGTCAGAGGATAGTTAGAGAGCTGAGACGCTAGGGAAAGGAAGGAAAGCGAAAGCGGGGCGCGCAATCGAGCAACGCAAGGCGGGGAGTGGGGACGCGCTACTCAAGAAATGTCCTATGCAATGTGGGGGGGGAGGGGTGGCAGGCCAGAGGGGGAAGAGATAAGCCAAGGCGTTCAAGGGGCGAGTTACCGCCTGGTGCCTACCCCAGAGGGTCAAGGGGCTGGGTCAGTATAGCTAGGCAGTGAGCCTGTCAGGTTCAGGTGGCAACACAGCGTCTTCGAAAAGGTGGAGGGCCCGGAGTTTCGGGGGCAGAAAACGCGCGTGCTCAAATTTACAAAGGTAGGTGACCAGCGGCTGTCATATTTTGGTAAAACGAGTGGCGCGGGACTGCAGGCGCGCGGTAAAGAGTTCCATAGTTACTGTGTGCCACAGGCGCGTGAACCAAATGTTAATGTGGGGTGCCTCTGCTTTCTTCCAATATAGAGCAATGAGTTGCTTGGCGGTCCCTAGCATATGGAGAGCAATGTGCCAGTCACTACCAGTAAGTGCGCCAGAGTGTCAGGTTTGAGGCCTAGGAGAATTGTGACTGGGGATTCAGGCAAGGGGAAGCCCAACACCACTTTAATATGACTAAGAACCTCTTTCCAGAATAGAGTCAGGAGTGGACAAGCCCACCAAATATGAATGAAATCACCCGGGGAGCCTAGGCATCTCCAACAGAGCAGGGAGGAGGTGGGAAACATCTTATGTAATCGAGAGGGCGAATAGTACCACTGCGTCATAACCTTGTATGCAGTTTCCCGTTGGGCGACACTGCGATAGACCTTCGGTATGTCCCACCACAAGCGGCTCCACTGAGCAGGTTCAATGATAGAGGAGGATGCCGACTGCCACCGACGCTGATACGGATGCGGGGTGATCAGTGCGGAATGCTGTAGGAGCTGGTAGATCCGAGAGATTAAGCCCTTTGAGTCGTCAAAGGAACGCACGAAGCGTTCAAAAGGAGTGAAGGCGCGGGTGGCGGCCTGCATTATGGCAGGTGTAGAAATCCAGTGGCGCAGCTGTAGGTACTGGAGTCTGGCCCCCTCCGGGAGGTCAAACTCCTCCCTGCATTGAGCAAAGGTTTTGGGTGTACCTCCTATGAACAGGTCCCGGACCGTCCTGCAGCCGCCCTCTGTCCAATTAGAGAAGGCCTGCGTGTTAACAGCCGGCGGGAATATCGAGTTTCCAGCAATGGGAGTGTGAGGAGAGGGGAAGGTAGTGAGTCCCTTAGAAGCGGCTATCTTGTCCCAGACATCCAGGACTGTCTTAGTGGGTAGGGCAATGTAGGCACTACGGGACCGCGCAGCCCGGGGAAGCCAGGGAAGATCCCAGATGGTTCGCCCAGTTACTGCCCTGTCCATGTGTAGCCAGACCTTTTCGCTATCCCTCACTACCCATTCAGAGATGAAGCGGAGTTGGGAAGCCCAGTAGTATTCCATTAAGTTGGGACATGCTAGCCCCCCCGTCCCGAGGGAGCATGAGAATTTTATTGGAAAAACGCGGTCTACCCCCACCCCAAATGAAATTAGTGAGGTCGCGTTGTAGACTTTGGATCTGGCACTGTGGAATAGGGGTGGGAAGACATTGGAATATATATAAGATTTTTGGGAGTATCGACATTTTGATGGCATTGAGGCGGCCCAGCCAAGAGAGAGTAAGAGGTTTCCAAATTCTCAGGTCCTCCAGAACCGACCTCCTGCAATCTCGCCAATTCGCTTGAGTCCATGTGGCTAGCGAGGGGGTCAGCTGAAGTCCCTGGTAGCGAATGGAATTAGTCGCCCACTGGTAGGGGACAAGAGACTGCAGCACAGGGATCTCCTCCCGAGGGATCGTTAAGTTCAGGGCCCATGACTTCTCATGATTAATTTTAAGGCCAGATGCCGATTCAAAGTACTGCAGCAAAGAGAGGAGAGCCGGGAGAGAGGTATGTGGTCGGGTTAACGTGAGAATAAGGTTGTCCGCAAAGAGAGCCACTTTGTGTTGTTGGCCTCCAAGGGGAATGCCGTGGACCTCCGGGGCCTGCCGAATCATCATGGCCAGTGGCTCCACCACAAGGGCAAATAGCAAGGGGGACAGAGGGAAGCCCTGCCGCGTGCCCCGATGTATGGAAATGGGGGCCGTGAGCTGGCCATTGACCCGCACCCGAGCCTGCGGCGAGATATAGGGGGCCTTGATCTGGGCAATCATGGACGGGCCTAGCCCGATTTTGTGTAAGACGGCTCGGAGAAAGGTCCAGTCCACACGGTTGAACGCTTTCTCCGCGTCGAGCGATAATAGACACGCCGGTATATCCCAATGATGGGCCTTCCCTACAAGGTGAGCGACTCGGCGGATGTTGTCCGCTCCTTGACGATGGCGGATGAAGCCAACCTGATCCGGTTCGATGAGCCCGGGCATCGAGCCACCTGGCCAATATTTTAGTGAATATTTTAAGATCCGTGTTCAGGAGGGCTATAGGCCGAAATGAGGAGCACAGGGTAGGATCCTTACCCGGCTTGGGGATGAGGGCAATCTCTGCCAGTCCCATAGAGGTGGAAGGACTCGCTGCATCAGTAAAGGAGTTAAAAAGGCTCAGCAGGTGGGGTTGGAGCTGCGGCAAGAATAGGCGATAGAAGGCCAAGGGGAGGCCATCTGGGCCCAGTGATTTCCCCAGGGGCAGTTCCTTCGGGGCGCTCGCAAGTTCGTCCTGAGTGAGGGGTTCCTCCAGTTGCTGGATGTGGTATGGACTGATCGGGGTCCAAGGACAACGATCCAGGATGGCTTGTACCCGATCTGGGGGCGGCTCATCTGCAGCATAAAGTGCCGTATAGTATGCGTGGAAAGCGTCACATTTAGCCGCCTCCGTAGTGGCCTGCATGCCATCACCTATCTGAACATTAGCTATGTGGGCTTTAGCTGCTCGCGCTCGCAGGCGCCTAGCCAGGACCCTGCCCACCTTATCCCCTCCGTCAAAATAGCGTTGCTTCAACGCAAGGAGAGCCCTCTCGGCCTTGTTAGTTCGAACAGAGCGAAGCTGGCCCCGGAGGATCGCCAGATGTCGTTTGTGAGTAAGTGTGGGGTGCTCCTGATCCTGCCTTTGCAGGGTCTTGATGTCCTGAGAGAGATTATCTTCTAAAAGGCGTGCTTCGGCGCGCCCGTGCGATTGCAAGAGATGTGATATGGCCGCGGATTGTGGCCTTGAATGCGTCCCATATGACTGGGAAGGGAGTTTCGGGGATGTTATTAGTCGCAAAATATGACTCCATAGCAGTACGCAGGCTTGCCACATCGACTGGGTCCCGGAGAATGTGCGGGGGTAAACGCCAGCGCTGGGCCCTGGGGGCACCGGTAGATGGCTCCCTCAAGAGGAGCTCTATGTGAGCATGATCCGAGACAGAAATGTCGGACATGGAGGCCGAGATCGATTCGCTGATTAAAGCATGAGAGATTAAAATATGGTCGATGCGCGAATACGTGCGGTGTACGTGTGAATAATATGAATACTCACGCGCGTCAGGGGAGTGATAGCGCCAAGTGTCAAGAAGGTTAAGGTCCGACAGCTGCTTCATGAGGGCCGAGGACATTGCTCCAGTCCCATGGAAAGAGGTCCCGCTACGGTCCATCTCAGCATCCCACACCAGGTTAAAATCCCCCCTATGATGAGTGAGGGATCTGCTTGTGGGACATGTTCCCGCGGGGTCTCTCGAAGATACAAATCCTGCGCCTGATTAGGCACATAGATATTGCACAGTGTAAAGGGGCGACGTCCAATCATGACTCCAATCCTAACGAACCGACCATCCTGGCTACGAAATGCCCTAGACTCCTCCTGCCTGATGCCAGGTCTACAGAGTATCGCCACTCCAGCCATTTTTGTGGGGGCTGTAGCCCAGAACTGGAGGGGATACCGCGGGTGGGCCATGCGAGGGACATCAGCACATGTGAGGTGGGTCTCCTGAAGGAAAATAATGTCAGGGTCATGTTGCAAAAGATAGCGCCATATCTGGTGTCCCTTGTTCGGGGAGTTAAGCCCCTTAACATTGAGGGACAGGATCTTCAGGCAAGGGGTAGTGGTCATGACTGATGTAGAGCCTGGAGCAATCCGTCACACCATTGCAAGAAACGGGGCTGTGTCGCTGGGGTGAGAAGCAGAAGGGAAATGCTCCCGTCGTGGGGGAGATAGCGCCTTGAAGGGGACCTCTGCCCGCCGTAAGAAGAGGTAGTGAAAAAGAGAGAGGAGAGAGAGAGAAAAGAGAAGCATCCAAAGTATAAAAAACCAACAATGGCCAACAGGGCCACAGTGTCCTGTTCCAGCTTAGGGACGTACAGGGCCCAAAGGCACAGGCGATCCCGGAGAAGTCACTCTCCCAGGGACAGGTTGGGGGCGGGTCTCCCACCGTGCGAGGTGTCATCCGGACGGATATTCCAGTACCGTCAGCACTGCAGTTAGGGAGCTGGGGTAGCGTAGTCTCAGGGGGCAGGGTGCAAACTTCTCAGAGACAGAGGACAGTTACAGAGATCGATGGACTCCGCCACCAGCGAATACGGAGGTCCGGCCATTCAGGGGGTGGAAGGCTGGGAACCAGGTGCAGAGCGGTCGCCCTCCATGGAGCGAATATGTTGGATGATATCATTCTTAGCTTGTGAAGACGACTGCTCCCCGGGGCGTGAAGGGTGCCGACTGCGGCGTACCCCGGTCCTGGAGGGTTTGGCAGGGACCCGGGATGGCATACGCGCAGGACTAGGTGGTGGCATGAGGGTAAGACGAAGAAGCTGTGCCGCCTCCCGGAGAGACCACACCATCCGGCGTTTGGACTCCCACTGGAAGATGAGTGCGAAGGGGTGGCCCCACTGGTATTGGACATTCAAACTTCGCAACTTGTCAGTAACAGGCCTGAATTCGCGGTGCCGCCGGAGGGTGGTGGGTGCCAGGTCCTGGAAGATCTGTATGGGAGCTCCTTTATAGGAAAGGTCCGGCTTGGAGCGTGCCGCTTTTAAGATCGCCTCCTTTTCGGTGAAAAAGTGGACCCGGGTCAGTATATCGGGGAGGAGGCCCGCACGGTTAGGAGGGCCAGCAACTCTGTGCGCTCGGTCCAGTGCCGGTGGAGAAGCGTCATCATCACCCCAGACCTCATGCAGGAGCTGAGCCACATATGTCATGATGTCTGACCCCTCGGCCCCGGTAGGCACTCCCCGGATGCGGAGATTATTCCGGCGGCTCCTATTCTCCAAATCCTCCTGCTTCAGCTGTAGGTCGATATGTTGCTCCTCGAGGACAGCCTGGCGCTGCCATAGTTGCTCCTGGTCCTCCGTTCGTGCATCCACAGTCCTTTCAAGGCCGTCCACCCGTTCCCCAATCTCAGTGACCTCCTTCCTGAGTTCACGGACACAGGAGTGGACCTCTGCGCGTAGGGAGCCGATTTCCGTCTTGAGCTCCTCCATGAAGCCGGCCATGAAAGACTGCGTGACAGGCGGCGAGTCCCCCCCAGTCTGCAACGCCATCTCCCCAGAGGCAGAAGCGCCTGTTTTGCTCCAGAGTGCCGCTACGGGGTGGTCCTTTGGGGGTGCCGCTGCGTCCTTTACCGACTTAGTGCGGGTCATCGCTCGTCAGGACCCAGTAGCAACCAACACCGGGTGAGGCGCAAAAGGGGGGAGCGTGTGGCCGCGGGAGAGCAGGCGGGAAAGTCGCGTGTATCCAAGTCCACGCAGGTGACAGGACACAGGGCGCAGCCGGAGAAGCCCCACAGCCGATGCAGAAGGCAGGAGGGCAGGCGGTGGCGTGAAGCGCGGAGTGGTGTCCAGAGCCTTGCAGACCGGCTGGTCAATCCCCAACTACGCGGCCGCACAAGCCCAGGGCCTCCCAGGTCCCGCACCCACCACAGAGCAGGCAGTCCAGCCGAGAGCCAGGAGCAGGAACCCAGTCAGCGTCGCTATGCCCAGGGTATGTGGCCAGGCAGCAGGCAATTCAGGAGAGATCCGTCTCCTCGGACCGGCCCATGACTCAGTAGCTGAAGGGCGCCCTAAGCGACAGCACTCCCTCGTCGGAGCTCCCCCAGTCAGCTGCGCAAGGGGCTCCCGCCCCACAAAGGCCACAGACGTCAACAGGATCACCCCACACTCTCAGTCCATCCAACCAACTCCAAACGCTGTAGTGCGCTACAGTTTAGGCCACCGCAGTGCAGAGCAAACCCCACCGGGCTCCCTTGGGGGCAGTTAGGGCCGGGGCAGATAGCAGGCCCGAAGCCAGGGCGGGGCCCCCCGCAAGACAGGCCGCCTGAGAACCAATGGGCAGCTGCGTGATCCGGGAGGGCCGTCGAAACCCCAAGCGTTCCCACCAGGCCAGAAGGGGCTGCCGGCAGTCTCCACACCGATGGTTCCCCAGGCCGATGACCCAACAGTCACTCCGGGTGCTGCTGCAGCAAAGGCCCTCGCCTCAGGGGCACCAGCCAGGCCCCCCCCGGCCCCCACACCTCCGTCAGCAAGCTCTCCGTGCACCAGGCCCCAAGCGCCTCGCAGCAGGGTCGAAGTCAGGCAGTCCACAGCACCCCGCCGCCGGGCCCCCCCTGCACGCCTCCACCACCCGCCACCAGCCACAGGGTAGTGTCACTCACCGAAGGGGGGCGCAGGGCTCAGCAAGGCAGCGCCGCCGACCGTCCGCTTCAGGCGCCCTCCACAGGCTTGGGTCGCTCAGGATCGCAAAATGGCGGACATCCGATGCTGGAGGGGAAGACCCCCACCGATCACCAGCGCCGCAGACGTGGCCCCGTCTCCCACAGGCTCCGGAGACCTCAGCGGAGCGGCGCGGCACCGGGGGCAACAGGCAGACCATAGGGCAGCGTCCACTATTCTCCAGGGGGACCCCGGCCGGGAGATCACAAAATGGCGGCAGCCGCAATCCGCACCGGGGAGGCCCAAGCACAGAGGCCTCTCCACCGCAGCCGACGGGCTGGAGTCGCTGTCCTCCTGTCAGGGGGGCCCCCTCCGTCTCCACCACTCATGCGCCCCAAAAGAACACGCCGACAAGGCCCCAGCTCCGCTAGAATAGCTTCTGAAAGCAGCGGGCGGCCGGAGCTCCAGCGGCGTGCATCTCACTCCATCGGCAGCGAGACCACGCCCCCCGGCAAAGTCTTTTAACCTGGTTTTGCGGATTGCAGGCTTTCTTATAAATTTCTTTAGTACTAACCTCATCATACTGGCATCTCCATTTTCTTTCATATTTTTTGCATTCTTTCTCGAACTCCCTTATCTCAGGCGGGAACCATTTAGCGTTGGTTCTAGCTTGGAAGGGTTTGCAGGCATTCCTAGGAACTAACGTGTCTAGCTGTAAATTGATCCATTCATTAAAGGTCTCATAAAAGGCGAAAACATCACTGTCTATCCTAGGGGTGGACCTATCCAGGGATGCTTCCCAGTTCCTAATGACTAATTTAGCTAATTGTCTAGTAGGTTTTACTTGAGCTCTGTTCGATTTGGGCATTTCCGATCTGGGATAAAAAACTAAAACATCTGGTGATCTGACCAATCGACTTTCAGAAAAGCCTTCATCGTCATAGTCGAGATGTTTATAAAAACCGGATCCAAGATATGGCCCTTAGAATGGGTAGAGATAGTGACCAATTGTGCAAGCTGTACTGCTAATAAATCTTGTCTAAGATTGCTGGCCTGAGTACATGAATTGGCATGCATATGAATGTTCAAATCCCGCAACACCGTAAAGTTGGCTGCCTGAAGGCTATGTGCTGCAATGATTTCTGGCATAGTCTGTACAAACCCAGTAGCGGAACCTGGTGGGCAGTATAAAAGTAGACCACAAAAGGTAAATGTCTGTGAGAGTTTTATTGAAAAGAGCAAATTTTGATCTAATCTGGGTGCTGTTTGTTAAATCGTATCAAATCATCTGCCTTCAGGAATCACGGGAGGTGAAGAATACCTTCTTTTTAGAGGGCTATAAGACCTATTATTTTGCCCACAGTGCCCTCTGTGCAGGGAGGGCTAGTGGGGGTTTGATCACTTTCGTAGCAGTGGAATTGAGTGGGCATGTTTTGGGTTTGTGCTGGGAAGCACAGATGCTACAGGGGTGAAAGATATTGGTGCCGGGTACTACCCCAGTAGTACTGATTAACTTTTATAATGCCAGTGCTGGGCCTGATAGGGTTTCCAGCCTTCATCACTTAAATATGGCTCTGAATTCCCTGTCAGAGTCTGGTACCGGGAGGGCGATGTTAATGTTTGTGGGGGATTTTAAGTGCCACTTTTGTGAAAGCCCTTTAACGCTTGATGTCTCCAAACCCAAATGCATGTTGTCGGAGGGGCTCCACCCTGCCCACACTAAGGAGGACTTATGGTTAGGCATTATTTTAGACTCCCATAATCTTGTGTATGCCTTGGAAATTAGTTAACTCCCCCAATCCTCTTATTTGTCCAGCATTCAAGGGGAGGAGGTGTCCGTCAATTATTGACTTGATTTTTGGTTCTGTTCCCCTGTTTTTGTATATCTCCAATTTTTACAGCATTCACAGCCCATTTAGTGATCACAATCCTTGCCCCTAGACTTTGATGGGATAACTGTTGTTAGCGAAAGGGTGGGGTAACATGGAGGGACTTTCCCTTAATGACCAAGGCAGAAGACTTAAATGGACTCAGGTAGACCCGATGCACTTCAAAGTCTTCCTTTTCACTGGTTGTGTACAGGAGATCTCCACATGTCTGGATGCAGATGCCCCTGAGAGGGACGTTTTTCGAGCATTTGAGCGCTTCCCCCAAACAAATTTGAATTACTGTCAGTACAGATGATTAATTTGGGTTCTCAAGACCCTCAATTCAATAGGGACTGATCAATGAACCTTTGGCAATTGAAGGTGGCTCTGAAGCAGGTCCTCAGAGATAGGAATCTTGTTGCAGCATGCCGGCAGGCGTATAAGGAGGCCCAAGCAAACCACAAAACCACACTGCCGGAAATTGCCTGGGAAGAGCATAGCCAGGCGAGTGAGTGCGGAGATAGCTCTCTTTTTTGGAGGGTGGTAAATAGGCCTTGCTTTGCAAAGGGAACTGGTCCGGCAATATGCCATCACATCTCAGAGCAACAATGGGTTGACCACTTTTAAGGGGTCTATAACTTTAGGGATGTGGTGGAAGGGGAGGTCAGGGTAAAAGCAGGGATGAGGAGTACGACTGTGGTTTTTGCATCAGATGAAGTTGCCCTTGGCATCCACGCATTAACATGTAACAAGGCTCTGGGCCCTGATTGGATCCCCCAGACCTGTATCTGGCTGATATTGAGTTTTGTGGTCCCCTTCTGACACAGGTGTTGAACGCAGCTGCGCAGACAGAGGCGTTGCCCTCGTGGTCGATAGCGGTGATTGTGCTAGTGTTCAAGAAGGGGTATAAGGACAACCCCTATGTTACCGCCCCATTTAATTTAATAGATACGGTAGTGAAGGTCTTTGGGAGGGTAATCCTTAACAGGTGGATGGTGTGGTCTGCTGCTAGTGACATCCTTTCTGAGGTCCAATGTGGCTTCAGCCCAGGCAGGTCAACATCTGACCAGTGTTTGAACCTCTATTTAATTATTAATAAGTACACTGTCGCCCAGCCTGAATCCCTCCACCTTGCATTCATGGACCTCACGTCCTCATTTGATAGGGTTAACTACGCAAAATTTTGGGCTCTGCTTCTTGCATTAGGAGGAGACCCGAACATAGTGGCTCTTTTAGCTTATCTACACTCTGACACTGCTGCATCTGTGCGCTTTTTGCAAGGCCCCACCCTAACTCAGTCATTTTCCACCGGTAGGGGTGTCCGGCAGGGGTGCATTCTTGTGCCTTTTCTGTTCACCCTATATGGGTGCAGAGACAGAATATCAAGTAAAAAATATTTATTTGTACAAATATCGAGTCATTAATATTGTGGTTCAGAAATATCGACAGCAAGAATATCGTGGTCAAGAATATCGACTTAAGGTAAGTAATATCAATTTTGAAAATATCGAAGTGTTTAATATCATTTGCAAAAATACAGTTGTTAAAAATATCGTTTTTTATTAATGTTATGTATTTTAGTATATATTTTATATGTATGTGATGTATGTTTTTTTGTTTAAGAATTGTTAGTATTTTTAATATATCTTTAACATTTTTAGTAGTTATTATTTCTTTTTATTTGAATTTTGCGTTTTTTTGTTCCATAGTGGGTTGTGGGTTTATAGGGGAATAGGGTGGTAAGTGGTTTAATTATATTAAAAATATTGATTATTTTTTATTTATTAATATTTGTTTAATTGAGATATTATAGTGTTAGATGTGCAAAGTAATTAATTAAGCAATTAATAATTGGTTGTTAATTAATTTTAATTAATTCATCAGTAATTAATTATGGTAATTGTGTAATTCATTTTAGGTGTGTGTTGTGGCGTTTATTGGAGTAAAGGGTGGGAAGTAATTTATTTTAATTGATGAATTAATAATTGGATGTTAATTACTTTTAATTAATTAATTGGCAATTAATTATGGTAATTATGTGATTAATTTTAGGTGTGTGTTGTGCTGTTTATAGGAGTAAAGGGTGGGAAGTAATTTGTATTTGATTAATTATTATATAGTTGTTAATTAATGCTAATTATTTGATATTTATTTTGGGTAGTTGTTTATTGTTTTGTGTGTTGTTTTCACTTTTAAAGGGGTAAAGGGTGGGTATTAAATACATATTAATTACTTTATTGTTAGTTGTTAATACTGATAGTTTTTAATTTAAAAATGTTTTAATTGTGTTTTATTATTTCATAGTTTAATTTAGGTGTGTGTTGTGGATATAGTGTTAAAGTGTGTGTAGTCAATTAATGTTTATTAGTTTTTATAAATATTAATATTTTTTAATTGATCATTAATTATGATGATTATGGAAGAACATTTAATTAAAAACGTTGAAGTGTTTTGTTATTGTTGTGGAGTTATAGGGTAGGAAATAAAATAAATACATTTATATATTAATTCATTTTTTTGTTTGTAAATATTTTCTAGTTTAAAAGAATTATTTTTTATAAATGTATTTATTATTTTATTTTATATTTTATTTGTAGATTTTTGTTATATGTAATTCATATTATAATATGTTTTCTTTTTATATATTTAATATATTTGATTTTTCATTTTTTAAATATTGTTTATTTTTTATATTTTTCTTCTTATTTTTAATATTTTTTGTTTTTGTTTTAACTGTTTGAGTGTGAACAGTATCTTTTGTCTCTCCGCTATCCAACACTTTCCCTAATGTTGCACTCACTGGAGTTGGAATAGTAATTTTTACCCATCCGCTATCTAACACTTTCCCTACTGTTGCACTCACTGGAGTTGGAATAGTAATTTTTACTCCCCCCCTATCCAACACTTTCTCTACTGTTGCACTCACTGGAGTGGGAATAGTAATTTTTACCCCTCCGCTATCCAACACTTTCCCTACTGTTGCACTCACTGGAGTGGGAATAATAATTTTTACCCCTCCGCTATCCAACACTTTCCCTACTGTTGCACTCACCAGAGTGGGAATACAAATTTTACCCCTCCGCTATCCAACACTTATCCTACTGTTGCATTCAGTGGAGTGGGAATAGTAATTTTTACCCCTCCGCTATCCAACACTTTCCCTACTGTTGCACTCTTTGGAGTGGGAATAGTATTTTTTCCCCTCCGCTATCCAACACTTTCCCTACTGTTGCTCTCACTGGAGTGAAATTGTAATTTTTACCCCTCTGCTATCCAACACTTTCCCTACTGTTGCACTCACTGGAGTTGGAATAGTAAATTTAATTCCTCTGCTATCCATCCCTACTGTTGCACTCTTTGGAGTGGGAATAGTATTTTTTTTTCTCCTCCGCTATCCAACACTTTTCCTACTTTTGCACTCAGTGGAGTGGGAATAGTTATTTTTACCCCTTTGCTATCCAACACTTACCCTACTGTTGCACTGATTTTATTGTGAAATGTAAGTTTAAATATTTTTTAATAGTTTAATGTTTTAATTTATTATAGATTTTTGTTTTTTTATATTTTAAATCATTAATATATATTGTTATTTTGTATATTATTTTAAACTTTTAACATAAATTAAAAATAATAGTTTACTAATTGTTTTAAAGTAAATATATATGTATAAATTATTATGTTTGTGTGTTTATTTTTTTATTAAGTTTATTTGTTAAATATTATTAAAATGTATACAAAAATGTATTTTATTTTGTTAAAATTATATTTAATATTTTATATGTTTAATATATATTATTTTATTTTATATTTATATAAAAGTCGATATTTTATACATCTATGGGCCATATTAGCAAGAAGCTCGTTAAAATTATCGCCGTTTTAGCGGCAGGAAACTGCCGCTAAAGCGGCGATAATGGGCTTAATAATATGCGCTATAGAATTCAATAGAAGCCCAGGTTAGATGTGCAGGACATCTAACCTGGGCTTCTATTGGAATTCTATAGCGCATATTATCAAGCTTCTTATCGCCGCTTTAGCGGCAGTTTCCTGCCGCTAAAACGGCGATAATATTAACAAGCTTCTTGCTAATATGCCCCTATATTTTTTACATCGATATTTTTTGTCGATATTTTTGTTCTTACCTGTTTAAGTATAGGAGTTGAATTTTTGTTATCTATATTTTTTTACATCGATATTTTTTACATCGATGTTGTGTCAGTGAACCCCCTATATGTTAATGGACTTGAGCAAATCCTCCTTTTGGCTCATGCAGATTGTCCAAGAGCAGGTGAGAGACTGCTCCTGGTGTTGCTATATACCGATGATGCGGTTTTCATGGCCTGTCTGGCCAGGGGGCTGCAGCTACTTCTAGACAAGTTTGCTGCATTTATGGGGAGTTTGGACCTTGCAGTAAATTTCATTAAATCTTATGTCATGGTTGCTGGTCCATGGTCGACCAGTTCTAAGACCTTTAAAGTGGCCAACCACACACTGGGAAAAGTCCCAGCCTTTCCCTACCTAGAGAAGAAGTGAAGAATAACTGGAAGCCCCTGACTGAGGGAAGGAGATCCGAGCTTGTTAAAACCACCGGGCATTGGCTAGCTTTGCACTCAGGTTGGGTTCCTGGTCACTGTGTGTTCTACTCAAGATCTACCAGGCCAAATGTGTGTCTCAGATCTGCTTCGGCAGCAAGGTCTGGGGGTATGCGATGATTGATAAAATCCAGGGAGCAGAAAATCAATTTTTAAGATGACTTGTGCAGGTCCGTCAATGTACCCCGGCCTTTTCAGTTTATGCGGAGATGGAAATAAGTCATCTTGTTAACACAGTTGCCCTTAGCCCACTGTTGTGTTGGATCAAGATCTGGACATGGGAGGGTATAATGCTCAACAGACTGATTCTCTCAGACTGTCTGTCACTTGGCTTTGCGCATAGAATCCCATGGATAGCTTATGTGAAGGCAGCCTTTGCCTCTATAGGGAGAGTGGACATTTATTCTGACCCCCACTCATTGTCGCCCCTAGAATTGAAAAAGTAAAGGTGCTGTTCCTCGAGCGACCCTCGCTAACCTGAGAACACGTTGAGCTGATGAAACCCTTGGTGAGGGGAAACATGCTTTTAAAGACTGTTCAGGGTATGGAGCATTACCTATTGCAGGTTCTCAGTATGCGAGACAGATTACTATTGGCCAGGTTTAGATTTAATTTGTTACACTATCTCCTGGCCTCACCTACGGGATGGGTTCAACCAGGTCATATGTTGCCGTGCAGTCGTGACAATAGGTCTCTGCAGGACACTTTACACTTTGTAATGTTCTGCAACTATTTTAGTAGGCCCCGAAAGCAGTTTATAGTCCCACTGTTGAAGCCCCTGAACTTCACCCAAGTACGTCCCGTTCTGGGGTACCTGCAGATGCCCCCCAATGAACACATTTTATTTTCTGTTTCTTGTTTCTTATGAGCAGCACTGATGTCTAGGCGATTGAGACCCGATTGATCATTGCATTGTTGCATATGGGGAGCTTTTTACCTGTTTTTTTTGCTACCTGATTTTTAACTGATTTGTATTTTATGCACACATGTTATATAAGTCTGATTTTATGTGTTGTTCTTTGTGCTCTTTTATGGTTGTTGTTGTCAACCAAATAAAGATTTTATGACGGGGAACTCTATTTTAATTAAAAAAACAATAAACTCTACATAAACCAATAAATTATCTAACTATATTATTAAATTATTAGATCAATAAAATAAAAAGTAAATGCATAAACAAATAATTAAAATATATCTTAAAACATTAAATAATTAACAAACAAAAAATACTTTTAGCAATTGAGGTTGTATAATAAATAAACATTAAAAAAGAAATTTAACATAAATAATTCATCTAATATAACACAAAAACAGAAATATATGTTTCACTTTAAAACAAAAACACTAATCAGCGTATTCCATAAAAGGTAATAAATGAAAATAAATCCAAAGTAAATGAATATTAACCAATAAAAATACCTGTAAAGCAAGCGGACAAATACAAAAGGATATTAATTAAACATACAATATTGTCACGACCACTTATGTGCCTCAGGCCGCTAGGAACCAGTCCAGCCCTATAAAAATGCAGAAGCCATTGTTGAGCTCCATAGGAAGCATTTTGACGCAAGTAATCCAGGCATGGAGAAAGCATTGAATGCACGTAACAGGTTATGGCCACAGATGTATGACCACCTGTGGGTTATAAGTGTGTAAACTTGGTTGACAAGGAGGAATTACTGAGTGGCACATAGCGCTTCATACATGACTATCTCACCACACTATATCAAATCATTTGAGACTCACTTTAAATGTCAGATTCTTCCAGCAATCGGCCTTATTCACAAAGGTATACTTACACTTTTGGTGTAAGTTTACACATTTTTTGCTATTCACAAACTACAAGTCTAGTTTTACTAGTAGTAGTATTTTTCCGACTGCAGAGACTGTCCTATCTTTTAATGTGTGGAGTTCTCCACAGTCATAAAGAAAACTACATTTAAAACTACACTCGTAGTTTGTGAATAGCAAAAAATATTAAACTTACACCAAAAGTATAAGTTACCTTTCTGAATGAGGCCCATATTCTGCAAGATTCTGGAGCCTGTTGGATTCTTCCAGCTTTCCTTGCACTCTAGTCTGATATACCATTGAGCAGCGGTGCTTTAAGGGGGCAGGGACCACTCCTGGGGTACATCTGTCTCGAACTGCCATAACTGGTGAGATCCCCAGTACAAATGCACTTTTTATAATTGTTTTTCTCTGTGAGGGAAATATTTATTGCTGTGGAGAAATGATTCACCCTGCTCCCTGTGCAAATCTGGGGAGGATCCCTTCCCTCCCTGGAAGGGGATTGGTGACATCCCTGTGCAGAAGTGAAAATATCACCTTTTCCAAGGTGGAAAGGGGAGGGAAGAGTGCTTGGGATTTCCAACAAAAGTACCAGTTTGTGAGTGTTCTGAAACCTCAAGGATAACCACGACTTGGAACTTCCACTTTTCCCACCCCTTGAGGCTGCTGAGATTTCCACACTTGTGACAGAGAGCTCTCCCCACATGTGTGGTTGATGTGTTAGTGAATTTCTGGCTGAAGTAACAAAAAGGTAAATTTGGTCACAAATGTACATTAACTGGCAAATTAATCTTTCTGCATTGGCCCATAGATGTTAGTGCGCTACGGATGTCTATCCATTTCTGTATATTCATTGCATGGCTTTCCATGCATCATATCTATGTTTAGCCTGTTTTTAGTTGCCTTCTTTGCCAATGTTTGTTGAGTTTCTGTACCTCTGCGTTTACATGAAAATATATACGTATAGTTCATAGTCAAACACAAAGATCCGACATAAATGGTTATTTATAATCAGAGCCATAATAATTTGCAAAGTCCTGAGCTACAACATGTTTAACTTTTTTGTAAACCATATAAATTCCTTACGTAAGTGATCATTCTTATACGCAATTATTTTCAATTTATTTAATCAAAGAGCTAAGTATATTTCCTACTGCTCACATTCATTCTGATTTGTAAGGATGAATCATAACATCTTCTTTCTTTGTAAATGAAATGTCCCTATTTAAAACGAAAACTCTATCAGAATGTATTATCAGAATATAAATGAAAAACTACCATATGATGATGGGTTACAATCAGAGCAGAAATTCAGTGCTTGGAAAATATAAATTCTTTGCCCTTGGAATTCCACTCTCAAGCATATTTTAGACATTTCATTTAATTAGCTAACCAACATTTCAAATAAATGGTCAATGTCTTCAAACCAAGTGCAGCTGAGGTTGCCTGTCTGCAGGAAGGCATCTTCGCAAATGTTAGCTGCCTTAGCAGTCTTTAAGAAAATCCGCCCATGCACATTGTGCATTTGAATCCAGCATAAAATCTTGGTTTTTAAGTCAACGTGCAATGGAAAGGAAAATAGTTTATGTCATAAATGTAATACATAATGACAAAAAGAGTGTCCTCAAATATTGTTTTGTTTTTGAACTGAGAATATGATGAATATATCTTTAAACCACCCTTGACTTTGATAAACTGGACCACAGAACAATAGGGCTTGATTAGGTCCTTGTATCTACTTTAGTCTAAAAACTGTCAGTCATGTTTAAGTCACTTTTCTGGTCTGGGCACACCAATCTCTGGTGTGTATTGGCACAGATGAGTTTTTCTAATTTTGGCCATTTCTATGAACTAGCTTTATTAGCGTGGTCACCTTTTCGGCCTTCCTGGGGCCTGGTTTAGGTTTTGACAGATGGGTCTCAACAAACGTGACAGATATCCCATCTACATAATTACAAGGGTATTATAAATTAATTATATTTAATGGACTTGGAATATGGTGGGCAAGATATCCGTCATGTTTGTGACGGAGGACTTCTCAGTGAAACTCTAAACCAGTTCTGTTTTTGGTAAATTTTGCATGTAATGCCTTTTCTTTCTTTGACATGTTTCTCATCATCTTTCTTGTTTACCCTTGCATCAGTACTAGGGCAGCTGGCCTATTAGAGTGTGGTGGGCAATGATCTCCCACTTTCCAGTCGCCATTCATAAACTGTCAACAGCTAAACTGAGGGGCATATTTACACTAAAAGTGACGTTGTGGTGGCGATATCCCCTTTTCCTTATTTATAAGGGGGTGTTAAATCACTTAACGTGGCTTAAAGCCGCCTTGTAATTAAGAGCCCTTTTCACGCTTCACTTAGTGTGAAAGGGACGTGAAAATTGTGATGCAGTGGGCGTTCCACCGCAACACCCATTGCTTTTTGGCGCTGCCCCAAAATTACAAGGATGGGACAGCGCAAAAAAAAAAAGCGACATCCTAAAACCAGGTAAAACCTGGTCTTAGGATGGCGATACGAGGAGAAATCATTAATTTCCCCTCATATTTTGCATTCTTCAGTACACGTAGAAACAGCAAATTGCCTTTAAAGATTGTTTATGTGCACGAAGGTGTCTCTACCTGCACATAAACAACAGCCCCTGCAGCACATGCACCCTTTGCAACATTGTGCAAAGGTGCCTGCGATGGCGCTAGCCAGCTTTTTTAGCGGCAGGGCTAGGGGTAAAGGGGTGCACCGTATTTTTTAAAATACGACACATCCCTAAGTTTAAAACATTTCTGAGGACAGCATTACCAATTTTGGAGTAACACTGCGCTTCGACATTTTATTGTAAATATCCCCCTGAGTGTCTGAATTTAGGCCATCAGCTTAGTTGATAACTTCCTCTGACATGCCAATGCAGATAGCTGGGGGATGGCTGAGCTATTGTGCTTCTTCCACATACAGAGTGCATGTAAGAAACCAATCTTCTGGTTTCACCAGGCCTGAAGGGTGGCACATGATCCAGCACTCACACAGGCAAAAACCTCGCCAAGATATCTCCCTCCTATACGAATTCTATGGTACTGCCTGTCAGTCTCTGCCCTGTGGAGAGAAGGGAGCTTGATTGGCAGGGTATATTTAAACTGTCAAACATGACTGTTGCTGCTTGCCTTCCTGTTTTGTTTAAGTGCCAAAGTGGAGCTGGAGAGCTGCAAAAAGTACACCCAGAGATCTGTCTGCCAACAGCCAGCATCAGAAGGTGAATTAAGGAAAGGTCATGTGTGTCTGCATGTGTTTGTGTGTTCATGCTTTTGCATGTATGTGCATGTCTTGAAGAACTGGCCTATGAGCAGTGTCTGAGTGTGATTGTGAGAAGGGTGACTTTCCTGGCCCATGACATTGTAGTAGCCCTTGTTTAAGCTGCACTACCATCTCCTGGTTATAAATTACATAATGGCGACGCTGGAATAAGAGAGAAAATCCAAAATGTATGAGAGTTCCTGATGATGTTGTGGCTATGATTGGCATAATGAGGGCTTCTGCCTAATGTTAAGCACCATAAACAGATTGTCGATACTCTTTTCATAATTGAAATAGTTCCTGGCATTATGGTGACCCTATCCTGTTAGAACCTGTAAGCAATTGAGCTATTTGTTGGTAAGGATGTGGGCCATTGCTAGATATTGGGTTGCTAGTTGAGCCCCACTCCAATAGTAAACACAATCTTTGTCAGGATGACCCACAAAAGTCACTAAATAAACTTGTGCTTGACCCTCTGGTAGCATGGCTCAAACCAGTCATGCTTAACTTAGAGGCTATCTGTAAAGTATTTATGTAGCAGCACCCAAACAGTGATAAAGTGAAAACACAATGCAAGAAAAATAAAGTAATTTATAATAAATAAATTGATACCAGAATGACTAAAATCCAATCACTAGAAATGGAGATATTACATTCTAAAGTTATAAGTAAAAATAGCTCTAAGAACAAGCACAAAGTGCCACTTGCGGTTATCTGATCACGTTAGATGGGGAAAAAGTCACAAATTCAATAGAACTTGGGTGTCGAGTACAAGGACCAGGTTAGTCACGCTAAAGTTATCTTCTCAAGTTTGCTGTAAAAGTTGTCATTTATGTTGGCTGGGGGCCACGAGGAGGAGGCTTCCAGTGTGGGAGGCAGGTCGAGTGTTGCAGACGATTATTGTTGTAGTACAAAGAGCTGGTCGTCGCTGGAGCTTTGCTTTGGATGGTCATTGCGGACAGATGCTGTCGGCACTATGTGCAGGTCTCCCTTTCTAGGTCATTGATGGTGGTCCAGTTGCGGCGGGCAAAGAGGTCATTTTACGGCTGCGAAGAGCCCAAAACCTCTGTAACTTCAACTGTTCTTCAGGTGAAGTTCATACTGATGCCAACTAAGGATCCAGGACCTGAGAGGCACCTTCTGGGGATCAGTACTCACTCCAGGAGAGGTCAGCAGCAAACCTCAGGCAGATCTGGGTGGTACTGGTCAGCTGGGCAGTTACAGGGAGGCCTCTAGAAGCTTGTTGTGTCCCTGTAGCTCACACAGGTCGTCACCTAACTGACCCCTGAAGTCACTCTTGGCAGCCAGGAATCAAGGCAAGTAGGTCCAATCTTCTATCTTCAGACAGCAGAACAGCACTTCTTCTGAATAGAACAAATACAGAAGGGTTTTGATGAGAGGTTCTGAAGTTTCCACTTGTATACCAGGTGCCAGTTTTTGTGGGGAATTCCCTAACTTTCCCCCAAAACTGGTTCTGGTCAGTTCTTCTCTTTTTCCCCTGGTTCTGGCTCCAAACTGTCTTGGGTGACAAAGCAAGGGTAGGCCTGGTGTCAGGGTCCTTTGTGTGTGCTGCAGGCATAATCCTTTGAAATATAATTAGGGCAAGGTACAGCTTCTCCCCATCATCCTGTCAGGAAGACCCTCTCTCATCACAACTAGGCTCCTTTTGCCTCACTTTCTGGAAGCAATACACAACTCACAGCAGCAGAGTCATTCGCAGTCATGTGACCCAGGACACTGGCAAAAAGGCACATTTGGTTTGGGCAGAAAAATGCTAACTTTCTAAAAGTTTTGTATTAATGATAGAGAGGAGTTGGGCCCTTAGCCGCAAACTAGATTGGCCTCCTTAAACTTTATAAACAAAATATCTAGTTGCCAAATATTGATTGTCTTTGCAAAAATAAAAGGACCAACAGTATTATTTCATTAGCCCTTGTGTTTTATTTCACTTTTCTTCTGTATTAACAGCAAGATTTCATATGTTTCATCTCACATGTTTTTGGGAAGGGCAAACTTTTTTGGGGAAAACAAGTTCATATGTTCACTTCAAAATACATTTGACATTGCAACAAAAACAGACACCTTAAACAGACGAAAACAATGAAATGAAAACAATAAAGTTGTCCCATCAAATTTAAAAACCACAATGTGAATGATTTATCTCAGACCAGTCCTTCATTTAACATATTGACACCTGGCAAAATATTAAGGGGCCGATTCCGATCTCGGTCGGAGGCGCACCCAATACCATTCGGTCGGGAAAAAAGCCATGCGAATGCCTGTTTCCCGACCGATCCGTACATCATTCCGAACGAGTAAGTACGATGCGCACAACAGCACAGAATCCGGCCGAGTCGTACTCACCTAATCCAGGTCCTGTTCTCCGACCGAGGCGAATCCGGAAACGCAGAATCGAGTCGCACGGAAGGGAAAATGCAGCCCTGTCCGGCCGAACAAGTACGATGCGCTTTCCGTACGCGCCGAACCCGTCGCTATGTCCGGCACGTCAAAGCTTCCGGGAGAGGCGCACATAAGCTCCGATTCGCGCCACAACACGATCCACGGCTACGAGATGAACACGCCAGCGACGAGGACGACGCGAAGCAACGAGAAAGACGAACGTCATGAACCAACCATGAATCCCTTCGTCCCGATCCTACCAATATTCTACATTTACTACCGGAACAGGCACGGACGCGTACGGCGCAGAAGGTAAGTCAGACACCAACCACAAAAACATACAACACGTACACGACACATCACACACACACAGAGGGATGCAGAATTTACTTACACCAGCAACAGCAGCACCATAGGGGCGGGATGCCCATCACCAATGCCACATATGCACACAGGGGCCTGGATGCGCACCACCACTACCACCCCTACCCAGGGGGGGCTGGATGCCAACCACTACTACCACCCTTAGCCATGGGGGTGCCAGATGCCCACCACTACTACCACCCTTACCCAGGGGTGGCTGGATGCCTACCACTACTACCACCCTTAGCCAGGGGGTGCCAGATGCCCACCACCACTACCACCCTTACCCAGGGGGCTGGATGCCTACCACAACTACCACCCTTACCCAGGGGGCTGGATGCCTACCACTACTACCACCCTTAGCCATGGGGGTGCCAGATGCCCACCACCACTACCACCCTTACCCAGGGGGCTGGATGTCCACCACTACTACCACCCTTAGCCATGGGGGTGCCAGATGCCCACCACCACTACCACCCTTACCCAGGGGGGCTGGATGCCTACCACTACTACCACCCTTAGCCAGGGGGTGCCAGATGCCCACCACCACTACCACCCTTACCCAGGGGGGCTGGATGCCTACCACTACTACCACCCTTAGCCAGGGGGTGCCAGATGCCCACCACCACTACCACCCTTACCCAGGGGTCTGGATGCCTACCACAACTACCACCCTTACCCAGGGGGCTGGATGCCTACCACTACTACCACCCTTAGCCATGGGGGTGCCAGATGCCCACCACCATTACCACCCTTACCCAGGGGGGGCTGGATGTCCACCACTACTACCACCCTTAGCCAGGGGGGTGCCAGATGCCTACCACCACTACCACCCTTACCCAGGGGGGGCTGGATGCCTACCACTACTACCACCTCTACCCAGGGGGAGCTGGATGCCTACCACCACTACCACCCTTACCCAGGGGGAGCTGGATACCTGTCACTACTACCACCTCTACCCATGGGGGGCTGGATGCCTACCACCAACACCACCCCCACTCATAGGATGGACAATGCATGACACAACCAGCACACCACAACCTAGGGAATGCAAGAAAAAGACATCCCCCCAACACCATGACAAGCGTGTGTAGACTGTGTCAAATGACTACAACACTGAACATGACTTTGAACATACAATGTGACCCCCTATCACATGTGCCATACATATATGTGTGTGGCCCCCACAATGCAAGCAGGCCATGACCATTGTGGCAATGGGGTCCAAACCCCCATCATCACAGTGACCAAAAGGTAAGTGTGGGGTCCATAGCTGAAGCACATTTTGAACATTGTGTCAATGGGGTCCAAACCCCCATCATCACAGTGACCAAAATGTAAGTGTGGGGTCCATAGCTGAAGCACATTTTGAACATTGTGGCAATGGGGTCCAAACCCCCATCATCACAGTGACCAAAATGTAAGTGTGGGGTCCATAGCTGAAGCACATTTTGAACATTGTGGCAATGGGGTCCAAACCCCCATCATCACAGTGACCAAAAGGTAAGTGTGGGGTCCATAGCTGAAGCACATTTTGAACATTGTGGCAATGGGGTCCAAACCCCCATCATCACAGTGACCAAAATGTAAGTGTTGACAAAGAAAAAGCTGCAACTGCCAAACTGCATGGATGATTCCTGGTCACAGAACATAAAACACATCAGTGGCAAAGTAGTGCATGTGTCCCATTGCAACATAGATTGGGGGAGGCAAATACTGCAGTGCAAATAAGACATACCTTTGGCCATGTGCAGACAAACAACACCCATGGGGGCTGACACAGTCAACATTCATCAATGACACAATGACAGAAGTGACCATCAGAATGCAGACCCACATATTTGCACCAATGGGCACACAAATGCAGATACCCTGTGGAGACTGTAGATGTGAGGTGAACAGATACCATACCATGGCAGCAATGGGACACACAAACCATGATCATTGTGCTGACTGATGACCTAGGAGTCCCAGGGACAGCAGGGGAAACCCACCAAACTACATACAGCCAATGGCACACCTAAGATATGCCAATGCAGTGGTGCAGATGCACAAACACAAACAGGCAGACCCACACTGCACATCAAACACAACAGGTGAGGGGGGGTGCCAGTGTCCCCAGGCAACCACACAACACATGAGGAGGCCTGAATACCAATTATACAGATGTGCATACAGTGCCACACAAAGGTAACTCATGGATCCAAATCCCCTATGTGGGCAATCAGGCATTGTCAGATGAGAGGGAGCACAAATCACACATGTCACACAGGCACGTAGGAACAGCAACTGACACAGCAAGACACAGACACACCACAGCACTACCCCCAGGGCCCCCACAATGTGGTGACCCTGGGCTGCATTACAATCCCACTGTGATGACAAAGCTAAATGTTGTTCACACTGTGAACCACAGTCATGTGTCCTGAGCATCAAACTACCATCACACCTACACAAGCACAAATCAATCAGCACGGCCAGTAAGCCAAGGCCAACATGGAGGCAGGGGTCTAGCCGGGCAACAACTCTCATCTGCACACACTCAACACCACACACCTCGACCTCCAACAATGTGCAGCAGTGAAGCACACATGCACTGGTGATATTGCACATGCACCCATGACAATTCCAGGGTGGTGGGTGGGAACCAACGTGCAGAAACACATCACACATGGCCACTCAACAAGACTCCTGAATGTCTGACACACTGCACACTACGCTGTACATGGACATGACGGCAATACCACACCAACCAATGGGATCCCAGCCACAGTCACACACCAATGAAGAAGCCAAGGTCACCCACAAAGAACACACATAGACAACAACCAACATTGCAGCCCGGACCCTGAGGAGTGCCAGCAGTCACACACACAACGTGTCACAATCACTGAAAGATAACACAAACTGGAAATCACATGACAGGTGCAAACAACAAGTGCCAAGGGGAAACCTGACTGTGACCCATCTGCGTCTGCACACAAACTCAGCCCTGACAGCAAACACACCTATGGGTGACACCCTGATGACCAGTAATGTGCCATGCACCCACATCACAGAGAACCCAGGGAGAAGACTTTGGGGGAACATAGGTCAACTCAGCAAGCATCACAAACAGGTACAACACTAGGGATCCCAGCATGCACAGCAAAACGGAAGTGAACACACAGACATGCTCATACAACACACACCTTGGGTGCAGGCAATGTCACAGGAGTACACACTGCCATGAGGGGACTCCACTCCTGTGTGAGGAAAGCTGTGCCATATGTTGCCTCAGTAGGGCCCCATCATGTCAGCTGAGCACTTGGTCACACAATCAACAATTAGCACCAAATGAAGGCTCCCGTCACATCAGCCTGGTCATGGAAGTGCCAACGAAATCATCAGCACAGATCCAACACACTTGTATAGCAATGTTGCACTGACAACACAGATGAGTCCTTCCCCATTGATGCCCAAACCTGCATGTCCAGTGGAGATGGCCACACGGTCAGGGAAGTAGACGAATTGAACAATGGCAGGCACAACAGATGTGCAGGGGTGTAAGCCACAGATGTGAAATTGCTAATGTAAGTAGGAAATCCCATTGCCAAATACTGAACACATGACACCCTCAGATGCTGCTATGGATGACATGGATACACCACAGGATAGGACACATTCCCCCTGGACCACATGTGTTCCTGCACAGTAACACTTCATTATCATGAGACCAAATATCACCATCACTGCAACAAGGGCATGGTTAGCATCATCAACAATATGTACATCAGAAGCATAAGCACTAGAGAGTAGAAAGTTGCTTTATTCAGCATATGTGTGTTTAAAAGTGAAAGTCCAGAAAAAACACAAAGGCCAATGGCCAGTCCATTGTCAAAGTCCAAACAGGGTGACAGTGGCAGATGTCACCCTACGCATGCCTGCACTGCACAAAACCAGGGACAATCCACTAGGAGGGGCAACCGGGGGGCAGGCCAGGCACCGCAGGGACAGGATCAGGGCTCACCAGGAGGAGGCAGGGAAGGGGTGGTGGGTGCTGGAGAGCCACTGACAACTGCAGTGGAGGTGTCTGACATGGTGTGTGCCGGCACAACTGGGGGGCATGACTCAGATGTTGTGGGTGCCGGCACGACTGCAGTGGACCCTGCAGATGGAGTGGACATGTCCGCCACTGCAGTGCCCAAGTCAGACAGGGTGGTAGTGGACTCCACTGCAGTGCCTACCACCAGGGGAGGAGAATGGGGAACAGGCAAGGTGGGCTGGACAGAGGGGAGGACACCCTCACCACATCAGTGGCACAGACAAGCGCAGCGGGGGTGTGCTGCCGGGAGAGCAAGTGGCAGGGGGAGAAGGCCAGATCCTCTTGGGGATGGTATATCTGTGGGTGGGGGAACCTGGGGCAGGGTGTGGTGGGGGCACCTGTGGAGTGGGGGCCTGAGGGATGGAGGAAGGAGACCTGGTGCCTGAGCTGCAGGGCAGCGGCGGGGTCTTGCTCTTACGACTCCGGGGGGACTTGCGCCTGGGGGAGGGTGTCCGGGGGCGAGGGGCACTCTGCTCCGTGTGGGTGGGCTTCCTCTTCCCCCTGAATGCTGTATCAGCTGGATCGGAGGGGAAGAGGCCGAGGTCACTGAGGAAGAGCCGCTGGGTCTTTGGGGTTGCAGGTGAGGCAAGGGAGGGTGCTTTGGAGGGAGAGGCAACTGAGGACTGCGCAGTGCTCGTGGATGCGTGTGTGTGTTCCAGGGCCCCATCCCCTGTGAGTCTGGTTTCTGTCCCCTGACTGTGCGTGCGTGTGCGTTTTGTTTGTGGCGTGTGTGTCTGTGTGCTGGACGTGTGTGTGCTGGTGTGTGCCTGTGCCGGAGTGTGTGTGCTTGGGACGGGTAAGGTGCTGGGGAGTGTGGATGGAGCATAGGCAGGAGGGGTGAGGGACTGTCTGAGGAGGGACACTGCTGCCGTCAGGGAGGAGTCCATGGACCTATTGCCCCTCTGTAGGTCAGACATGCCCGATGAGATGCCCTCCATGAACGACACCAGCTGAGTCAACAGAGCGGTGTGCGCATGGAGGACACTCAGCATGGCTGTCTGCCCTACATGGAGCTGGCGAAGGAGGTACACAGACTCCTCACTCAGGGCAGCAGGGGACACAGGGGCAGGGGGTGCGGTGCCTGGCCCAAAGGAGACACGCTCCCGAACATGGGAGCCTCCATGGACCTGGGGAATGGGAGCCGATGGGAGGGCGGTGGTGGTGCTGGTGGTGGCGGGGACAGCAACACTAGCTGGGGTGTGGTAGCTGCTGACACCCGCCTCCATAAGGGAGTCATCCTCCGAGCCGCTGTGGTCCTCAGCTGAGGTGGATGCTGCTGAGGACTCCTCGGTGTGGCTCCCCTCGCCCTCCGTGCCACTGGGTCCCTCCGACCACTCCTCGGCTGCTGACCCAGTCTGGCTCTCCGGCTCCTCCTGGTCCGTGGAGCTGTCCCCTTCCGTGGCCATGGATGTATCTGCAAACAATGGGGAAACAGACAGACATCAGTCACCTGCACCAAACGCACACACCACTGTGAGCACAGCACATTACAGAGCAAGCCCTGGCATCATTAGTTGAACATTGCTAAAAGTGCCCTAACTGAACAGGAGAAGCCAATTGTCAGTCTGATGCCAACCATGGCACTCACATCCCACATGGCCTTTCACCCATCTGTCTGGTGTCTGTTGGATAGCAACACCCCAGTTTGGACACATGCACCACCTACACAGTAGTTGGACAGTGCAGAGGACACGGTGTAGCATGTGGACATGCACACATCACAACTCTTGCCACTGAGTCAGTACAGGTTTCCGGATGAAAGGGATGCCCAGAGTCAAATAGGAAATGCATGTGATGCATACCAGCGACAGACACCATGATGCACCCATGTCCTGATAGCCATCGCCACAATGGTGTGCATGTAGCACATGTCACTCCCCTGCAGGATCACCAATAAGTAGACACATGCCATGGTGGAGGCATGACTGCTAAGTCATACATCACTGTCTCAGTGATGTATGACTTGGCAGCCAGACAACAACACTCTGCACTGTGTCACAATAGTAGGTCATGGGGAATGCAAGTCCTGGAGCTGCACAAGTGCACATGTACATCCCCCACACAACACATCATCTTAACCCTCATCTGTCCAGGTCATACCGATTGGACATATGGGAGACCTGTGACACTACCCTCTGAACCTGAGCCCCTCACAATCTGCTGTGAATGGGAAACAGCTGCCTGAACTTCACATTCGCATACCCCAGTCTGCACGGGCAGCTGATCAAACACCTATGTGACACACAAGTATCGTCTCCTATGGTCACATCTCCAGTGGCATGCTGAGCCCCTACCGAGAAACACCCCAGCAGTCCTGGCAACAAATCCACAGCACACTGACACAGAGGCAGACACCTGAGGGGTCAAATCACTGCGCACAACGTGTCAGCTGATACACGGGAGTGGGAGTACAGGTGTATTGGATGGGCTGGAGTAGGCATGACTGTCCTGCCCCACATGAATGAGGGATGAGCCCTGGACAGTGGATAGCTGGCTATGTATGTGTGACACACGTAATCTGCACACTCCTGGGGCCCAAACATTGTTCCCACCCGCTGCATGGGTGTGTGCCAGATACCCCAGGCACATGTGGTGGCTCAGCTCAGCAAGTGGACCGCATATCAAAGCAACACGCAGATTACATGTCCGAACACAGGCATTGTGTGAACAATGGACCCACCCATGATGCCCACAACAGAGTTAGGGAAACAGATGCTGTCCCCCACCTTGAGTGAAGCAAACTGCAAGGACACAGTCCCAAGTGACACAATTCCCTGAATGTAAGGGCCACACCTGGGTATCAGATGAGGAGTGGGCAGTGCACAATAGAGGGACATGGCTCCTGGACAACATGACTGCTGTACTGTGGCAGTTTAACCAGGCCAGAGGAGGGCACATAGCATGTAATACAGAGTTCACAGTGCAGTCTTTGACTCACCCCCTCCTTGCTGCTGTCTGGCCTTCAGCTGCCCATCCAGGTCTGGAAACACCACCGCCAGGATCTGGAGCATGTGGGGGTCAGGGTCCGTGTTCCGCCCCTCCTGCGAGGAGGCGACAGCTTCAGCTGGACCCGTGCAATCCTCCGGGTCCAGCCCCGAAGGTCCTGCCACCTCTTCTGGCAGTTGCGGATCCGGCGCTTGTAGAACCCCACGGACCGGACAGCCCGGACGATGTCCTTCCAGATCTCCTGCTTCCGATGAGCATTAACCTGTCAGGATGACAAAGTGAAAAGGCCATTACTACACATGCAACATATCCGTGCATGACACAGTTGTATATACATGTCTCAATCACAGGGGCACATGATGTACACAGGCAGTGCAACGCTGCCCATGGACAGTTTGCCAGAAGTCACTACATGGTATCATTGCATGGGAAGTAAAACCTTGTTCAAATGCACTGTCACTGCACCATACCTGTCCAGTGCATGTCACTACACACTATGGGGGTGACAACTACTCAGTGAGCCTGCTAGCCAGTGGCGTGCAGACTTTCAGCCTTGCTAGTCAGACAAAATGCACATTCAGAAAGGCAGTGCACAGAACACTCACCTGCTCCCCTGGTGTCCCATACAGCTTGCTGTACTGTGGAAGTAGGCTGTCCAGCAGGGCCTGGTTCTCCTCAAGGCTGAAGGCTGGGGCTCTCTCCACAGTACGTGCCATTGCAGGGTCCAGAGGGGGCAGAGACAGCAGCAGTGCAGTGGCAGATGTCGTCCTGGAGCATGTAGTGCAGGCAAGTGAGCTCTCAGGGGAACAGCCAGCAATATATATGTGCTGCAGAGGCAGATACTGTCCCATGTGTCCAAAGTGATAGGTCCAAGTCGTTTGCATCTTCTGAATCTGGCCAATCCATGGAATAGCAGCACCAATACACGCCCACAGCATCCTTCAAATCTTCAACTTAATGACATACATGATTTTGCAACATTGTTGTGGGTGACCAACTGAATTTCCAGCAACCGACTCGTTCGAATTTCGAAACGCGTCCGTTGCCAGGCTAGGCCATTGACAATGGGTGCGCACCGATCGGTCCATTGCTGTTCAACGCGTACAGGGGTACAACGCGTACCCGCACACATTGAATGCAATGGGCCGGCCGGGTGCACCGATCGGTCCATTGCTGTTCAACGCGTACAGGGGTACAACGCGCACTCGCACACATTGAATGCAATGGGCCGGCCGGGTGCACCGATCGGTCCATTGCGGTACAACGCGTACAGGGGTACAACGCGTACCCGCACACATTGAATGCAATGGGCCGGCCAGGCGCACCGATCGGTCCATTGCGGTACAACGCGTACAGGGGTACAACGCGTACCCGCACACATTGAATGCAATGGGCCGGCCAGGCGCACCGATCGGTCCATTGCGGTACAACGCGTACAGGGGTACAACGCGTACCCGCCCACATTGAATGCAATGGGCCGGCCGGGTGCACGGATCGGTCCATTGCGGTACAACGCGTACAGGGGTACAACGCGTACCCGCACACATTGAATGCAATGGGCCAGCCGGGTGCACCGATCGGTCCATTGCGGTACAACGCGTACAGGGGTACAACGCGTACCCGCACACATTGAATGCAATGGGCCGGCCGGGTGCACCGATCGGTCCATTGCGGTACAACGCGTACAGGGGTACAACGCGTACCCGCACACATTGAATGCAATGGGCCGGCCGGGTGCACCGATCGGACCATTGCGGTACAACGCGTACAGGGGTACAACGCGTACCCGCACACATTGAATGCAACGGGCCGGCCGGGTGCACCGATCGGTCCATTGCTGTTCAACGCATCCCTGTACAAGTGACTGGCATATGTCACCATGCCTGTCTCAGATGAACATATGCCAGCCACAGATAGCTCCCAGGGAGTGAGGGGCACACCTACAATACCACAGCCTGTCCAAACTGTATCATAAGGCATGTAAGGCTGCATTTCCTATTGTGTGTATGTTGGTGTACATGTTGTCCTGTGGGTGTCACCTGGGGGCAGCCACCCCCAGGCTGTGCACGTGTTCATGGGGACAGGATCCTGGGTGTTACGTGTACATGACCACTGTGATGTGCAACTGTTCATATCTGTGCATGTGCCATGGTCACATTTCACAGTGGTGTATGTGTATGTCATGTCACATACCCCGTGAGTCCCATGTGGGACGGTATGTTTGAGCCAGGGTGTCCCAGTGGCACAATTGTGATGGCCCTCCACAGTCTGTGTGCATGTAGTGTTTACAATGTCTCTGATTTCATGTGCACAATGGGAGACAGTCTCCACATCCACGTTGTGTGTGCATGGACTTTGATGTTGTGCGTGTGTGTGTCACAGATGTCCATGTCTGTCCTGCAGAGGCAAGTGGAACCACTACCTGTGGGGGTCATGGTTGTTTTGCTGTGGTGTATACATGATACTCCATGTAATGCCAGTGTCCATGTGGCAATACAGGGTCCCTGGGAATGTACCTGTCATTGAGCTGTGATGCCTGGGGCACAACTGTCCTCACATGTCACTGTGGGGGGTGATTGTGACATGGCAGCAGGAGATGGGAACTGTGACACGGCCTCATGATATCCAATGGGCCAACCTGGGACTTATTGATGCCACTTGTTGAACCATGATGACAGATGTTGGCCATGTATGTACCATACATGTCCTTACGGAACTGCACACTTCATGTAGTTGTGCCTCATAATGATGTATGATGTGATATTGAGTGTGTTCAATGCCGCATATGTGGGGTGACTGACAATCTTGCTTTCTTCTCCTCTGCACTGCAGGGCTCCTGCTGTCCATAGACCATTCCCAGACCTGGCAACGATGGTGGAACGGGACAGCATCCGACGGTACCGCTTCACCAGGCAGCTGATTGAGGATTTGGCAGTGCAGTTGGCCCCACATTTGCAGCCTGGCCGGCCGTATCCTACAGCGCTGACCCCCAAGGTGAAGGTGATGGCAGCCCTACACTTCTTTGCCACCGGTACCTTCCAACATACTGTGGCGACTGCTGGTGGGATGTCACAGACCATGTTGAGCCGTGTGCTCCGCGATGTTTTGGAGGCAATGTTGCTATACCTGAACCGGTACATCTATTTCCCTAGACTGCACCGACTCACTGACGTGAAGAGTGATTTCTATGCCCTGGGGAGGATGCCGCATGTCATTGGCTCCATTGATGGGACACATGTGGCTTTGGTACCACCACAGGCCCAGGAGCAGGCCTACAGGAACCGCAAGCACTACCACTCGGTCAATGCACTGGTGGTGTGTCTTGCAGATATGACCATCTCACACGTGTGTGCCCGTTTCCCTGGTTCAGCACATGATGCCTTTGTGATGAGGAGTAGTCGCATCCCCAGGATAATGGCACAGATGCAGAACCAGCGTGCCTGGCTTGTCGGTGTGTACTGACTTTGTGCCATTGTGTGTGATCTGATCTGTAGTATTCCGCCCACTTTTCCAAGTCAGCTAATGTGCACTTGTCTGTCCGTAGGTGACTCGGGATACCCCAACATGCCGTGGTTGCTGACACCCCTCAGGAACCCTGTGACACCAGCCCAGATGCGCTACAATGAGGCACATGGTCGGACCAGGAGAGTGATTGAGCGGACATTTGGTCTCCTGAAGAGCCGCTTCCGCTGCCTCGACAAGACAGGAGGGTCCCTCCCATATGCCCCAGCGAAGGTGTGCAAGATTATCATCGTCTGCTGCATGCTCCACAACCTGGCAGTGCGGAAGGAGTTGCCTCTCATCCAGGATGACAATGACCAACATCCGCCACCTGTGGAGGATCCTGGCCTGGACCACGATGCCAGTGATGATGATGATGATGAGGGTGATGTCCGCACACAGCTCATCACCAACTTCTTTAGCTGAATGTGAGTATCCTGAGGTGTCATGTCAATGATGTGAGTTGGCATGATATGTGTAGGTGGTGCTCTGGTGCTGTTGGAGTGTGTCCATGGGCTACTTGACTGGATGTGTGTAGCGATGTGTGCTTACAGATGGTCTGTACTCCCCAACAGTGTTGACATGCTAACTTGGTTCTGGGTGGGTATCTTGTAACATGTATTGTGCATGAGTTTTGCTGTTCTGTCCTGTTCTCCATTGCTTTTGACTGTTTGTCATTTCTGTCCTTCACAGGGTACTTTCAGATTCGTTTGGTCAACTGTGTCCACCGACGACGTGATTGTACTTCCAGGGTGGTAGCTGTTGTGTCCCTACAGGTGATGTGCGCCACACCCATGGACTTCCTTCCTTCTACAGTTGTTGACTGTGTGCCCGCTGCCAGGTGGGATTACCTTGCATCTGTAGTGGTTACGACATGTTGCAACTGTGTAATAAACCTGTGCTTCACTTTGTGATGTGCGTTGTCTGTGGTCACACATTTGACTGCCATTTGCTTACTGCACCTGTGGGCTACTTGACTACAACTGGGAATAGGTGTGGTGTCTGTGCATTGCACCTTCTTTCCTGGCAACATCAGTGTAGGCAATGAGTCAGATGGCCTAGGTGTGTATGTGTTGTGTAGCCCTGGTGGTGTGTCTCCCTCATATGTGTCACGTTGCCTTTACTCACATGCCTGTGTTGTACTTGCTGTTGCAGTTCGCATACACAGTGTAATTTTGCAGTTCATCATCCCCATGACAGCACCCACGTTGGAATCACAACAGAGGCAAGTATGGTGTATTAGTGTGTTTATTGTGATACATTTGCGTGAATAGTGCATAGGATGGTTAGTGCTGTACATTTATATTGCAATCAGAAGTTCCTAGGTGAATTGAAAGTCCTGGTAGACAAAATCCCCAGTATCGGGGCCACAGTTGTCTGAGACATTGGTCCAACTTGTACTCCCCATGTCATGTGTGGGAGTTGTGTTGCCGTCAACAGGGTGAACAGTTTGTGCACAAAGGTGAACATCCAGAACAGGTTCAGGCTTCCTGGGGGTTGCACTTGACCATCGGCCTCTCACTTGCCCCTCCTCGGACGACCCCTCTTCTTTGGGGGGCCCCTCAAGTACAGGCTGCTGCGGTGCAGGGGACTCTCCGCCAGAGTCATCCTCCCTCCCTGTGGCAGTTGCAGTTTGTTCAGCACCAGATGTTGTTGGCACACAGGGAGGTGTAGACTGGTTGCTGTTCATCTGGCGGAGGCATTGTAATATGTCCCTTGGCACCGCCGTCATCTCTTGCAGTGTGTCCCACTTGGACTCCACGCGGGACATGTGTGAGTCCAAGCGGGCATGATGGGCAGCCTGCTGCTGTTTCATGTCTCTGAGGAGCCCCACTACCTGGCTGAGATCTCCGGTGCTGGACTGGTACGCATCGGCTATGCGTACCAGTTGTGGGTCATCATGCACACCAGACACCTCTGCAAGCAGCGACCTCTGTCTCTCACCCCTCCCACCACCTCTGCCGACATGTGCAGTGCATGCAGTGGCACGCACAGATGACCCTGGTCCCCCTTGGGGGTTGGTGGTGGTGTCCATGGCCCCATGGTCCAGGGTCCCTGTGCTGGTGGTGCTCCTTGTTCTGTCCATGTCGGCAGGGATGGTATTTGTGGTGACAGTCGTTGGAGGGGTGGGTG